>OZ012700.1:31136590-31434090 GCA_963942565.1 Maea johnstoni
CCAGGAATTGCGGAATAAGCTGATTTTCATGATCGAAACCAATGTTAATTCATTCTAAAATTGACCACATTAACCCTTTAATTTTTCCTTACAAGGACTTGCAGAATAAGGTGATTTTCATGATCATACTGTTATTAATTCATTGTGGAAATGTCAACAGTAACCATTTAATTTTGTTCTTACAAGGAATTGCGGAATAAGCTGATTTTCATGATCGAAACCAATGTTAATTCGTTCTAAAATTGGCCACATTAACCCTTTAGTTTTTTCCTTACAAGGAATTGTGGAATAAGCTGATTTTCATGATCGAAACCAATGTTAATTCATTCTGTAATTGACCACATTAACCCTTTAATTTTGTTCTTACAAGGAATTGCAGAATAAGCTGATTTTCATGATCATACTGTTATTAATTCATTATGAAATTGACCACATTAACCCTTTAATTTTTCCTTACAAGGAATCGAAAAATAAACATCTTCATGATAATGTACCGTTGTTAATTCATTTTGGAAATGACCTGAAATTAACCCTTTAATTTTGTTTTAACAAGGAATTACAGAATAAGCTGATTATCATGATCATACTGTTATTGATTCATTATGAAATTGACCACATTAACCCTTTAATTTTTTTCTCACAAGGAATTACGGAATAAACTGATTTTCATGATCGTACCAATGTTGAACCCAGATGGAGTGATCGTTGGCAATTACCGCTGTTCACTTTCCGCGCGAGATCTCAACAGAAACTATCGTCATCCGCGACGCGAGAGCTTCCCGACTATATGGTACACCAAAACCATGGTGGAGGAACTACAACGCAAACATGAGGTAATTATAAGATTTCCCGACCATATGGTAGGAATTCGGAATTGTGATTTTTCATTACTTTTTCTGCCATAGTGCGTCCAAGTCGTGACTAGCCAGTTGTAAGCGGTGAAGGAAACTAAAGTACCCAGCGAAAACCAACGCCTAACCCAAAGTCACTGGCAAACTTCTCACATGCCCAACAAGAATGTCCCCAAATGTTTACTGGCCCTGTAAAACCAGTTGAGGTCTTTTTTCACTGGCCCTAAGCCATTTTGGGAATTTCTTACTGGCCTGGGGCCATAGGACCACTGTTAGCGTCGAGCCCTGGTATTGTCTACTTTGTACTAATAGACAAGTGTCTTAAGTACATCATTGTCGTTGGTTAAGCAGCAACATTACTGCTGATGACAAGTGTGTACCAAGCAGCTTCAGATAAACTATTAATAGACTAAAATGGCTGCTGCCGTAAGTCACATTTCTTGTTTCTTAGGATGTGTTTAAACAGCAATATACTTCTTGTATGAAGGTTGGCCGAGGTGGAAACTTGTGTTCAAGTAGAAAATACTCTCAAGAAACTATTTGGGCCTATGTTTTATTCATGGTGTAATTGTCTTTTAAGTATATCTTTATTTCTTTATTCGTAGATATTTCATATCGCTATGAGATTTTACATGATTGATTTATTTGTAACTTTTCTTTGAATGACTATGGAGAAAAAAAAAACCTGTTGCACATGTTTGTAATTTGAAATTTAAAAAAAGTATATCTTTATTTAAATTTTGACTAGGTGATAGTGTACTGTGATCTGCACGGCCATAGCAGGAAGTCGAACGTCTTCATTATTATTATTATTATTATTATTATTATTATTATTATTATTATTATTATTATTATGATTATTATTGTTATTGTAATAATTATTATTATTATTTTGACTAGGTGATAGTGTACTGTGATCTGCACGGCCATAGCAGGAAGTCGAACGTCTTCATTATTATTATTATTATTATTATTATTATTATTATTATTATTATTATAATTATTATTGTTATTATAATAATTATTATTATTATTTTGACTAGGTGATAGTGTACTGTGATCTGCACGGCCACAGCAGGAAATCCAATGTCTTCATGTACGGCTGTAATTCCAGTGAGAGGATCCAGGGCGTCGGGGCCACGGAGGCTTTTCTGAACGAGAGACTTCTTCCCTGGCTTATGTCTCAGAGGGTAGGTAGACCCAATCGTCTGCTCCTTAGATACTTTTCAAAATAACTTTGGAATTAATCATAATTTCGCAAAATATTTGAAGGAGAGTTGTGTGTTGGGTTTTGATCAACATTTCTTCTTCAAATATTTCCTGAAAACTCCTTTCGTTAAAAATTTATCACCAAAATATTCTGGCAGTTTTGGGCGATACAATCATGTTATATCTGCCTATTTTAGCAGGGTGTCCAACCGTCACATTGATGCACAATGAAGGCTTTCACTGTATATTTATTGATATATTTCTTGTTTTAGGCACCAGAGAAGTTTAATTTCAACGGGTGTAAGTTTGCTATGCGGAAGTGCAAGGAGTCGACGGGCCGCGTTGTGATGTTTCGGCAGATGAAGATCACAAACAGCTTCACAATGGAAGCAACTTTCTCAGGAACAAAAATATGCAAGTAAGAATCCCAAGAAGATATAAACTCATTGATGCTTCAGAGTTGCTTTCGTGACTATCACCTGGATCTATGAATATTTTGATCAAAACTTTGATAATGACAAAATATCTAAAGGAGAGTTGTTTGTAATGTTCTCAATAGCATTTCTTCATCAAATATTTCCACTTTGAATATATATATATATATATATATATATATATATATATATATATATATATATATATATATATATATATATATATATATATATATATATATATATATATATATATATATATATATATATATATGAATATATTTGAATTTATTTATATATATATTTATATATATATATAATAATTGATATTATATATATATATATATATATATATATATATATATATATATATATATATATATATATATATATATTATATGTACATATACATATACATGCAGCGTTCACAGTGCAAAGTTTCACTGTAAATGGTGTTTATTCATGTACATATACTGTAGTATGGTTTTTCTCCACCAGGGGACAGCCTCGTCATTTTAATACGGATGACCTTCAGGACATGGGTCGTGTGTTTTGTCATGCTGTGCACGACTATATCAACACTCAAGAAAACAAGACGTAAGTTTCAGACTATGCAATAAAAAAGTGATATTTCTATGTCACTCGATGTGATAGCTTTATAATGAAGACCTCTTTGAAAAGGTTCATACATGAAAATCTCCCCATAAAATATTGTAGAGCTGATATTATAGATTTTGGCCTATTGCTGACTAGTTTTTGATATAAAATGCCCCCAAAATAGGTGGATCCATATTATTATCAAATCCATCATTTTCTTTCAAGAAGATTTTGCCTCTCTCTCTCTCTCTCTCTCTCTCTCTCTCTCTCTCTCTCTCTCTCTCTCTCTCTCTCTCTCTCTCTCTCTCTCTCTCTCTCTCTCTCTCTCTCTCTCTCTCTCTCTCTCTCTCTCTCTCTCTCTCTCTCTCTCTCTCTCTCTCTCTCTCTCTCTCTCTCTCTCTCTCTCTCTCTCAATTTCTCTCTCATTCTCTTTCTTTCTCTGTCTCCCTCACCCTATCATATCAAATAAAGATTTTATCAAAAATTCAATAGAAACTCATTTCATTAGATGTGTTCAGGTTGACCGGTCCCACTGTAATTGTTTATGCCCTGCATATTTCAGCCAGTTACCACAGATGCTGCCTATGTTACGTGATGTCGTTAAAGCAATCACGTATCAAATTCTTGAGACGAATGTTGAGGAAATGTCAGGACTGTCTCCCGGGTGAGGAGGGAGGAATATATGTGACTGTGTACTCTATACTCCAAATAAGGGCATTTACTTATAAATAAAAATAAAAATAAAAATAAATGAATAAACAAAAAAAATGATGAAAAAAAATATATATATATAATATAAAAAAAAATTAAAAGATTTAAAAAGATTAATTTTTTATTTTAAATAAGATAAATAAATATCATGTTTTCATACAAATTTATTTATATCAAAATTGCTTTAAAAGTACTAGCAGATTACATAGGAATATTACTGCAGACTTTTTGAGGGTCTTTGTTAGACATAATGTAATGGTTCTGTCTGCAGCCAAGTCTAATTCTTAGGGTTGTTTTTGGACTTTACTGGCTAACAATAACTACAGGCACATCACTTTTCTTTCTGGTGTTGATTTTAGGGTATGAATCTGCTAGCAAAAGATAAACTTTATGTCACATTAATGTGTAATCTCCTTCTAATTTTTATAATTGTTGTGCTTGTAAAAGGATTGATTGTGTTTCCCAAGGAAGGGAGGAATGGGAGTGTATCGATTCACATTTCACAATCCCATTCCAGCGCTTTGGATTTCAATCATGGGCATTGGTTTACAATACTGGTACCTAAAATTTTGACGCGAGTTTGAGAAAAGACCCTACCATTTCAAGTCAAAATGCTTTCTTAGTACTATTTGCCCGTATTTGGAAGTATATGGTATATACGGTACATAGCTCCCAAAAATGACACCTTTGCATTCACAGTATCACAGTTTGTCACAGTCACAGGATTTTGGAATAATTAGAATTGTGCATGCTCAAAAATCACAAAATATATTTGCAATGGGGTCCTATATTATTACATTGGTTCGGAAAACTGGTGGAAAATAACCTTATGCCCCAAATTGAGGTTAATAGCTGATTATAAAGGACCAGAATGATTTAAATATTGGATTATCACAGTATTTCTGTTTGTGTTAAAGGAAGGAAGTTCTTGGCAAGATATAGAGGTTCCATCACGAGTGGATGGAAAGAGGAGGAATCTTGCACGAGTGAGTGATTTTGTGTCTTGGGTCCGAGTCCCAAGACACAAAATCACTCATGAGTGCAAGATTCCTCCTCTTTCCATCCACGAGTGATAGAACCTGTTTCTCCCACGATAAAAAGGAGAAATTTACACGTTTTACCGTGAAGTTAGCTAGCTAAACTAGGCCAGCCAAAGGTCACCCGCGCACTAGTTCAACAATGGTAATACGCGTTTGTTGTGACGTGGACCGTTTGTTTCCCCAGAAACTGGCGCCAGATCATGTACGTGACGCTTGTTCAAATCCACGCGCGCTATTGTTGGGTCTACCTTTGACCCAGCAGCAGTGACCCATTGATTGAAATTGAGGGATTCGATTGGACAATTACACCAGTTTGACCTTTAACCCCATTGAAGAACACCCATTGAGGACGACTTATCATTAACTGTAAAACACACCTCAGAGTGGGAGAAATAGAGGTTCCATCACGAGTGGAGGGAAAGAGGAGGTATCTTGCATGAGTGAGTGATTTTGCGTCTTGGGACGAGGCTTGCCTCGTCCCAAGACACAAAATCATTCACGAGTGCAAGATACCTCCTCTATCCCTTCACGAGTGATGGAACCTGTTTCTCCCACGATAAAAAGGAGAAATTTACACATATTACTGTGAAGTTAGCTAGCTAAACTAGGTCAGCCAAAGGTCACCTGTGCACTAGTTCAACAATGGTAATACGCGTTTGTTGTGACGTGCACCGTTTGTTTGACGTGCACCGAGAAACTGGCGCCAGATCACATACGTGACGCTTGTTCAAATCCACGCGCGCTATTGTTAGGTCTACCTTTGACCCAGCAGCAGTGACCCGTTGATTGAAATTGAGGGATCTGATTGGACAATTACACTAGTTTGACCTTTAACCCCGTTGAGGACAACTTATCTTTAACTGTAAAACACACCTCAGAGTGGGAGAAAACACTCTTAATTGCCCTTCACAGACACCTAAGTGCAATGCATGCTGGGTAATTAGCGGAGTTTGTTACCTAACCTCCCATTGTCAAGCCACTCAGCCTCAGCTTGTGATTTGACAGCCTAAAATGTTGTCCTACAATCCCAGTCTTTCAGAATTGGAAAACGCACCGGTCATTTTGGAATAGTAAACACTTGCATGTTTGAATAGTCTCATCAGGCTTTTCAGGGAGTTAATTGTCATGTTTTCATATCTTTGTACAGAATTCATTCACTGGAGTGTGTCACGTAGTTCCCAGAAATTGATAGAATTACAATGTTTATAGTTCTCTAGGATTTGTCACCTAACCCATCCATGCCTGGAGATCTACTTATTGAGGGTCGTCTGGACCTAACATATATTTGAAAATAACTTTGTAATAAACCATTAATTTACAAACTATTTGAAGGAGAGTAGTAGATAAAGTTTAAATGAACAACTTTCCTTCAAATATTTTCCAACCATAGTTTTCGATAAAGAGATATGGCGTTTTTGGCTGCTGCAGGCATGAATGGGTTAATTGCTTGATGACACTGTTTGCATGGTGATTGAGGTTAGTTAATAGATAATGTGTGTGCTTTAGGAGTTTTTGCTTTTTTGCAATTTTAAGGAGAGTTTTTCACCCATTCATGTCTGAAGATCTTGAAATGAGTCTTCTGAACATTAGATACTTCTGAATAATAACTCTAGAATCAATGATAAATTCAAATATATTTGAAGGAGAGCTGTGGATGGAGTTTTAATCTACATTTCTTCTCAATTATTTTCTGAATATTTCTTTTGTTAGAAAGAAATCTCCAAAATAGTTTGTTGATATTAGTTATTACCATTTTTCTTTCTTTCTATCATTATCATTATTATTATTAATATTATTGTTATTATTATTATCATTTTTATTATTATTAATATCAATTTCTTCATCATTATTGTTATTATTATTATTATTATTTTCATTATTATTATTATTATTATTATTATTATTATTATTATTATTATTATTATTATTATTATTATTGTTTTCATCATTATTAATATTACTATTATTATAATTATTTTTATTGTTATTATCATTATTACTATTATTATTATTATTATCATTATTATTGTTATTATCATTATCATTATTATTATTATTCATTTATATTATTATTGTTAATATTATCATTATCATTATTATCATTATTATTATTATTATTATTATTATTATTATTATCATTATTATTATTATTATCATTATCATTATTATAATTATTATCATTATTATCATTATGATTATTATTATCATTAACATCTATATTGTTATAATTGTTATCGTAATTATTCCATCATAGATCATAATTATTACCAACATCTGAATTTTCATTTTTATCATATATATCATCATCCTCACCAGTGGTGTAATCATAATCATTGTCAACCTCATCATTTAACGCTACATGTGTTGTTATTTTCAGGCGTCAGTCTGAGGTTGTGCTGGATCTGACGAAGGCCGTTACTCAGCAGATCCTGGCCGCCAAGGGTCTCGTGGTGTCCCCGGAAATACTTGCCTTACTGGACCACGAAAGACAATCAGGTAGGGGTACCATCCATATCTTAGATGAATGAAACAATAGAGAGGTAGCAAGAGACCGATCACAATATGCGCTATAGCTTAGATGAATAAAACAATGGAACTCGTGGTCTCCCCAGAAATACTCACTTTATTGGACCAGGAACGACAATCAGGTAGGGGTGTCACCGATATCTTAGATGAATAAAACAATGGATAGGTAGCGAGAGACCATTACTATATGCGCTATAGCTTTGTGGAGACAAAGTAGCTCAGTTGGTTAGGTGTTGGACTAGTAATCAGTAGGTCGCTGGTTCAATTCTCGGCCAGGGCACTTGGGTCTGTCCTTGGGCAAGACAGTTTATTCCATATTGCTTCAGAAAAATGGGTACCTAGCATAAATAAGGCAGTGCTTAGAGCGTGTGCGCTATATGCTGCCATTTACTCTGGAATATCCCCTGGGGGATTGAAATGGTTTCCGTGTGTACAGGCCTGCTAGGGGAGGAAGGTCGTGTGAGCGCTTCGGTGGATACAAGACTATAAACCGAATACCTTTATAGCTTAGATGAATAACACAATGGATAGGTAGCAAGAGACCGATCACTATATGCGCTATAGCTTAGATGAATAAAACAATGGACAGGTCTCCCCAGAAATACTCGCCTAATTACTGGGCCAAGAAAGACAATCAGGTAGGGCTGTCAACGGTATCAATACGGACCATATCGTTATATGGATAGCTATCGACATAGCAGATAGCTCCGTAGTCATGACTATCTTATGACTAAAATGGCATTTCGGGCAAGCTGAACAAGCCCTCAATTTGCCCCGCTTGATTTTCTAGTACAGTGGAAATTGAGAAGTTCATTCATTGAATTCATTACAGAATCTTTTGAATAGTTGACAGCAACCTTGAAAAGTCATGAAGGGTAAAGGCGGAAATAAAATGGGCACAAAAAATATACAGAAATAATATTGAATCTTAATTTTAAAAAAAATTAAAGTACATTATTGTCTCTATGTCAAAGTCAAACAAGGTAATTGCTATCAAATTAGCTGGGCAACTTGAATGTCTGGCAGGACTATCTGATCTTTGGTCATACTTGCTATCCTCAAATAATGCAACCTGCTTTCACTTATCAATACACATATCAATGCATCGAAATATAAAAAAAATAAAAATGGAGACATATCGAAGTAATTCAGCAATAGATTTTTTTTCGCTCAATGAATTTAGATTCAACATTTTGCGGCAAAGCACACTGTCATAGTCATTTTGCAGTTATATTTGTGAAGTGTAACGGTTTTTGTATGAATACAGAAAACCTCGCTAACCTTGGAATCACCTACCTTGGATTTTCATGTATCCCAGAAAAAGTACTGGTCCCAAATCATTCCTATCTAATTAGATGTTAATTAACCACCCATTAATGCTTACGAGTCGCTCTGAAAATTGTCTTCTGGATCTTTGATACTTTTGACTATTACTTTTAAATTGAGAATAATTTTACAAAAAATTTGAAGGAGAGTTGTAGGTAATGTTCTGATTGACATTTCTCCATCAAATGTTTTCCTGACGTAGCACTTGCCTGTAAAATATCATCAAAATTGTGAGGCTGCTTTTGGATTCAGTTACCTCAGACACTTTTGCTTGGTCCCTATTTATTTGGTTAACCCTGACAATTTCGAAGAAATCTTTCAGGTTTTAGCACAATTGGCAAAATATTTGAAGGAGAAATGTTGATCGGAACATTACCAACAACTCTCCTTCAAATATTTTGTAAAATAATTCCCAATTAAAAAGTCATTGTCAAAAGTATCATCAATCCAGACGACAATTTCTGGATGAAGCCTTAAGGATTAATGGATTAAGCTATCTGTATTTACAAATTTGACAGAGATGGCTCATTCGATCTAGTTGGAAATAACTTGAATTTATTTTCAGATCTCATAATATGTTTTAGACGTTAGGGGCTTCATGTATGGATTTCTTAATTAGAATTTTATTTGAAAAATTTAAACAACCACCAATAGGTAAAATGTTTTCGTTTTTTGTTTCATTTGTCTCATTTACTTTGGTAATCTTGTATAACAAACACTTCAAGCATTTAACTATTCTTTTATATTTCTTTTTAGATTTTATTAATTCATTTTCATTTTTTATGCATTTGTTTCTAATTCTTTTAAAAGATTTTAGTTGATTTTTTTAATTTGTCGATTTTTCATTTTTTTTGTTTGTTTATAATTCTTAGGAATATTCATTTAGTTTGTATTTTTAATTTGTTGATTGATTATTTTCTCATCAGGTGACCATCAGGGTGATTCGTTAAGTGCCATAAACTCCCAAAAATTCACGGCAACCATACTCGACTTTATTTCGGGTCGGGAGCCATCATCTGGGTTCTTGACCAATCAGAGACAAAACGGAAGTGCCAAAACAGTCGAGACGAACAACGGTGCCTCAATGGACCTATCACAGCTCAGCGTCTGTAAGATGATTGACAGCATGTCCATGGAGACCATTGATGGGTGTGTCCAAATCCTGGAACAGCTGGATATTGAAGACAACATGGAGGAGTCCGAGTAAGTGTGCTTTTTCTCTCAAAAGATTAGATAATTAGATTGTAATCATGGGAAAGAAATAGGAAATAACTGTTCTTGAGGAATTTACCTACATTGAATCGGAAAAAGTATTGTATCAAAAATGTTAAGTGTCATATTGTATCGTTTAAGATTTTAAATATTTTATAAAATTGACCTAACAGCGCTCGACATTGGTGCTTGCCCCGTTGCCCCGGGCAAGTAGAATTTGTAAATTATAGCTGACGGGCAAGTGAAAACTATATCTTGCTTGCCCCACTGGGCAAGTATGCTGTATATATTTCGGGTTTACTTTTGAGAATGTGTGCAAGTTTTGTGGTTTGGCACCTAAGCTTGTCGCGGAAAACATGCTTTCACATATGCTAGCACCATGTTTTACTTGGTTTTAAATGATACATAAAAAATACAAGTATTTCAAAAGCAGATGAAAGTTTGAGTGGGGCAAGTAAAAGTTGAATCTCACTTGCCCTACTGGGCAAGTCACCGCAATAGTTAATGTTGTGCCCAGCCTAATTGCTATCTGGAAATCTCTAAATGTGAGGGCAGGTAGTATTGTTAAAAAAAAGTTAAGGTATCGAATCATTAAGGAAATATCTTTTTGTTCAGTTCTAGTGACAGCGACAGCGAGTCTGAACCAGAACTCATGATGTCGGAGAACAATCGCAGGAAGAAGAAGAAAAAGAAACATAAAAAGAACGGCGAAGGAAGAAAATCTAAGGAACAGAGACCAAAGTCTGTGGCTGTAAGTCAAAAACTCTTATGTTCACAACGGCCAAAAGCAACCTGACGATTTCAATGAAATCTTTAAGACAAAATCATATTTGGAAAAAAGATTTGAAGGTGAAATATTAATCAGAACAATACCCACAATTCTCCCTCAAATATTTTGTAAAATCTACGTTAATTCCTAAGTTATTACCGAAAGTATCATAGGTCCAGAAGAAAAAGAAACAAAAAAGAACGGCGAAGGAAGAAAATCTAAGGAACAGAGACCAAAGTCTGTTGCTGTAAGTCAAAAATATTCCAAAAAAGAAAAAAAATATTTTTACTTACCTACCTACCCTATTTTTTTAAATTGTATCAATGACAGTCCTACCATAAATCCTCAGAAATTTAGACCCCCCTAGAATTCAGGCCACTATAATTATTTTGCAAAATAATTATTGGAAAATCTATTGCCGGAAATCTGGACCATTATCACTCTGTCATCCTCAACCCATTAAAATCCTGATTATCAAAATGTGTCCCAAATTTCCGGGAATTTCCGGTAGTTTGTATTTCTTTGTATTTCTTAGATTTAGGCCACCCTAGGAATACAGGCCACTTTGATTATTTTGCAAAATTGTTATTGGGAAATCTTGGCCACCCTCGATCTTTCGCAGGAAATCTGAGCATTATTACTCTGCTTTGTCTGTATTTTCAGAAAATCATCCTCAACCACTTAAAATCATAGTTATTAAAATGTGTCCCAAATTGCCGGGAATTTACGGTAGTTTGTATGTCATTGTATTTCTTTTTTTTTCTTTATTTAACAGGGTCTGCCTGCCATTGGGAGTCCTGATGCAGATTTGCAAAAGAAAAAGGTGCGTTTGATGTGAATTAAGTATGAATGAATACTAAATGTGCTTAACTAGGGTTGAATACCGCTAAGGACAAAACGGTACCGGTTATTGGTTTCGGTACCAATGAAACAATACAGTATTTTAACCCTTCCAATGCTTAAGCTACTTTCGCCCCAAGCTCAAGGACACAATGATCTTTGAAAACCATCTTGACCCTGTCATGTTGGTATTCATTGGATAGCTCTCACTGAGAACCCTCAGATGAGTACCCATGTGACAGGGCTTCAGTCATTTTTCAGTTCTTTTTGCATAATTTTGTATTGGCCAAAGTAGCCACCACCAGCATAAGGGTTAGCGTACTGTTAACAGTACTTTATTGCCTTATTACCTAATAATTTCTTCTGTGATTAGTCATTATTAAAATCCTGGACAATTCCTAACTGATGATAACATAATGAAACAGTATGATACAGTACTTTTAGAAACGACCGGTACCGGTTACCGGTGCCTCTTAACAATATTCAACCCTATGCTCTACTCTTTCTCTCTCTTAACATCTGTGCAGCCTAAGAAATATGGAAATATTATCATGTTTCAAAAGTTTCAAGGAAAATATTTTAAAAAGTATTGTTCAAAGTGTAAATAAAGGTAATTTGCATGGAAGAATATTTTGATAACACAAAAACGTTTTTTTTTGCGAAATTAGACACAAATATTGAAATATTTCTCATTCAACTAAAACTTTAAAGGAAAATATTTGAAAAATTATTCTAAATTATAATAAAAGGTAATTTTTTTTTTTGAATGATTTTTCGGAACATGTTTCACATATTTTCAGTGTTAGTCTGTCTTGTTTTCCTGTTTGTGATTTAAGTTAAAGGCTAATTTTCTTGTGCGGTGTGCACTAATGCTTTTTAGTGTGCGACACTTTCATTGCTAACCCATCCATGTTTGTAGCATCCAAAAACGTCTGTACCATTTTCTCTTTATCTAAGCGACCGAAACACATTACGCAAAATAATCGCTGGAGATATTTCTTTTAGAACCCAATCCACAATTCTCCTTCAAATGTTTAGTGAATTTATGATTAATTCCAAAGTTATTTTCAAAAGTATTCTAAGAGCAGACGACACTTGTCAAGGAAGTCTCTGGGCATGAATGGGTTAAGAATAAAATGTTTGGATTCTGACAAATAACAACACAATAGATTCTTTGTATTATTCAGTTAAAGCAATTCTTTGCAACCAAAAAAGGTGTTTTCATATTAATTGGAACATCTTTGTATGTTCTTAGAGGGAAGCTGTGGGTGAAGTTTCTTCCTCAAATATTTTAACTTAATACTTTGGTTGCATTATAATTATACAAATCTTGGGGGGGGGGGGGTTCTTTTTGGCAGCTGTTAGAATGATTGGCTTGACCCGTTCATGCTTGTAATCGCCACATAACACCTGACTATTTCTGTGATATCTATTTAACAAGGTCATATTTTGAAAAATATTTGAAAGGAAGATGTTCTTCAGTATTAAACTAAAAACTCTTCTTCAAATTCTTTTTGAATTCATGCTTTATTTCAAAGTTATTTTCGAAAGTTTCATTGATCCAGATGACAATTTCAGAAAGTATTTTTAAACATGGATAGAGTTCCTCCAGAAATTGTTGTCTGGATCTCTAATACATTTGGCAATATTTTTTGAATGAGAAATGATTTTACAAAATATTTAAAGGAGAATAGTTGTTAATATCCTGATCAACATTTCTCAATCAAATATTTTCCTAACCATGTTTTTTCCTGCAAGATTTCATCAAAATTATGAGGTTGCTTTTGGTCGCTGTTGACATTAATGGGTTAACCTTTTAATGATCACAGCACCCAAAACAGCCTGAACATGTTGATGAAATCTTGCCGGCAAAAGCAACTTCAGAAAATATTTGAAGGAGAGATGTTTTTCAGAACTTGACCAACAACTTTCCTTCAAATATTTTTTAAAATCATGATTGATTTCAAAGTTATTATCAAAATCACCAAAGGTCCAGATGACGATTTCAAGAAGATCTCTTAAGCATTTATGGGTTAAGTGGGGTTTGTGAGCTTCTTTTTTGCCCTGTTTCTCATTGCTGTTATGCTTTCATTCCTCAGCTTGCAAATCTAGGATTAAACATGGATGCCGAAAAACCACCTGTCAAGGAGCCAAATAGAAGCAAAGCGCCCCCTTTATCTAGACCCATAGCACTACCCCCTAAATTATCTCCCATTTTTCAACCTCGCGACACCGTCCTCAGATACACACATAGAGTGCCACAAATACCCGCGAACACCCTCGCATGCTCTTTACGTATCCCTGCGCATGAATCATTCCCCTTTTTAGACACACCCAAAATCAAAACAAAATCAACGAACTTGATTTCTGCACCGAAATATGAACAGGAAGTCGTAAAATCATCGGTCTCTGCACCGGTTAGTCGGGAAGCTTCCATTTCATCGGGAGATTACGAAAGTAGTAAAAAGAAGAGATCGAATCCGAGTATGTTAAGCCGAAGCTTGCAGCGCCCTCTGTCTGATTGGAGGGTAACTTCAGTGGCGCCACCTAGGTTGAAACCCTTGAAGCGAGTTTATTCCGTAGGATCTTGTAATCTAGCTGGGTTGGGAGCAGGCAGTAGTATCGGTGTAGGTTTTACAGAAACTTCAAATTCCGGTGTAGGTCTAACAGAGACTGCAAATTCTGGTGTAGGTCTAACAGGTACCGCAAATTCCGGTGTAGGTCTAACAGGAACCACAAATTCCGGTGTAGGTCTAACAGGAACCGCAAATTCTGGTGTAGGTCCAACAGGAACCGCAAATTCTGGTGTAGGTCTAACAGGAACCACAAATTCCGGTGTAGGTCTAACAGGAACCGCAAATTCCGGTGTAGGTCTAACAGGAACCGCAAATTCTGGTGTAGGTCCAACAGGAACTGTAAAATCTGGTGTAAATCCAACAGAAACCGCAAATTCTGGTGTAAATCCAAATGGGACCACATGTCTTGGTGCAAGTACAAGTTTAAAGGGATCAGGAAATCTTGGTGCAAGTACAAGTTTGAAGGGATCAGGAAATCTTGGTGCAATTTTAACAGGATCGGAAAATCTTGGTGCAAGTTTAATGGGATCAGAAAATCTTGGAGAGATTGATGACATCCATTTAAAGACTAGCCCTGCTGACCCTAAACTGGGACCTTTGGACCGGACCCTGAAATCAAAAGTCCACTTTGAGAAGGAATTAGGTGACATCCATTACAAGACTACCCCTGGGGACCCTAAACAGGGACCTTTAGACTGGACTCTGGAATCAAACAAACAAGGACCCCCCTCTGGGGAAGGCTATCACTACAGTTCAGTTGAAGATGAAGATCCGGACTATCAAGTGATAGATCAAGAGTATTATATGACTCTGGGCTTGGGTAAAAAACGTTCAAAAAAGTATTTGAGTATGGTGGTAGAATTGCATAATAAATCTAGCATGGTCTCTGCGAAAAATACGAAAAAGTTGGTAAATCGGAAACTGGAATATTCTGATATTTCCGTGAGGAATAGCACCAATCAGAAGACACGCATTGATGAACTTTTAGATTCACACAATAAATCAAATGTTGTCTCTGAGAAAATCAAAAAAGAGTTTGGTATTCGCAAACCGGAATATTGTGATATTTCCGTGAGGAATAGCACCAATCAGAAGATACGCATTGATGAACATACTAACCAATCAGGTTCGGGGAACACAGCGTGTGGTGGCGATGCGGGAGAATCCAAAATGTCGCCGTCGTTTCATGGGCGGGTACTGAAACATTCGAAGAGTACCCTGAACCTTGCGTCCAAGGTGATGGCGAGGAAACACCTTCTTAGGAGAACTGAGTCCTATAAATTTCTCCGCAAAGATAGATTTGATTTGTAGACTTTTGGTGTCTTTCCTAATAGCCGAGTGCATAGGGTGCACCCCCCTCCCCCCTAAAGCCCCAAGACCCTGACTGAGAGTACTAGAAATGAATTGATAGAACGGTTCACATCTGAGGCCAACGTAACAGAAAACGACCCCTGACAGAAGTGAACACCTACAAAATCAATATCCAGGCCCCCCAAGATTTGATGCAGCTTCAATATGGCAGGAAAAGTGGTGATGAACTAAATCGATCTTTAGACTCGTCAATCAAAATTTATAAAGTGAGTGATAAGGTTTTTGCTAACTCACTTCACTTCCCAATCTATTTATTGATGAGTGGTACATACTTAGGAAGGTTCTTTTACATATGTAATACTTTTTTTTAGTAAAATGAATTTTTTTAGGGGTATGGCTTATTTCACTTTTAGACGTGTTCACAGATATTTAGGTAAGATGGTATTTAGTTTCTTTAATGTAATGCCCTTATTTTTGGACTTTTCAATGTTGCATGCAGTGAAAGCTTTATAAGTTGAAAGATGAATACAGCATGATGAATACAGCATTTATTTTTTGCATAAGAAGTAGAAAATATACTTTTTCAGAATGTGTCAGTCTTACAGTTAAGTCTTCAACTCGTAGAGGTGTGCAAACTAGCAAGTTCAATTCTTCCATGCATGATTTAGACTCAGTTTTTCACAAATAGTTCCGAAAGCCTTTTTTGAAAAATAAATGGAAGACTACTCATTTGATTATGTATCAGCAAGTTACATTCTTCTTCTGTGCATGATTTTAGAGACTCAGTTTTTCACAAAAACCTTCCAAAACCTTTTATTTTTTATAAAAAAAGACTACTTATTGGAAGATGTATAGTAATATCTATTGGTGCTCCATAAGACCATCTTGGGAACTTTTATTCTTCTGTGCATGATTTAGACTCAGTTTTTCACAAATACCTCCCAGGCTCCCAAAACCTTTTTCTTTTGTTAAAAAAAGACTATCCATTTGAAGATGTATAGTAATATATATTGTTGCTCCTTAAGACCATCATGGGAACTTTTATTTTTCTGTGCATGATTTAGACTCAGTTTTTCACAAAAAAACTTCCAAAACCTTTTTTTTTGTAAAAAAAAACCCCACACTTCCCATTGGAAGATATATAGAACTATCTATTGGTGCTCCTTAAAACCATCTTGGGAATACTATACCTTTAGTATTGATGCATTCATCTGAAAGGAAGCTGATAGAAGCCCTCTGCGTAGGTTAAAAGGTGAGAAAATGTCAATGGTGGTAGCATAGTCTTAGCAAGTAGGGCGTCTGGGTGTATTTTTGGACAAAAAAGCACCCCTCAGGACACCCAATTTTTTGTGTGAGGAATTTCTTAAAATGTCAGTCTTGACCCTTCCAGTGCTAAGGCTAGATTTGTTCAAAGCACAATGATGCAAAGGTATTTGAAAAATATTAAAACCCTGTCATGTTGGTATTCATTGAATAGCTCTCACTGAGTACCCACTTGCCAGGGTTACGGTCATTTTTCAGGTTTTTTGCACCATTTTGTATTGACCAATTTAGCCACCAGCAGCATGAGGGTTAAGCATATAATTGAATTTTTACATCTCCATATATATCCTTCCCATGACATTGTACAAGGATATCATGCCTTATATTTGGATACATGTTTATGGTTGAAATCTGAGTATATTGTTGTCCCCCTTAAAAATTTGGACGCCCCAAAGTTTTACAATTGCCCATTTTGGGTACCCATTTTCTAATTCCGGACTAAGACCCTGGGTGGTAGTTATGTAATCACCCCTTCATTAAATGTAGCTGAGACTTCCGAGGAAATTCTGGTATTTTTCCCCCAAAATCCAATGATGACTGATCAAAGAAGGTATTTTTTTTCCCATGTTTATATTATTTTGTATAATACTTGAATTCTTTTTTCATTTTTTTCTATTCTGTGTTTTAGAGTATACTTTATGCTTGATTTTTTCCATTGTTTTCTTTCCCATGTTTTTATATTTTATTTTTTCTTTGTATGATAATTGTATATAATGATTGTTATATGATAATAGTTTTCTTTCCAGTATGTTATACTATATTGTATTATACTGATTTATTTTTTCATTGTTCTCTTTCCCATGTTTTATATCATTTTGTATATACTTGAATTCCTTTTCCACTCTTTTCTTTCCAGTGTGTTATATTATTATGTATGATACTTGGATACTTTCTGATGCTTTCTGTAAAGGAAAGTTGATTTTATGATTTACTGTAAAGGAGCGTTGATTTTCTTATTGTTTTCTGTAAAGGAAAGTTGATTTTCTTATTGTTTTCTGTAAAGGAAAGTTGATTTTCTTATTGTTTTCTGTAAAGGAAAGTTGATTTCTTATTGTTTTCTGTAAAGGAAAGTTGATTTTCTTATTGTTTTCTGTAAAAGAACAGTGATTTTCTTATTTTCTGTAAAGGAAAGTTGATTTTCTTATTGTTTTCTGTAAAGGAAAGTTGATTTCTTATTTTCTGTAAAGGAAAGTTGATTTTCTTATTGTTTTCTGTAAAAGAACTGATTTTCTTATTTTCTGTAAAGGAACATTGATTTTCTTATTGTTTTCTGTAAAGGAACATTGATTTGCTTATTGTTTTCTGTAGAGGAAGATTGATTTTCTTCTTTTCTGTATAGGAAAGTTGATTTTGTTATTGTTTTCTTTAAAAGAACATTGATTTTTATTGTTTTCTGTAGAGAAAGATTGATTTTCTTATTTTCTGTAAAGGAAAGTTGATTCATTATTGTTTTCTGTAAAGGAACGTTGGTTTTCTTGTTTTCTGTAAAGGAACGTTGGTTTTCTTGTTTTCTGTAAAGGAATGTTGATTTTCTTATTGTTCTCTGTAGGATGGAGAATTCAGTATGAAGAAGTATGTCAAGGCGGCCAAGAACCACCCCCAGTTCATCAGCAAGTACCAGGGCAGGCACAATAACGGTATTCCCTGTTTCTCTGAGGAGCGGAGCATGGAGAGGCAAAAAAAGGTGCGTTTTACCAGAGAAATTCATATACAGGGAGGAGTCCCAATATTACCGTAAAATCTCGGAAATTTAGACCACTCTAAGAATTGGGCAGACACAATAATGGTATTCCCTGCTTCTCTGAGGAGCGAAGCATGGAGAAGCAAAAGAAGGTGCGTTTTACCAAAGAGGTGTGAGTCCCCACATTCAAGCCTCACTGCAACTACCCTCTCGAATACTTTTAACAAGAATGATAGGTTGCATACAGGATGATAGTTATTGAGCACCTCCGGGTTGAGATTATCTTTCTTCAGTAACGGATTGACTAACGCCTGTTTCATGGAGTCAGACACTTTATTATTGGCACTTTGCTGCGACAAATTCACTAAAATCTTAAACCATTGCAATAAGCTCATTCACCGATTCTTTCACCATCCAAGTGGGAGCGGGATCTAGAGAGCAGCTCTTAGTCGACGATTTTGTTATGATTTTGTGAACTTTCGGTCACAGATGAATAACAAAATAAATACATAGATAGATATATGAATAGATAAATGAAGAATGAATGAATGAATGAATAAATAAATAGATGAATAAATGAATGAAGGAATAAGTAAAAAAAATAGATAAAATAAATACATAGATGAATAAGTAAATAGATACAAAAAATAAAAGAAATAAAAAGGAAATGCACCTGAGAATTGAATCCTGTATTTATTTTAGCGCATGGCAGAGATGAAGAGGAGACTGGAGGAGGAAAAGAAGAGAGAGGAAGCCTCCTACTTAAATGTAAGTCACTTAGTATTATATTCCCAGTCAAGACCACATCTATGAGTATTGGTTAATTTCTCATTGTATTTTTTTTTCACTTTATCTATATTATATTTAGTATGTATTAGAGTGTTTTTTGAAAGTTATCTTATTATGTATGCACTTTTGTAGCGCAAGTTACAGTAAATACATATACATACATACTTAAATGTAAATCATTTGCTTACTGTAAGTTACTTAATTGAGTTATTAATTTGCGCTGTTGCTGTAAGAGATTGAAATGTAAATCACTTGTTCTTTAAGTTAGTAGCCGTGTTTCTTTAAGAAATTTAACATCTAAGTTATCTCTTTTGTAGGGTAAGAAACTCAAATTTAAGTCACTTGATTAGTTAAGAGTAAGTCACTTGCTGTATAAGAGTGAGACAATGATTCACTATTTTATTTGATTAAGATATGTGAATGCTAAATGTGTCAATTGCTTAGTTAGAGAACATTAAATATAAGCCACTCGATCTGGGCTGTAATTCTACTTTTCACCCCTAGGTGGCCGATGAAGAGCACTATCGTCATTTGATCATGATTCAACTTGTAATTCTACTTTTCAGCACCAGGTGGCCGAATAAAGGGAACTAACATCGTTAGATCATCATGATTCAACTTGTAATTCCACTTTTCACCACCAGGGGGCCGAGGAAGAGAACTATCGCCGTTTGATCAGGATGTCTCATTTTGTAATTCCACTTTTCACCACCAGGTGGCCAAGGAAGAGAACTATCGTCATTAGATCATCATGATTCCACTTGTAATTCTACTTTTCACCACCAGGACTATCATCATTTGATCATCATAATACAACCTGTAATTCCACTTTTCACCACCAGGTGGTCGAGGAAGAGAACTATCGTCATTAGATCATTATCATTCCACTTATAATTCCACTTTTCACCACCAGGTGGCCGAGGAAGAGAATTATCGTCGTTTGATCAGCATGTCTCATCTTGTAATTCGACTTTTCACCACCAGGTGGCCAAGGAAGAGAACTATCGTCATTAGATCATCATGATTCAACTTGTAATTCTACTTTTCACCACCAGGTGGCCGAGGAAGAGAACTATCTTCATCTGAACATGATTTAACTTGTTATTCCACCTTTCACCACCAGGTGGCCGAGGAAGAGAATTATCGTCATTTGATCAGTATGACTCAACTTGTAATTTCACTTTTCACCACCAGGTGGCCGAGGAAGAGAATTATCGTCGTTTGATCAGCATGACTCAACTTGTAATTCTACTTTTCACCTCCAGGTGGCCGAGGAAGAGAATTATCGTCGTTTGATCAGCATGACTCAACTTGTAATTCCACTTTTCACCTCCAGGTGGCCGAGGAAGAGAATTATCGTCGTTTGATCAGCATGACTCAACTTGTAATTCTACTTTTCACCTCCAGGTGGCCGAGGAAGAGAATTATCGTCGTTTGATCAGCATGACTCAACTTGTAATTCTACTTTTCACCTCCAGGTGGCCGAGGAAGAGAATTATCGTCGTTTGATCAGCATGACTCAACTTGTAATTCCACTTTTCACCACCAGGTGGCCGAGGAAGAGAACTATCGTCGTTTGATCAGCATGACTCAGGCGATGCAGATTCAGCGAGACCAGACGAGGGAAGATCTCCGACAACGGTTACGCACGGCTCTCCAAGAGGGCGCTCCGAGCAAACCAAATACTCCCGCTTCCTATAAAAGGGGTTACGTGCAGAGTGATATGTACAGAGGTAGGTTACATTGCCCCTGGTGAGACGGAAGTTATTTTGTTAAAATTCCAAAAAAATGGCTTCGCGCCAGTAAAAAAAATACTTCAACTGGTCCTACGGGGCCAGTAAACATTTGAGGGCATTCTTATTAACAATTTCCACTTAAGAATATCCCAAATGTTTTTGAAATAAATGAAGATAAAATAAATAAAAATAAATGTTGTTTGTGAATTTTGTGCAATGTTTTTTTCTTTTAATGTATAAGAAAAATTTGTAGGACCAGTAAAAATTTTGCAGGATCAGTAGATCCTCGGTGTTACTGGTCCTACAGGGCCAGTACCATTTTGAGTTAGCGTTGAGGCCTGCCATCTTATGCCTACCGGTACATAAGGAAAGTTATCCTCCATCTTCTTTTGAAGAAATTATTGTCTCTCCCCCGCCCCCCAACTTGTTTATAGTTGATCATTGGTCATTCAGATGGACAGATGATCGCCCTTGAAAATTGTGACTGATAACGAACACTATTATGCTGTAGGTGTTTCGGCTTTACCTCGGTCCCGCTTTGTATTAATACGCAGGTTCGTTACAAGAAATAATATATCGTCATAAAATGAAGTCGCTGAAGCATTTGTTTGCTGTGGAAAGTGAGAATGCTTACAAGTGACTTATATATGAACTAACGGTTAAACCACATGAATTTCTTCATTGTTTTGTTTTCAGACGAGAGCCCTGATCACCATGGTTACGCCAGACCTCATCATCTCAGTGAACCAATCAGAAGGTGAGGTTAATAAGTCAGTTCAAAAACTAAAATTTCTCTTCAATTTTTTCCTTAAATTTTAGTGCAATCAACAATTTGTGTACTTGATTTTTATTGAACAAAACACATGGTATTCAGTCGGCATGGTTCGGTACACAAATGGTTATTGTTTTTTTAGGGGTGGGACGATACATTTGCTCATGATACGATACGTATTGCGATACAGTGGTCACAATACGATACACAATACGATACATGCTTTTTAGCATAAAATCACCTATCAGAATTATAGTATTTGACTGTTACACATAATATCTTATAGTCTTTAATACTCTTTATCTTTGTGTTTTAGATTTAGTTCCCTGTGTTTATCCCTTTCCTTTCATTGGAGTTGCTGCTTCCCTTTGTTATTGTCCAGACATAAGACAAAACCTTAATTGCAAGGATGAAGCCAGTTGTCAGACAACCAACAAAATCTATATTCTCAATTAAATGGATAAATGTGGTGTATCTTTTTTACGATACAGCAGTCCTTTGTGTACCTCGAGTATCTTCAAGGTGATGTACCTCGATGTATCTCACTATCGGTATATCGTCCCATCCATATTGTTTTTCCTTATCTCTTCAAGTTGTCTGGCAGTTTATTTTTCATTTTATATTGATTAACAAAAGTATAAAAGTTTACCGACATTTTTGAACCCTCCTTTATTTCTATTAAAGAAAAATGAGATACTGTACAGATATTTTATTCCTGCACCAGTCGACCAGACGTCTGCCAGTGCCTGGTTGTATCTAAATTCATGGATAACATGTCAAAAGAAAGTAAGCCAAGCACATCAATGACCCATGTAGATTGCAAATTAAAGTTACCTTCAGTTGTGAGGGCATCCATGCATCCATGACCTGGAAACTGGGTGACAATTGAGTGTGCGGTCGTGCATTATGTCTGGGCTGCAGCCCACACATTGAGTGCAGGAAATAAATGTCGGCACTGTATTTCAATTTTTTTTTGTATTTCATCTTAATATTGTATTCTCCTTTTCATCCTGATATCATAGGCCCACAACTATTATAGTGATTGATTTATTTTGTTGTTCATCATTCTGCCTAGACCTTCTGTTATACACCCACAACTACTACTAAGTAAACGTATATTCTCGGAAATTTAGACCACCCTAGGAATTTAGGCCACTATAATTATTCGGAAAAATATTTCCTGGAAAATCTGGGCAACCCTCGATCTATTGCCAGTTGCCAATTCCCCTAAAAATGGACCTAGCTGTAAATCTTGCTGATACAACATCAAGGTACTTTCAGAAAACATGGGCCATCTTGAACCCATAATAATCATAATTATTAGAAAGTGTCCCAAATTACTGAGAATTTATGGTAATTATTTTGCAAAATTATCATAGTGGCCCAAAATCCTAGAGTGGTCCAAATTTCTGAGAATAATTTACGGTAACGTTGATTTTTTCTTTTTTCTGTCATAATGTCTTACCCTTTTTCCCTCTTAACCCCACTACTACTACTAACGTTGACTTGGGGTTGTTTGTGTTTCCATAGCGACAGCAGCAGCAGTCTGGAGGGGGATAACTGGCAGGATGGCCCGCGTGGTATCTCCATCCAAGCCCGCCCCAACCCCTACCATCGAAAATCCTCCTCTTCCCCCTCCTCCTCCTCCTATCGTACCCACACAACCACTACAACTACCACTTCTACCACTACTACTACCTCCTCGAAAAGGTAACAATCGCATGGAGTTAAGAAAGCTATGTGGATGCAGGTTGCTAATCTTCCTCTATGCTATATTTATATCTCTTGGAAATTTCACTCTATTTTGGCACACTCATACCTGAAAGATATTGTTTGGCAGGGGTGTAAAATATAGACATTCTTCCAGAATCTTTATCAGTTTTCTCATGATGTGCATCTTTTTTTTCACTATAGTTCAGACCTATATATTTTATGCATTAAATGAAAATGTTAGTTATTAAGTGAAACAATTTCCAAGAGATGCTAAACACAGTGGAGTGATCTCTGTGCCTACTGCCTAACTCCACACTTGTCCACCAGGTGGCAGTACTTCTGTGCCTACTGCCTAACTCCACACTTATCCACCAGGTGGCAGCATATCTGTGCCTAACTCCAAACTTATCCACCAGGTGGCAGCATATCTGTGCCTAACTCCACACTTGTCCACCAGGCAGCAGCACTTCTGTGCCTACTGCCTAACTCCACGCTTGTCCACCAGGTGGCAGCACCTCTCTGCCTACTGCTTATCTCCATGCTTGTCCACCAGGTGGCAGCATTTCTGTGCCTTACTCCACACTTATCCACCAGGTGGCAGCACTTCTGTGCCTACTGCCTAACTCCATGTTTGTGCACCAGGTGGCAGCACTTCTGTGCCAACTGCTTATCTCCATGCTTGTCCACCAGATGGCAGCACTTCTGTGCTTAACTCCATGCTTGTCCACCAGGCGGCAGCACTTCTGTGCCTACTGCATAACTCCACGCTTGTCCACCAGGTGGCAGCATTTCTATGCCCAACCCCACACTTGTCCACCAGGTGGCAGCACCTCTCTGCCTACTGCTTATCTCCATGCTTGTCCACCAGGTGGCAGCATTTCTGTGCCTAACTCCACAGTTATCCACCAGGTGGCAGCACTTCTGTGCCTACTGCCTAACTCCATGTTTGTGCACCAGGTGGCAGCACTTCTGTGCCAACTGCTTATCTCCATGCTTGTCCACCAGATGGCAGCACCTCTGTGCCTTACTCCATGCTTGTCCAACAGGTGGCAGCACCTCTTCACCTAACTCCATGCTTGTCCACCAGGTGGCAGCACCTATGTGTCTACTGCCTAACTCCATGCTTGTACACCAGGTGGCAGCACTTCTGTGCCTAACTCCATGCTTGTCCACCTGGTGACAGCACCTCTCTGCCTAACTCCATACTTGTCCACCAGGTGGCAGCACCTCTGTGCTTAACTCCACACTTGTCCACCAGGTGGTCGTGCCTCTGCGCCTAACTACATCCTTGTCCACCAGGTGGCAACACCTCTGCGCCTAACTCCATGCTTGTCCACCGAGTGGCAA
Source organism: Maea johnstoni (assembly GCA_963942565.1). NCBI lineage: Eukaryota > Metazoa > Annelida > Polychaeta > Spionida > Magelonidae > Maea > Maea johnstoni. Next base: position 31,161,354 of record OZ012700.1, read on the forward strand.
CACCTCTGCGCCTAACTCCATGGTTGTCCACCAGGTGGCAACACCTCTGTGCCTCACTACATGCTTGTCCACCAGGTGGCAACACCTCTGTGCCTAACTACATGATTGTCCACCAGGTGGCAACACCTCTGCGCCTAACTCCATGCTTGTTCACCAGGTGGCAGCATTTATATGCCCAACTCCACGCTTGTGCACCAGGTGGCAGCACTTTTGTGCAATTGCCTAACTCCACGCTTGTCCACCAGGTGGCTGCACTTCTGTCTCAATTGCCTAACCTCATGCTTGTCCACCAGGTGGAACTTTCAGGGTAAGGGTGTTCACCTTAGTGTGTATAATCTACTGCCACATTTGTCTACTAGGGGTCCTTCATGGACCAACACCATTGGCCTTGTGTGAAGTGCATAGTGCCTTGCTTGGCCACCAGGGGCCCTTCTTATACCAACAACAATGGCTTCTTTTCATGTGAAGTGCCTTGCTTGGCCACTAGGGGGCTTTCTACAACAACAATGGCTTGTTTTTGTGTGAAGTACCTAGTTCCACGCTTTTCCACCAGGGGGCCTTTTTGGTCGATTCTGTCTATCTACTCTCTCCCTAGTGTGCATGTGTATTACCTACTACTTGTTCACCGAGAACTTCCTTTGGAGCTTTACAATGATCAAAATTGTAGCTTTATTGGCTTCAACTTAGTGTAAAGTATGAACAGTGCAGACATTTAATTCCTGCACCAGTTGACTGGATGTCTGCCAGTGCCTGGTTGTATAAACACCCATGAAAAACATGTCAAAAACATAAGCCAAATACATCAATGACCCACGTAGCTTGTGAATCAAAGCTGCATTTCGTTGTGAGGTCATCAATTCATCGATCCATTCCTAGGAAACTGGGTGACAATCGGGCATGCGGTCGTGCATTATTCCCAGGCTGCAGGAATTAAATGATGGCACTGCATGCTAAAATTGTAACCACACTCACCATCTCCATTCTTCCTTCTTATTTCCTGCTTCTATCTGGACTATTCCTTTCTCTAGTAAGTATATACTACTCTACTCCTGATTTGTAAAACTGTTGGTGCCTGTAGAGGTCAAAACAACCTTACTGTCCTGGTTATATCTTGCATTCAAACATAATATTTTGGAAAATATTTTATGGATAAATGCTATTCAGAACCAAACTGAAGTCTACCATTCAAATATTATACATTCAATTGTGTTCCTTTATTCAGAAGTTGTATTAACTCTATAATGATCCCTTAAAAAAGGTACCGTATTCTTCCGATTAAGGGCACATGCCTAAATAAGCGCACAGGGCCTATTTTTCACGGTAAGAGGGTGAATGACCAGCGCAAATGTCACGAAAAACTTGTAAAACTCCACCCTAGAAGAAGTACGAAAAGCAAAATTACATACCTTTCCTCTTGCCGTGTCTGCCAACCAGCGCTGAATTCTGCAATTTCAGCAGTTCCTTCGCGCTCTCACTGTTCATATTTGCCGCATGATCATACTATTGACCAATTAACAATCTCACATGCGCGATTGTAGCTGCAAACGTCTAAGCTAACTGAACAGCGAGAGCGCAAAGGCGCAATAACGGCCAATGCTCTGCGATCGGCAATCATTGAGGTGTGTGGTAAAACGGAAGATTGCCAATACCCCTACTTCAGATAAACTTCCTAACCTCTATCCGCACTGTGCGCTTAATCGGAAGAATACGATACTTTATTTTTCAAGTAATGCAATATAGTGAATGTCACCAGTTCTCCAATGGGGGAACCGCAATAGAAAAACAACGCAAAATTAATTATCATTGATCATTGATTGGTCGGTTTTGGATAAAGAGATGATCTTTTATGAAAATCAAACGGATTACCATTATCCCACAAAATCGATCTTGAAACTTTGATTGGTTTGAAATTTGAAATTTTCTGAGTTAAAGAGTGATTAATGGGTTTTGTCTTGTTGCACATTTTGAGGCCTCAGTCGTATATATATATATATATATATATATATATATATATATATATATATATTTATATATATATATATATATATATATATATATATATATATATATATATATATATATATATATATATATATATGCATGGTGGTGCGATGATGTGACAGTTGTACTGATATATGTGCATTGTATCGAAAAATCATAATCGTAAACCAATTATCAATTTATCGTATTAAAAAAAAATCTAAACAAAAACATAATGTTTTGTACTCACCGGGGATGTTATACATGCAAGGGCTCTAGCAAGACACTACAGCTACTAGCAGTGGAAGGATTATTGGAGAACTTAGTAGCTTATTCCGGGCCACTTCTAAGCAGTGGTGTTCGAAAAGTTACAGCTTGGAATTCATGAGCTCAGGCATCAATAGTTCAGATTGTCTCCTGAAAGAATTAATTACCTCCAGAAGTATCTAAAAACCTGCAATAAAAGTTTTTTCCTAGTTCAAGCTGTCACAGTTATAAAAATGTAATCCACCGCATCGATAAGTGATCACATATTGACCTTGGAACTTTCAGTCAAGGATACACCTTGGCATTTTCAGGCATGAGCCGGTTTATCTCCTGGTATTCAAAATTTACTAATCCCTGTGCATATTGGACCCAGGTACACTGTCCAGCTCTCGGTGAATACTCCCCCAGAAAAAATCACATTCCTAATAGTAAAATTTTGTGCTCTGAGATGCATTTTGGGGCACTATTAGGTAAATTAAAGGATAACAATTAAAAGAAAAAGAGAATCATTCTTAAAGTGCTCCATTAGCAAAATTGACTCCTAGTATTTAATATCTGGTCACAAGATTACACCTTCCAGGGGCAAATGCCCCAAAATGACCATTGAGGGTAATCGCCATTTTATCACATGCTTGTTAGGCATTCCAAGTACCATATTCTCCCGATTAAGCGCACATGAACGATTGAGCGCACATGCCTATTTTTCACGGTCAGAGGGGTAACGCCCAGCACAACTGTCCTGAAAAACTTGTAAAACTTCACCCCAGAAGAAGTCAGAAAAGCGAAATCACATACCTTTCCTCTTGCCGTGTCTGCAAATCCGAGTGCTGAATTCCGCCATTTCAGCAGTTCCTTCACGTTCTCACTGTTGATATTCGCCGCAAGATCATACTATTGACCAATTAATGATCTTATTACATGCGGGATTGTAGCGGCAAACATCTAAGCTAGCTGAACAGCGAGAGGGCAAAGGTGCAATAATGGTCAATTCACTACGATCGGCAATCATTGGGGTGTGCGGTAAAACGAAAGATTGCCAACACCCCTTCTACAGAAAACTTTTCCATCCTCTACATGCACTGTGCAGTTAATCAAGAGAATACAGTACAAGCATTTTGTCATAAGATACATGTATAGCACCACTAAGGCTTAAATTTAAAAAAAAATGAGAAACTAATAGCTACATATTTCTCTGTATTTCAGGTCGGCCCAGAAATTCGGTTCACCGCACACGCCACTCGGTGGGGCGATATTCGGCACCCGCCAAACTGCTGGTGAGGATGCGCTCAGTACACCCCTCCCACAACCCGTAAACAACAACAACGCCATGACAACTGAGGTAAAAAACACCTAGAACATATATATATATATATATATACATATATATATATATATATATATATATAATATATATATATATATATATATATATATATATATATATATATATATATATATATATATATATATATATATATATATAATCTTAGATGAATAAAAACAAGTGGATATGAAACCAGATGGTCAACCTGAACAGGCCAGCCTCAACAAAAAGTCGTCCACGCAGGTTTCTTTTTAACGTAAACCATACAAGAGCCCTGATTGGTCCTTGTTCCCTCGTGACTGCACACTGATGCTAGATCAGAGACCCCTGGCTTGTCCAGCCCTACACTATAGCACATGTAGTAATTGGTACATGTATTCAGCTACATATCCATTCTTTTCTTCATCTAAGATAGAATGGACTCGTAACTTGCTCCTAACCATATTACCATATTCTTTTTTAAATTCCATAAACAGCAATGTCATGAAAATTGAGGTAAAAACACCTAGAACCATTTTCTTAGATGAATAAAAAAAATGGATATGTAGTAAGAGACTAATTACTACATGCGCCATAGTGATGACCTGGCTATCCCGGGGGTCTCAAATCTGGCCTCAGTGTGACGTCACTAGGAGACAAAGATCAATGGGGACTCAATTGTCTATCGTATCCTTTACATTACGGAGAAAGCTGTTAGACTGGTACAAATATTTTCCTTACCTGTTACCCGCATATGCACTTATTTGGAGGAATACGGTAATTATCATAAAAGTATAAAAAGTTTTTTAGTAGGCATTAATTGCTATGAATAAACATCTTTATAGTATTTTAAGCATATCCACACCTAAGCGTTGTTCTGTGTTACATTTTCTATACTAATTTTATTCATTGTCTTATGGATCCTGGATAATTCAGGAATTCAAAATAATTTTACAAAATACATGTATTAGAAAGAGAGTTATTGGTAGTGTTCTGATTAACATCTCTCCTTCAAATGTTTTCCAAACCTTGCTTTCACCTTAAAGATTTCACCAAAATTGTGGGGCTGCTTCTTGCCCCTGTGATGGACAGTTTAACCCTTATGCAGCTGGTGACCAATTTGGCCAATACAAATTAATGCATAAAACCTGAAAGTGACACCTGGCACATGGGTACTCATCTGAGAGTACTCAGTGAGAGCTTTCCAATGAATACCAACATGACAGGGTTTAAACGGTTTTCAAAAATGTTTGCGTCATTGTGATTTGGAAGAAAGTAGCCTAAGCATTGGAAGGGTAAGTGGGCTTTATGAATTAGCCTTAATCTGTTTATTTTCTTTCTAGGTCCCTGGTTTTCCAGACACTTCACAGAAACATCCGCAGAAAAGTACCAAAATAACCCCCCTCCAAAACCGGCAAGGACCTCCAACAATACTGTCTAGAGAATACAGAGAACTTTTAATGTCCCAACTACATCAGCAAATCGACCCAGTGAAAAGATTAGTAAGTACAACTAGTGTTCGGACGATCATCGATTATAATCGATAATCGATCGTTTGCCTCTCTTTTACTGATTAATCGATTACAAAACTGGCAATCAATAATAATCGGAAAAGATGACACCTAGTGGCAAAATATAGAACTAAATGACAGGCAAGTTGTCAACATTCTTGCTATGAAACTAAGCCCCAAAAACACTTCAAGACAAAGTTAAGGTAGGTGCTAATAGCAAGTAATTGTCATAGACTATCACTTACTATTAGGCTCTAGACCTCTAGTACTCAAATTACTGCAAAAGTGCGAAGAACTGATTATGATCGATAATCGATTAGTTGGCTGCAACTGGTTATCGATCATGAAATTGCAACTGATTCCCAACCCTAAGTACAACAGGCACCGACATATGTACTTGCCCGCTTGCCCCGGCAAGTGAATTTTTGAAAAAAGGGCTTTCGGGCAAGTATATTTTTAGTTTTCACTTGCCCGAATGGGCAAGCTGATTTCCTGAACACTAAACATAGTTTTTATAGTAGATGGCCCAAATACCCAGAAATATGCACACAATGTAACAAAACTGATAAGAAAATGTTTTGCAAATCATTTAAAATAAACAATACACGCCTTTCTAGCATATATGCAGTTTTAACTTATTTTGGGCAAGTCAAAAATTATGTCGGGCAAGAATAAATCATTAACTATTTTCCCAGCATGACAAGTTAGTTCTAAAAATTATGTTGGTGCCTGTACAATCTAGTTGGAAATTACCATACTGTATAACTGGTATTTTTTACAGGCATTTAATTTTCGCTATTTTTGCGCTCCCCATGAAAGCGCCAAAATAAAATCCTTCAAATAATTATCTACATAGTAATAAGTAAATACTATTAGCCATGAGACTATTTGTGATTTCAGTATTGATACTATTTTTACTACAACTATTACTGATGCTACTGCTATTACTACTACTACTATTTCTACTACTACTACTACTACTACAGTTAACTACTACTACTACTACTACTACTACTACTACTACTACTACTACTACTACTACTACTACTTCTACTTTTAAATTTTGTTTTTCGTCATATGTATATTGTGGCTAATTTGTAACTAGCCAGTTGTAAGAAGTTGAAGAAACCGGAGAGCCTGTGAAAACCACTGCCTAACCCTAAGTCACTGGCAACTACTACTACTACTACTACTACTACTACTACTACTACTACTACTACTACTACTACTACTACTACTACTACTACTACTGCTTCTACTGCAACTACTACTACTACTACTGCTGCTACTACTACTACTACTATTACTACTACTACTACTACTACCATTACTACTGCTACTACTACTACTACTACTACTACTACTACTACTACTACTACTACTACTGCTTCTACTGCAACTACTACTACTACTACTACTGCTGCTACTACTACTACTACTGCTGCTACTACTACTACTACTATTACTACTACTACTACTACCATTACTACTGCTACTACTACTGCTACTACTCCTACTACTACTCCTACTACTACTACTACTACTACTACTACTACTACTACTACTACTACTACTACTACTACTTCTACTCCTACTACTACTACTACTTCTACTACAAGCAACTCCGGCTGAGCCGTACTGCTTTGCCTGTCCCTGGTACACGCTATACCATTTACAATTTTTCACATATAAACCAGATTTGTTTTGTTTATATGGATATTAGATTTTGGCTAAGCCGGACAGATTGGCCTGGACCCATTCAGTCTGGTTTATGTGGAGTTGCCTGTACTCTTACTACTATTGAAAAAAGTTGATTCTTTTGATGATTCTTTTGTTAACATTTCCTCTATTTTGTAATACCTGATTATTGACTATTTATTGTTGTTTGTTTTGTTTTATCTAGACTGATGGCCATGCCCCTGCCTTGCTGACCAGTAGCCTTCATGGTGAGAGGTTCAACACATTGGAGTAGCCCTTGGATAACCAAATAAACACAGAACAATTAACTCTTATGCTGCTGGTGGCTAATCTGGCCAACACAAAATGATGCAAAACACCTGGAAAATGACTGAAACCCTGGCAGATGGATACTCATCGGAGAGTACTCAGCAGGAGCTATCCAATGAATACCAACATGACAGTGTTTAGGTTTTCAAAAATCTTTGCGTCCTGTGCTTTGGAAGAAAGTAGCCTCAGCATTGGAAGGATTAACACGTCTGTTACTACTATATATATATATACATATATATATATACATATATGTATATATATATATATATATATATATATATATATATATATATATATATATATATATACATATATATATATATATACTGTAAAACCCTTTATAACCACGCCCCTTTTTATTCACGCAACTGCTGTCTTAATCTTATCGCGGTCATTTAATTACGCGCATCAACTGTATCACCGCTAGATGAGGCATTGTTATGCTATTTTGAACATATATCAGCGCCAGTAACATACGCGTTATCATCACCTAGCGCGAAATGCGTGAAATTAAAAGGAGCGCGATAATAATGGGTTTTACAGTATATATATATATATATATATATATATATATATATATATATATATATATATATATATATATATATATATATATATATATATATATATATATGTATATATATATAAAGCCTTATTTCGGAATTTCGATTATTGTCTTTCGTTGCACTATTGTGGCATATGTCATTCGTAGTCAGCTGTAAGTGGTGGAGGAAAACGGAGTACCCAGCTAAACCACTTCCTAACCCCAAGTCAGTGGCAACTTTCTTGCAAGCCCCACCAGGATTTAAACACGGGTATTGGTGAGAGACAGCTAGCAGTCACGGAAAAAATTTTTACGTGTTCATTTAATTTATTTTTTACTAAGTCAGTACATGTTTCACATGTAGTCTGCATTGTAATAACAATATCTTTGTACAGTAAAACTACAGTGCCGACATTTAATTCCTGCACTAAATGCATGGGCAGCCATGGCATAATACACGACTGCACACCCGATTGCCACCCGGTTTCCTGGGTTAAGACGCATGGATGACATCACAACTGAAAGTACCTTTGATTCCCAAGCTATATGGGTCATTGATGTGCTTGGCTAATTTCTAAACATTTTATCATGGGTGTTTGTACAACCAGTCACTGGCAGACGTCCGGTTGACTGTTGCAGGAATTTAATGTCTGTACTGTAGCAAGGGAGACCACTTGTCTCATAAGTAGGGATTTGCACCTATAAATTTTTGGGATTAAATATTTTAACGGTAGTTAAACATGAACAACCTGGTACTGGATTTTAGCCAATTTCTGTTTAATATTTTTGCAACGGGATTTGTTGGATAAATTTCAATGTGAACTTACAATGGTTGATCAAGCATTCCCAAGTTCATGACTCTATTCCTCTGATTAAGTGCAATGCCCCAAATAAAGTGCACCCACCTTTTTCTGAAAATTTTTGGAAGGGGTAAGCCAGCGTATATTATTTTCTGGCCTTCTAAACCCCCCCCCCCCCGTAAGCGTAAATGTTTTCTTACCTTTACATGTGGGACCATTACAGACCGTGATGATTGTATTTTCACTGGTACAGACCGTGTAATGAATGTATTGCTGAGTGGTCTAAGGCATTGCCACTGACTGCATGCTTGCAGCCTCTCATCACAGAGGGCATGCCCTAATTGCTGAGTGGTCTGAGGCATTGCCACTGACTGCATGCTTGCAGCCTCTCATCACAGAGGGCATGCCCTAATTCCTGAGTGGTCTGAGGCATTGCCACTGACTGCATGCTTGCAGCCTCTCATCACAGAGGGCATGCCCTAATTGCTGAGTGGTCTAAGACGTTGCTACTGACTGCTTGCTGTCTCTCACCACTGAGGGCATGCCCTAATTGCTGAGTGGTCTAAGGCATTGCCACTGACTGCATGCTTGCAGCCTCTCATCACAGAGGGCATGCCCTAATTGCTGAGTGGTCTAAGGCATTGCCACTGACTGCATGCTTGCAGCCTCTCATCACAGAGGGCATGCCCTAATTGCTGAGTGGTCTAAGACGTTGCTACTGACTGCTTGCTGTCTCTCACCACTGAGGGCATGCCCTAATTGCTGAGTGGTCTAAGGCATTGCCACTGACTGCATGCTTGCAGCCTCTCATCACAGAGGGCATGCCCTAATTGCTGAGTGGTCTAAGGTGTTGCTACTGACTGCTTGCTGTCTCTCACCACTGAGGGCATGCCCTGACTGCTGAGTGGTCTAAGGTGTTGCTTCTGACTGCATGCTTGCAGCCTCTCATCACAGAGGGCATGCCCTAATTGCTGAGTGGTCTAAGACGTTGCTACTGACTGCTTGCTGTCTCTCACCACTGAGGGCATGCCCTAATTGCTGAGTGGTCTAAGGCATTGCCACTGACTGCATGCTTGCAGCCTCTCATCACAGAGGGCATGCCCTAATTGCTGAGTGGTCTAAGGTGTTGCTACTGACTGCTTGCTGTCTCTCACCACTGAGGGCATGCCCTGACTGCTGAGTGGTCTAAGGTGTTGCTTCTGACTGCTTGCTGTCTATCACCACTAAGGGCCTACGCTTATTGCTGAATGGTCTAAGGCATTGCCACTGACTACTTGCTGTCTCTCTTCACTGAGGGCATGCCCTGACTGCTGAGTGGTCTAAGGCGTTGCTACTGACTACTTGCTGTCTTTTAGCACTGAGGGCCTGCCCTGATGGCCAAGTGGTCTTAAATCCACTGCCTTGGTCCAAATCTTGGTTGAGGCATGTGAGAAAAATGGCAATTCATGGGATATGCAGGAAATATTCTTCTGGCATGGCTCAAGAGAAGGTAAATAATTTGCGCTTCCAAAAAGCACAAAGGCCGAGCTTATATTTTTCTTAATATGATGCTGGCAAGGATAATTTAATTTTCACGATTTCAACCTGTGGCTTAATCGTCATTTCGCAACAGATATAGCAGAGAACTGGAAGACAAGTAGAATGAATTGTGGCCGTTTTAAATGTTTAAACAGCATTAAAATTGACCCACAGAAAGGCAAGAAATTTGTTTTTACTGTGAAAAATTCATGATTCAGCAAGCGTATTAACCTGGCGTTTTGCACAAATAGTTTTACGGCAAAACACCAGGTTGCGTTTGCTGAAAGACCAAAATGAGAAAGAGATTCAAAATGGCGGCGACTACAGCAAATGCGTTAATGTAGTTCGGAGCTCATGACTTCCCTCGTAAATTGTAAAAACTCATCTTGAAATTACCTTAGGAGTCGGTTGGGACTCAACAGATTTAATGGAGAATGTTTAAATGTGAATAATGTAAAAAAACTGTACATATCCTTCCTCTAAGTCAGTTGAGATTTGTCTATGCTGTATAGAATTATGTAAATAGAAATAAAATGCTATTGAGACAACGAAATAGTTTTCTTTGTTATTTCTGAGGAGAATTCTTCACACAAATGTGCGACATGTTTTACCAGTGGCCCATACTTCCCCACTTTCACTCTATTCTATGTACATATATTGACTATGATTCTCACCATAAACACATACATTACAAATATAATCAGTAATTGCTTAAACAGGCGAACTTGGATATGACGGACCACTGTACGACTGACTTTTGTCTGATGAACGGTATGCTTGGTCCCAGTCCAATGCATATCAAGTATTAGTCATATGTAGACGACAGATTTTGCATATGACGGACTAATTTTCCTGGTCCCATTGAGTCCGTAATATCCAAGTTTGCCTGTAATAATACATAAAAAATCCAGAGGAAAACCGAACAAAAGAAAGAGTAAGCAGTGCACCTTATAGGGCGCAAACTAGTGACTAGCTGGTTATTTATATGCTAAATGACACAAACAGAAGTAGCTGTCATCATATTTACAGATCACACTATACAGCAAAAGCAAATAATAATGCTACAAAGAAAAACCATATGTAGACAGAGGCACAAATACAAGAAAATAAATCACCACGTAGGGCACAAAGTAGTAACTAGGTGAGTATTAGGTTACATGGGTTAACCCTTTTGCTGCTGTTTTCTTATTCGGTCGACATGAAATGACAAAAAGCTGAGAAATCACTAAAACCATGGCAAATGGGTACTCATCTGAAAGCACTCGGCGAGAGCTTTCTAATGAATACCAACATGACAGGGTTTAGATGTATTTCAAAAATCTTTGTGTCCTATTGCTTGGGATGAAAGTAGCCTCAGCATTGGTAGGGTTAAACAATGAGGAAGACTGGAAGGGGTTAGCCAGCGTATATTATTTACTGGCCTTCTGTACCTCCCCCCACAAGCATAAATGTTTCCTTACCTTTACACAGACACATTCATGTTTGGATCAAAAACAGCACCTAGGTTACCAACTGGTTCATTAACCCTTATGCTGCTGGTAACTAATTTGACAAATACAAAATTACGCAAAAATCTGGAAAATGACTGAAACCCTGGCAAATGGGTACTCATCTGAAAGTACTCAGCAAGAGCTTTCAAATGAATACCAACATGACAGGGTTTAGATGGTTTTTCAAAAATCTTTGCGTCTTTGCATCTTCAAAAATCTTTGGATGAAAATAGCCTCAGCATTGGAAGGGTTAAGAACTGGTACTATATTACACCCTTTACGGTAATACATTACAGGAAAAGTGCACAGAGGCTACTGTAGCGAGGACCCAGGATGTGTAGTGGTGGATACGGCAAGTGGCTGTGCTGTGGCTGTGCTTCCTGCTTAGTAACCCCCCCCCCTCAATGCTCTATGCGGTGGTTTATCTATCTGGGTCAAATCAATCTAGCTATCAGAGGGGGTGTTACATAAAAAGAGACAGTCTCACAGATTTCCCCTCGCAGCTTAATATAGGAGTTTAAGCGGTGCTCTTAAGGGTTGAAAGTTGTATTTAGTGACTTTCAAAAGTTCTAGGTTACCATTTCCTGTCATGACTAGGAATAGAAACTTTTGCCCGCATCTGTTGGGTACAGCTCAGTGAAGTTAGCTACTTATTCCTTTTTCAATATTCAATTACTTATTCGTTTTCACTTCCTTATTCGCATTTACTTCCTTATTCAAAAACAGGTCTCGAGGGATTGATATTTTTAATGATGACACACAAACTCACTATTCAGTCATTAGACAGTCCCAGAAAGGTAATGTTTGTCAAATCTATGAAGAGATTTATCACTTAAAGCAAAATATCATTAATGTTTTGATTTATGCCCCAGGTTGGGGACACCTACTTCACTGCATGGCAAATACTGTCAAAATAGTATAAAAAGCTCAAAATTACCCACATTTCTAAAATGAATTGCCACATTTGACTACGAAATTATGTTCAACCATACTCATGTCAATCAAAATCAAATTTAACCAGAGTGGCGCAGGCGTTAGTTTGAGCCCAGGGGTGGGGGAACCTACTAGGGCGTAGACCCCTCAAACTGCCAAAATAGCATAAAAACCTCAAAATTACCCACATTTCTAAAATGAATTGCCACTATTGACTATGAAATTATGTTTGAGCATACTCATGTCAATCCAAATCAATTTTAACCAGGGTGGCGCAGGCGTTAGTTTGAGCCACAGGGTGGGGGTACCCACTAGGGCGTGGACCCCTCAAACTGCAAAAATAGCATAAAACCTCAAAATTACCCACATTTCTAAAATGAATTGCCACTATTGACTATGAAATTATGTTTAAGCATACTCATGTCAATCAAAATAAATTTTATCCAGGGTGGCGCAGGCGTTAGTTTGAGCCCCGGGATGGGGGTACCTACTAGGGCGTGGACCCCTCAAACTGCCAAAATAGCATAAAAACCTCAAAATTACCCACATTTCTAAAATGAATTGCCACTATTGACTATGAAATTATGTTTGAGCATACTCATGTCAATCAAAATAAATTTTATCCAGGGTGGCGCAGGCGTTAGTTTGAGCCCCGTGATAGGGGTACCTACTAGGGCGTGGACCCCTCAAACTGCCAAAATAGCATAAAAACCTCAAAATTACCCACATTTCTAAAATGAATTGCCACTATTGACTATGAAATTATGTTTAAGCACACTCATTTTAATAAAAATCAATTTTATCCAGGGTGGCGAGGCGTTAGTTTGAGCCCCGGGGTGGGGATACCTACTATGGCGTGGACCCCTCAAACTGCCAAAATAGCATAAAAACCTCAAAATTACCCACATTTCTAAAAGGAATTGCCACTATTGACTATGAAATTATGTTCAACCATATTCATGTCAATAAAAATAAATTTCAAGCAGGGTGGCGCAGGCATTCGATTGAGCCCCGGGGTGGGGGTACCTAGTACTGGAAATTCATTTTAGAAATGTGAGAAATTTTGAGCTTTTTATGCTATTTTGGCAGTTTGAGGGGTCCACACCCTAGTAGGTAACCCCACCCCGGGGCTCAAACTAACGCCTGCGCCACCCTCGTTTAAATTGATTTTGATTAACATGAGTATGGTTGAACATAATTTCCTAGTCAAACGTGGCAATTCATTTTAGAAATGTAAGAAATTTTGAGCTTTTGATGCTAATTTCGCCTTCTGAAGGGTCCACGCCCTAGTAGGTACCCCCACCCCGGGGCTCAAACTAACGCCTGCGCCACTCTGGTTAAAATTGATTTGGATAGACATGAGTATGGTTGAACATAATTTCCTAGTCAATAGTAGAAATTCATTTTAGAAATGTGGATAATTTTGAGGTTTTTATGCTATTCTGGCAGTTTTTAGGGTCCACGCCCTAGTAGGTAACCCCACCCCGGGGCTCAAACTAACGCCTGCGCCACCCTCGTTTAAATTGATTTTGATTAACATGAGTATGGTTGAACATAATTTCCTAGTCAAACGTGGCAATTCATTTTAGAAATGTAAGAAATTTTGAGCTTTTTATGCTAATTTCGCCTTCTGAAGGGTCCACGCCCTAGTAGGTACCCCCACCCCGGGGCTCAAACTAACGCCTGCGCCACTCTGGTTAAAATTGATTTTTATCAACATGAGTGTCTTTAAACATAATTCCCTAGTCTATAGTGGCAATTCATTTTAGAAATGTGGGTAATTTTGAGGTTTTAGGCTTTTTTGGCAGTTTGAGGGGTCCACGCCCTAGTAGGTAACCCCACCCTGGGGCTCAAACTAACGCCTGCGCCACCCTGGTTAAAATTGATTTTGATAGACATGAGTATGGTTGAACATAATTTCCTAGTCAACACTGGAAATTCATTTTAGAAATGTGAGAAATTTTGAGCTTTTTATGCTATTTTGGCAGTTTGGGGGTCCACGCCCTAGTAGGTACCCCCACCCCGAGGCTCAAACTAACGCCTGCGCCACCCTGGTTAAAATTGATTTGATAGACATGAGTATGGTTGAACATAATTTCATAGTCAAACGTGGCAATTCATTTTAGAAATGGGGTTAATTTTGAGGTTTTATGCTATTTTGGCAGTTTTTAGGGTCCACGCCCTAGTAGGTACCCAAACCCCGGGGCTCAAACTAACGCCTGCGCCACCCTGGTTAAAATTGATTTGATTGACATGAGTATGGTTGAACATAATTTCCTAGTCAATAGTGGCAATTCATTTTAGAAATGTGAGTAATTTTGAGGTATTTATGCTATTTTGGCAGTTTGAGGGGTCCACGCCCTAGTGGGTACCCCCAACCCGGGGCTCAAACTAACGCCTGCGCCACCCTGGTTAAAATTGATTTTGATAGACTTGAGTATGGTTCAACATAATTTCCTAGTCAAAAGTGGAAATTCATTTTAGAAATGTGGGTAATTTTGAGGTTTTTATGCTATTTTGGAAGTTTTTAGGGTCCACGCCCTAGTAGGTACCCCCACCCCGGGGCTCAAACTAACGCCTGCGCCACTCTGGTTAAAATTGATTTTGATTGACATGAGTATGGTTGAACATAATTTCCTAGTCAAATGTGGCAATTCATTTTAGAAATGTGGTTAATTTTGAGGTTTTTATGCTATTTTGGCAGTTTTTAGGGTCCACGCCCTGGTAGGTACCCCCACCCCGGGGCTCAAACTAACGCCTGCGCCACCCTGATTAAAATTGATTTTTATTGACATGAGTACGGTTGAACATAATTTTCTAGTCAAACGTGGCAATTCATTTTAGAAATGTGAGAAATTTTGAGGTTTTTATGCTAATTTGGCCTTTTGAAGAGTCCACGCCCTAGTAGGTACCCCCACCCCGTGGCTCAAACTAACGCCTGCGCCACCCTGGTTAAAATTGATTTTGATTGACATGAGCATGCTTGAACATAATTTCCTGGTCAATAGTGGAAATTCATTTTAGAAATGTGGTTAATTTTGAGGTTTCTATGCTATTTTGGCCTTTTGAGGGGTCCACGCCCTAGTAGGTACCCCCACCACGTGGCTCAAACTAACGCCTGCGCCACCCTGATTAAAATTGATTTTTATTGACATGAGTACGGTTGAACATAATTTTCTAGTCAAACGTGGCAATTCATTTTAGAAATGTGAGAAATTTTGAGGTTTTTATACTATTTTGGCAGTTTGAGGTGTCCACACCCTAGTAGGTAACCCCACCCCCGGGCTTAAACTAACGCCTGCGTCACCCTGGTTAAAATTGATTTTGATAGACATGAGTATGGTCGAACATAATTTTCTAGTCAATAGTGGCAATTCATTTTAGAAATGTGGTAAATTTTGAGGTTTTTATGCTATTTTGGCCTTTTGAGGGGTCCACGCCCTAGTAGGTACCCCCACCACGTGGCTCAAACTAACGCCTGCGCCACTCTGGTTAAAATTGATTTTGATAGACATGAGTATGGTTGAACATAAAATCCTAGTCAAACGTGGCAATTCATCTTTTAGAAATGTGGTTAATTTTGAGGTTTTTATGCTATTTTGGCAGTTTGAGGGGTCCACGCCCTAGTAGGTACCCCCACCCCGGGGCTCAAACTAACGCCTGCGCCATCCTGGTTAAAATTGATTTTTATTGACATGAGTATGGTTGAACATAATTTTCTAGTCAATAGTGGCAATTCATTTTAGAAATGTGGGTAATTTTGATGTTTTTATGCTATTTTGACAGTATATGCCATGCAGTGAAGTAAGTGTCCCCACCCTGGGGCATAAATCAAAACATTAATGATATTCTGCGTTAAGTGATAAATCTCTTCATAGATTTGACATACATAACCTTTCTGGGACTGTCTACTGACTGAATAGTGAGTTTGTGTGTCATCATTAAAAATATCGATCCTTTGAGACCTGTTTTTGAATAAGGAAGTAACTGCGAATAAGGAAGTGAAAACGAATAAGTAATTGAATATTGAAAAAGGAATAAGTAGCTAACTTCACTGAGCTGAACGAGAAGGTTCCGTGCTGAATTCCATATGTATCACCGCAATCGGCACTCATTGGGGGGTGTAGTTATACAAATGATTGACGAAACCCCTACTTCAGAAAAATTCCCCAATTTGCACGCGCACGGTGCGTTTATTCAAGGGAATACAGTGTGTTTAATTTCATTGTACTAATCTTCTCTAAAGGGCTTCTATCGCACATACTTGTACTTGCTTAGAATTCACACCAGGCAACTGCTTTGTAGCAACCTTATAACTTAAGATCATGTGGCCGACGCCTATTGAGTCTTGCTCTGAATTTTCAGATACCCCAGTTGAGTTGTCAAATCGAGACACATGTGCAGCACCACCTGCTGAATCTTCATTTGGTGTCACATAAGTAGCGTTTGCCTTAGTCATAGCAGCTGAAGGAATAACAGCTGAATATGCACAAGTGGGATAAGTATTGTAATGGAAAATGATACTCCAAGACAGTTGGGTTTATTTCAACTTCTTTATTAACTAATAACTTCCAGGTTGGGAAATTCCACAACAAGGAGGGTGTCCTATCAGCTAGGTAGCTCCAAGCTGATGTGTCTCTCAGTAGCTCTACATGGATATAAATACTTTATTTACACTGTATACCTAATAGCAATTAGTATATAAGAGCTTGGCTTCTAATGAGCCTTTACAACAAGTATGGCAGATACAATTAAGGTGAATGTGATGAACAAAAGAAAGTTCAACATGTCACTGGATAGATTATGACACTGGCACCAGCTAAATGTCACAATTAAAAGTAATTCTAGAAATGGGTAATTCTCCTTATAATAGTATTCCTCCCTTTGGAAAGTTTGGTCCCCAAACTTATAATGTTACATACCATTATTTTGATCTGGTGTTTTAACTTATCATGTAGTGCTAATGAGTTTAAGTATGTAAATAACTTCAAATTCAGCCTTTTAAGATTCTGTGTATTGGAATTGATTCTTAAATTTATCTTGAAAATCAGATAATGAATAGCCAACGCCTTAACCAGAATTTAAACTATTTCCTATACCACCATGCTGGTACGTTTCTGACAAAAGGATTCAAGTCTGTTTTCCTTCCACCGTCTGTGAGTACAATATAATAAGCAAGATCATAGGCTGAAACCCTGATGGGTTGAAACTTGTGTTTCCAGGTTATACTGTAAGATAATGAATTGTCTGTTTCTAGCAAACTTGGCCCAGAGACTGATGGGCACCAAGAGGCTTGCTGAACCCTATCAATGTTCAAAATGTCCAGAGCAGTTGCATCAAGCTTGTCCAGTGTAACCCATGTGTTTTTATTCTGTGGGAGATCCTTCTATTTGACGAGGCATTGGAAATGTCCTTTTCGGTGTTGGATTTTAGTTATCCTGTCTGTTACCCGTTTCTGGACTTGCACATTTTTGAGTTTAGTTTCATAGGATAACTTATATCAGAGTCTTCCAAAATTTCCAGGGCTTTTGTTGAGTTTGATTTTGTATCTGTAGCAGCAGGATTGATGTGATTATAGTCTCCTGGGATTGCAAGACTTGCTTCCTCATTTTTTATAATGAGAGGATCAGTTTGAATTGACTTACTTGCAGCATCCACAAAGTCAGTGTTTGATGATTTGTCACACATTTGAACATCCGTTTGTGAGAAGTTATGCACACTTTAAGTTGGAGCTACATGATGCTGATGCAGTTCTTTGATGTGCTCATGGTTTCTGTTTAGCACACCTTTTGTATTTAAGAATGTCTCATACCTTTTCTGGTCCCGCCTCTGGGTTGAGGGTGACTTGTATTTTCTCCTTTGTTGATACCA
The DNA here is from genome assembly GCA_963942565.1 of Maea johnstoni. Lineage (NCBI taxonomy): Eukaryota > Metazoa > Annelida > Polychaeta > Spionida > Magelonidae > Maea > Maea johnstoni. Next base: position 31,179,581 of record OZ012700.1, read on the forward strand.
AGCACTGCCAGGTAGTGGTTCTGCTGCCATGACACTTGCTGTCCTCTGGCCCTGGATGGTGATGGTCAGGCCGGTTCCATCTTCTTGTAGATTCCAGGTTGATGCTGAACAGTTTCCTATCCCAAGGATATCCAGGATTTGCATCAGTGTTTTGGGATGGTTCATTTTCCTAGTTCCCACTGTCTTGGTGGGGAATATTTTGCTTGGCAAGTTTAGGTACCAGGAAAGTGTACTCAGCTAAAAAGTGAGTACCCAGATTCTCCACCAACTATTGTAATGGAAAATGGAAGAACAGGGGAAAAGACAGAAGACGACGGATTTTCTCTGGTGTACAAGAAGAAAACCTGACCGCTAATGACATTGTTGTGTCATCAACTGTCGGGCGTTCCTAGAAACAACAAAGACGTATTCACGTGTCTCCTTGGTCCCACGTGGGTAGTCAAGGTAAACAAGTGGAGTTCGAAGGGCCAGTCGGTGGCTCCCTCTGGGGGCGTTCACGTGAACCCCCGTAAGAGCGGTTTCATGCCTACAGACAATCATCAGAGGTAAAAAGTCCAAAAAATTGAATTTTAGAGTGGTCGAAATATATGAGAGATGGAATTAAAATGGCATCTACAAGATACCCTAAGTGCTATTGAATGAAATTTTGTAATGGGTTCGAAAGTTGGGATAGTGTCACACCCTTAATGCCTGCATCAGGGTGTGTAAAAGTACTAGGAGAATAATAAATTCAAGACGCCCACCAAGAGAAAATAAACACTATGGTCGCTTGACCAGTGTCCAAGCTGAAATCAATTAGGTTATAGAAATACAACAAATGACAGGAAAACAGGGGTTATAACCCAAAAGATCACATGATTGTGTGAGATATGGCATCATCATTTTCTTAGTCGAAAACATTGAGGCCCATAGGGGTGGTGGATCTAAGTCTATGGATCCACATTAATTCCAAAATTAAACTCATGGCCAGTGACTCTGCTGAGTCTGGATCTTTCCTTCCAAATTGCAAAACAAAAATTTCCACATCAGATAGACCATGGTGGTCCTCTGTATTGAAATGTCTACCCACACTATGGGTATTGTTATTTTGAGAAATAAATCTAAAATGCTCACACAACCTCTCCCTGAGGGTGCGTTTTGTATGACCAACATATTGTTTATGACAACGAGTACAAGAGATACAATAAATAATATTGTTTGTCTCACAATCACAATTGCGAATTGTGTTTTATTTTCTCCCTGTGATAGGGCTATTGATGGATCCTTTTTTAACTAATTTGGGACAATATCTACAGTTTGGGCGTGAACAACGCTTTTTAGGCTTACCTTTTTTCAGGTTATTGGAACGTCTGTCCTGTTGGACATCCATAGGATTAATGCAAAGAGCTCTCACCAGGTGGTCGCTTAGGTTTTTAGATCTGGAAAACCTTTTGTAATTTTCCAGTTCAAGATTGGTCTGGTGCTGCTGGAGCGGTCTGGGAGGTCCCAGTTTTTTCGGATGATGTCGTTGAGAAAGCCACCTGCTGGGTGGTAGGTGCTAATAAGGAAGATTTCTTCAGGAAATTCCTTGTCCACAGTCTTGTCTTTCAGAGGCGGGTGGATGAGTATGTGCCTGTCTTTCTGAAAAGCCTTATCAAACGATTCTTGAATGAGGTCAGCCGGGTAATCTGCTTTTAAGAAATATCTTGCAAGATTCCTGCTGTGAAATACAAAATCATCTGTATTGCTGCAAATACGCCTCACCCCTAGGAATTGGCTATAAGGTATAGCCTTTTTACAATTCCTAGGATGACAAGATTTATAACTGAGATAGTTATGGGCGTCTGTAGGTTTAGTTTTGAGGTTTTTATGCTATTTTGGCCTTTTGAGGGGTCCACGCCCTAGTAGGTACCCCCACCACGTGGCTCAAACTAACGCCTGCGCCACTCTGGTTAAAATTGATTTTGATAGACATGAGTATGGTTGAACATAAAATCCTAGTCAAACGTGGCAATTCATCTTTTAGAAATGTGGTTAATTTTGAGGTTTTTATGCTATTTTGGCAGTTTGAGGGGTCCACGCCCTAGTAGGTACCCCCACCCCGGGGCTCAAACTAATGCCTGCGCCATCCTGGTTAAAATTGATTTTTATTGACATGAGTATGGTTGAACATAATTTTCTAGTCAATAGTGGCAATTCATTTTAGAAATGTGGGTAATTTTGATGTTTTTATGCTATTTTGACAGTATATGCCATGCAGTGAAGTAAGTGTCCCCACCCTGGGGCATAAATCAAAACATTAATGATATTCTGCGTTTAGTGATAAATCTCTTCATAGATTTGACATACATAACCTTTCTGGGACTGTCTACTGACTGAATAGTGAGTTTGTGTGTCATCATTAAAAATATCGATCCTTTGAGACCTGTTTTTGAATAAGGAAGTAACTGCGAATAAGGAAGTGAAAACGAATAAGTAATTGAATATTGAAAAAGGAATTAGTAGCTTACTTCACTGAGCTGAACGAGAAGGTTCCGTGCTGAATTCCATATGTATCACCGCAATCGGCACTCATTGGGGGATGTAGTTATACGAATGATTGACGAAACCCCTACTTCAGAAAAATTCCCCAATTTGCACGCGCACGGTGCGTTTATTCAAGGGAATACAGTGTGTTTAATTTCATTGTACTAATCTTCTCTAAAGGGCTTCTATCTTCTTGAGCACATACTTGTACTTGCTTAGAATTCACACCAGGCAACTGCTTTGTAGCAACCTTATAACTTAAGATCATGTGGCCGACGCCTATTGAGTCTTGCTCTGAATTTTCAGATACCCCAGTTGAGTTGTCAAATCGAGACACATGTGCAGCACCACCTGCTGAATCTTCATTTGGTGTCACATAAGTAGCGTTTGCCTTAGTCATAGCAGCTGAAGGAATAACAGCTGAATATGCACAAGTGGGATAAGTATTGTAATGGAAAATGATACTCTAAGACAGTTGGGTTTATTTCAACTTCTTTATTAACTAATAACTTCCAGGTTGGGAAATTCCACAACAAGGAGGGTGTCCTATCAGCTAGGTAGCTCCAAGCTGATGTGTCTCTCAGTAGCTCTACATGGATATAAATACTTTATTTACACTGTATACCTAATAGCAATTAGTATATAAGAGCTTGGCTTCTAATGAGCCTTTACAACAAGTATGGCAGATACAATTAAGGTGAATGTGATGAACAAAAGAAAGTTCAACATGTCACTGGATAGAATATGACACTGGCACCAGCTGAATGTCACAATTAAAAGTAATTCTAGAAATGGGTAATTCTCCTTATAATATAAGTATCTTCAGGACTAAATGTGGGTACATACTTGGGAGCAGGCGGTGTCATACAGGAGTACTGTAAATCACTTAAGTATAGCAGGAGTAATAATATAGCGGTGATAGCGCTCCGCCCATAAGGGCTATTTTAAAATCCCGTCTTTATTAAATTGCCCAATATACATATTGTGGGACAGAACAAAACGTCATGGGGAGGCATATGGATACTGCATACTACCATTACCCACTGCTTTCACAATCTGGCAGGGGCTGGAGTAGTTAAGACATAAACGCTGCCTATTTTCCCGTTTCTGATATCATATGGACGGTAGCGTTTAATGCAATCTCTTATAAAGTATGTTAGCAGATTTCCGCCTGAAATTAAGGCAGAAGCATTTTGTCATTATCTGGGCACATACAAACAGTTGGGAAGCGTATTTTTCAACTTTTCAATCACCAACGGCTATCTCTATGTATTGCCGTCATAAGTAAAAGTCAGCACTGTTTAATTGGACTTTATCAGACTCTTTTTACCTCCAACCGGTGATTGACATGGAGAAGTTGTAAATGTCCGCCATATTGGTTTTGTACAAGTCGGAATTATATACAGAATGGAAAATTGGATTAGCGGAAATGCATACAATATGGTAGTTAATGACACTTTCTGGACCAAGAAGCACTGCTTCCGTTTATGGGTTTTATGCTAAACCACCGCTACTAATATAAAATTAGAAGATCTCACTGAACCTTACATGTGCAACACAGAACATCCACAGTAAGATATTGTTGCATATATAGTAAGGTTCAATATTATTTAACTAGGGCTGGAGGTCAATTGAGTACCTGACCCCTGATACCTAACTGCAATCTTATGTAGGTAAAAATAAACAGGGGGGTTCTCCCCTCGCTATAATTAGATCACACTATCCAGGGCAGTACAGTAATTGCGCTATACAATGTTCACGCCATATTTAAGTGATTTACAGTATTTGATCGAGGCAAGAATTCATCTGCCAAAGGATCCAGTTTAGCATTTGAGGCTAGAGAAGCAGGGATATTTGAGGCAAAAATAGAGGGGAAAGTTTCTGCTACAGGTTTGTTTTGAGAAGATGTCTCCTCACGGGGTGGTTGTATAGTTTCAAAGGGGGATAACTCATCAAACATAATTTTGTCAGTCAATATGTAGAATCGTGCCCCTTTTCGAAGCCTAATGAGCTTGTGACTCAAATACAATGATGTAACAAGTTAGTTTTCCACAACAGGGACTGTCACACAAGAAATTGCACATACAATTTAGAGATCATAATTCATAAAGAGAAACTAGCATTGTGCTAACAGTTCTAGTCCCAAAGTTGTGGTTCTATGCATTAAAGAACCCTAAGATAATAATGGCTTAAGTTTTACTGCATGATTTGAGAAAATAATCCCAGGTTCGAAATGAGCTAATCAATCTTTACTGACCTACAAATTTACAAAAAATACTTAGGTTTGTACCAAGAGTATCAATAACCTATCCTTGAACTGTATGACGTCACAATTTTCTGAACAGAGATTGGCAATAAATTTCATTGACAAGTATAAACCACAGTAGGAAGACTAGGAAATCTACTTCAATTTCATAAATACGCACATTTGACCTTTGAATATATTACTACTGAATTTAAATTAGAAATCGCACTTAGGTAAAACCTTGGAAGTCTCAGTCTTTGACCTCCAAATATATACAAAGAAATTTATTCTTATCTGGAATTATTGCAAACTAACTAATCAATTGATTTTATAATTACCGAATATTTCTTTTAAGCAAATGAGCATCACTCATGTGACCAAAATGCAACTGCAATATGCAACTGCTCCACTTGACCTTGGTCTTTGGCCTTACATGGCAAACACAGATCAGGCATTCTGTTATTTTGGTGCCTTAGATATTCAAGATTGGCACAGTCTTTGTCTTGAAATAACTTTAAAAAGGCATGAGTTTCTCTTTTAAAAGATAGTTCTCACCTAAAAATACTTGCAGGTTGAAATATATATTCTAGGAGAAATTGATGACCTAATACACAGACAAGTCAAAGACAACATGCCTTAACTCATATATGGGGGGTAATTTGACCTTGAATGACCTCTAATATCATATCAGAATACCATAACCAAGGTTGGTTGCATGAAATGGAAAGATTGTCTTACAACAAGCATTTTGATACCAAACAATGCCTATAATGTTTGGTGCTAACAACCTTTATGACCTAAACAGTGGTCCCATACTAGCACTTTCTCACAACCTGTCCTTATACACTTATTTTGAGCATGGAATAGCCAAATGTCACATTTCACACCTCCATATTGACTTAAAACTAGGGATGGGGATCATTGAGAATTCTACGGTTCAGTTCGGTTCTCGGTTTTGCTTCTACGGTTCGGATTTATCACGGTTTCCTAAACGGTATATTAATGACAATTCTTGGATACGAAACTACGCAATGGAATGCGTGGCTGAACTTGCCTAAACTGGAAAGTTCTGGAAAGTTCCTATATACGAACTCCCTGGCCACTTTCTCTAATCTCAGAAGGCTTCTGAGCATAGTGAAAGTGGGCAGGGTACCAGACTTGAGAGATTTTGAAATGGCTGTTTGATCGTCGCACTTGGCAGACATTGTGAGGCCATTTATTACGCCTCCAGGAACCCTGCGCATGCATAGAAAACCGAACCGTGTAGAGAGAGGTCCGGTTTTTGACTGGTTAACCGCAATGCTCCGGTCAGTTTCACATATGAACCGGTCCACAGTCCCCATCCCTACTAAAAACCACTTCATTTTCACCGGTAAATGGTAGAACATGTATTGCTGGACTGTATTTGAGGTTATTTATCTGTCAATTATTGTGGTAACTTGGTTTGGAAATTATATAATGACAAAATATAACTACTTCATCAAAATTTCTTCATCAAAATTTGAGTATTTTAGAGAAAAAATGATGTTTTGACCTTTATTTGACCTTGATTTTTCCTTAATTCTCAGTAATACTTCACACTGCCTTTAAAATCTTACATGACTAACACAAAAGCGCAAGTTAAAAGGCTTATTCACCCCATTGAAAATGAAAGCTGACATACCATAAAAGATATATGACTCGATCAGTTTTGCCAACTTTCTGCTTCTTCACTTCAATATTTGAGTGTACCCGTAAACTGGTATTTTGTCATTTTGATCCCTTAATATTCCCGATTGGTCCAGAATTCGTCTTGAAATGACCCAAAAAAATGACTCAGAATCCTTTTTAAAGATATTCCTCACCTTAAGATATTTCCAGGATAAAATATGTATTCCTGGAGAATTTAATGAGCTGCCAAAATTGAAAATTCAAAGACAAAATGCCTTAAATCATGAAATTAAGGTAAGTTTGAACTTGAATGACCTCTAATATCACATCAGAAAACCCTACCCTAGATCTGTTGCCTGAAATGGAAAGATTGTCTTACAGCAAACATTTTGATACCAAACAATGCCTATAATGTTTGATGATCACAACTTTTATGACCTAAACACTGGTCCCATAGTAGCACTTTCTCACAACCCGTCCTTATACACTTATTTTAAGCGTGGAATAGCCAAATGTCACATACCACACCTCCATATTGACTTACAACCACTTCATTTTCACCGGTAAATGGTAGAAAATGTATTGCTGGACCATATGTAAGGTTTTTATCTGTCAAATTTTGTGATAACTTGGTTTGATAATTATAAAATGACAAATCACAATTACTTCATCATTATCTCTTCATCAAAATTTTGATATTTTAGAGAAAAAATGACATATTGACCTCAATTTGACCTTCAACGACCCCTTAATTTCAATATTTTAGTACCATCATCTTCCAGATTGAAGAGAAAAGTAGACCTGATATTTTGGAGCATCATCTGCTCTCTTCCGACTTGTAAAACTTAAGATACAGTCATTTTGGTTTTCAAATTTGTACCATTTTAGGCACTTTTTGGGGTCTCTGGGTGGGCAAAGTACCCTGCTTTGTATCTTAAAGCTCAAAATTGGACTTGAAACTCTAGTCAATGATCTTTCCAAAATGTTCAACAACTCCACTAAAATGCATTTCTTCAGAAATAGTGGATACAGAAAAGAAATACATACCTTCAAAAAAACTGAGAAGTTAATAAACAGAAACTATAGAATATGGGGAAATCCCAGATTCTTGATTTGGCGGCCATTTTGATCTTGAATGACCTTTCCTACATCATGGGATAGAGTTAGTCATGTGTTTAGTACTTCAAAAGATTCTTCTCTTTCGTACCAACATTTTGATACCAAACACTCAGACCTAGGTTAGGTCTAATGTGAGTTAGGAATGTTTTAGGGTGCCTTTCCTACCCCTGTACCCATTATTTTGAGCATTTTGGGGCTTTTTTTTACATATATTGGGGTGTTTGAGACATGACCCTGTAAAAAAGATGTTCACCATTTCTGAAGTCTACATCCCCAATATATATATATATATATATATTGATCAGTCTCCTGGAACATATTCTTGATCAAGGTGAGTCGAATGGGCTACCCACTGTAGGCTAAAGTCATTTCATTGGTACACTGCTCTGTAATAAGCATTCTACTGGGGATAATCTCTTCTTGCACCTTACATTTTCCCAACTACCACATATCATCTGACCAACCTTTATGGTCTTCCATTATATGAATATCATCAAGTCCTAGATCTACTTGGGGGGTGGGGTGTGGTCTGTAAGCATGGTAATCAAAATATCATGATATCATCACTCCCAAGAAGATGACTAATTACACTCGCAGGTTGAAAGGTAACTGACGCATCCAACTTTCTATAGGCAAAGGGAAAGAAGGATAAGAAACAGTTTTACACTGAATTACACTGCTTAATTTACTTCAGTATCCCACAAAGCTATGTCGATGGGTTTGCTGGCAGACTGGTACCAAGTATGCATCTTACCCTATATCAGGTAAACATATCAGGTACACAACCCTACAATATATATATATATATATATATATATATATATATATATATATATATATATATATATATATATATATATATATATATATATATATATATTTATATATATATATATATATATATATATATATATATATATATATATATATATATATATATATATATATATATATATATATGTATATTCTTGTGAGCAATTATTACCAATCCAAACAGCAAACAAGCTGATAAGACAAAGTAGACTATAGCAATATGCAGTGAATGAGCCAAGGACATTACATAATTGCATACCTATCAAAGCATTAACATCATCAGAATGTTTAGTATACGAGTCAGACAGCTGATGTAACTATGGACTGCATTTAGCTATATTGGTCAGGATTCAAACTTCTGAAGGTAGATATTCATAAAAGAACAAACGTGTTGATAACAAACATATAGAGAACTTAAGGATGCCCGCACCAGTTTTATTTTCGATTGTTGGGAGACGTCCCATTGTTGCGTATATTACGGGAGTCAGGCATGAGTGACATGAACGTCAGGGATGCATGCGACATTCATCCCGCCGTAGCGTACTGTTGAGGGATTTAGCAGTTATTTTTCCGCCCTGCGCACAAGGGCAAGAAAACTTTCCACAATAAAACATGGACCTTCTACCATATGTACGCATTAAAGTGGTGGATAAATTACTTTATTTTGCAAAAAAAACAGCATACGGACGATGTAAGTTTTCATTAACTACACGAAAATAGTTCTAGTAAAGAATTTAATCGTCAATGTTCTTCAATATCATCTCAATGGCACATTGATAAAGTTGATTGCTGCTTTATTAATCATACTATCGTCACAAACTCAAACATTCTTGCCATTTTCAAATCGCAAACGCAAAAATATTTTCAATCTGACTTTAGTATACAGTACTATATAATAGCGTTAGTCATTTTGAAGGAGAAGTTGTATGAATTGCATTTGTCATCTTTTTCATTTTTCCAAAAAAATTAAATGAAAACAAGAAAGTAAGAAACCATTGGCGCAGGTGCGTAAAGGATGTGTTGTTTATTTTTTTCTAACTATTAACTTACAACCTTGCTCCCTATCTCCTGCTGATTACTGTAATTAGCAGCAATTCTTGAATTATATCATTTTTCAACTACGCCTTGAACAGATGGTGTTGTATATGGTTTTTATTATACGGACCGTCTGGGTATATATATTGAAATAAAAAGGAGAATTTGTCTGTTTGTGGGTTTAATTTTGATTTGTCTGTTTCTAAAAACTGGTACCTATATAGTTTTCGGGTGTTTATACAAGAAAATATTGCTTACAAATGAATTAATTTTATGTTAGCAGACGGGGTTTAGCATAAACGGAACCAATGCTAGGCTTCTTGGTCCTAAAAGTGTCATTAACTACCTTATTATATGCCTTCTTCCAGCAAATATTCTGGATATTTCGTATTAGAAACAATACATACTATTTAGGTTAAAATATATTTGTTGCATTTACGCTAATCCAAATTTCAAATTAAATCCGTCCTGTAAATGATTCGGGCTTTTACAAAACCAATATGGCGGACATTTACAACCTGTCCGACTTGATTGCTGGCTAGAGCAGAAAAGAGTCTGATATAGTCCAATTAAACGGCGCTGACCTTTATTTGTGACGGCATTACACAGAACTAGCCGCCGGTGATTGAAAATAGGAAAAATATGTTTCGCAGCTGTTTGTATGTGCCAAGATTATAGCAAAATGCTTTTGCTTAATATAGTTTTTACGAGACGGGACTTAACTCTACCGTCCATATGATATCAGAAATAGGAAAATAGGTAGAGTTTATTTCTGAACTTCCAGTCCATCAAACTGGTGAAAACCAGAGACTTCAACCCGTGGGGCGGGGGGTGGGGGCACCTAGGTTTAGAGGGGGCCGCATACGCTCGTTATCAAAATTTAAAAATACCCCATAAGCACTGATTTCTGGCCAAAAAAATGAATTTCACCCCCCATACTTCGTACCTGGGTACAAAAAAGTACCCTTCTTTTACAAAGTCGCGGACATGCGGAGGTCTTAAAAAAGACCCCTTCTTCTGCAAAATACGTAATGCGGTTGCGCCCCCCCCCCCCTTTGAACCTGAGTGCCACCCCCCCCCCCCCCCCGGGGACTTTGACTCATTCTTAATCTATGTCTATGGTGAGAACCAATGGTTGTGCATCCCTAATTGCACATTGTGCCAAGTAAAGGAAAAGTATTATTACTGTATTCTAAGAGTATAGTCTATTGTACATTACTGATTACATTACATTATATTCCAAATGATTAAACAGTGCCTTTGACTTGTCGCATGTTTCGTAGCCCCTGTCGTAGGCTGGTGCGACAATGAGACAGTTGGACACCCCTGGGAATATAAATACTTTCAGTTGACGTCTGAACTGATTCCGGGGGGGGGGGGGGGGGGGGGGCACTTTGGTATTTAGAGGGGCGCATACGTTCGTTATCAAAATATAAAAATACCCCTATAGCACTGATTTCTGGCCAAAAAAGCACCCTTACTTTAATAAAAAACGCTGACCTTTCCCACTAAATAAACACCCCTTCTTTAATGAAAACACTGACATTGGATGAACGGGAATACATATTTTAACTTTAGATTTTATAATCCTCTGCATGTTTAGCGGCAGCAAGTGTCGGCAGCAGACTCGGAAGCCCAGTCACTTCGGGAGTCACTTGGCGTCAAAGCCGCGTATATTTCGTGGATTTTAAGGGGATTTTGACCCCCATACTTCGTACCTGGGTACAAAAAAGTACCCTTCTTTTACAAAATCGTGGACATGCGGAGGTCTTAAAAAAAGACCCCTTCTTCCGCAAAATACATAATGCAGGTGCGGCCCCCCTATGTACCTGAGTGCCCCCCCCCCCCCCGGAACTGATCGCACACAATTAGCTGACAAGGGTACAGACCCGTCCTTATTACACTGACCACTCCAACAAAGGGAATTTCCCTATTGTTGCCACGGACATAGACACTTTCATTTGCACAAAAGGCATAAAACGTACCCGATCACTCGCAGCTCTGTAGCAAAAAAAATCAACTCATGACACCCCAATTTTTTTTGGCATATATAATGCAAATTCACAGGGCAAGAACATATCAAAAAATAAAAAAATTCTCTGGACTAATATTTTTTTTACAATTCAATATGTGTGACATAATGGTCTATATTCGCGTCTTAGCAAGCGCAACACGACTCCAACAAAGGAATTTTCCCCCGTTTGTTGCCACAACAGTAGGGAAACAAAGGTCGCGTCATTGTCCTTTCATTTTAATAAAAAAGCAAAAAACGTACCCTTTCACTTTTAGCTCTGTAGCAAAAAACAACAACTCATGACACCCCATTTTTTTTTCGCATATAGAATGCAAATTCACAGGGCAAGAACATATCAAAAAGTAAAAAAATTCTCTGGACTGGTTTTTTTTTTACAATTCTTTATCTGCTATAAATCGCCCTATATTTGCGTACACTTTTAAGGAAAAGGTGTTCATTTTTGATTCAACCCCTCCAGTTCAACTTTAGCTTGTGCAAAAGATAAAGTAGGGTTTGAAATACAGTTTGCACAAGCAGAAAGAGGATCTACTCCAATAACTACATGCAAATTTACGTTTTTAAAGATTGCCGATTTATTTTTCTGCATATAAAAAACCACGAATGATCAGAAAATAAAAAAATGCGCTACTTGGCAGCCCTTTTTCTCCCAAATGGCCACTTTTCCAAAATCACAAATTCGTCTCTAGCAAAAAAAATCTGCCAGACAGCCAATTTCTTTTTACATTTCCTTTAGTTTGGTCCCACAAGGTACAACATATCCAAAAATTACAAAATTCTAAGGACAAAAAAAAAACTGGTGCGGGCATCCTTAAGAACTACAACCAGCTGACGCTGACAGCGTCTCTCTTGTTTTATCTATTTAATACCAAACATCTTTCCCTTGAAGATCAGTACAATTTAAAAAAAAGCATTGCTATAATGCAAACCAAATTTTCAGCCAGGCCAATGCCAGGGTAGTATTATTAAAAAAAGTAAGCGAATACTGAGTGGTACTAGAGAGGCTGAGTAAGGGTTATCATAGCCGAATTAACAATAAAAGCATGGAAATGACCGGCTCAGGTTACCTATATTCGCTTTTTTACTGGCTACATCCTACGATTCTTTAGAAATAACGCTATTCACTTAGAATGTTTTGGAGCATAATATTACCAAATGTGCGATGTTCAAAGGAGAGTAGTTTCCACGGCGGAGAGGCAATGGATTCTTCCCATGGGGAACTGAAGTCCAGCACGGCTGGATCTGCTCTTTCCCTTGGCATGGGCCTTTCCACCTTTTCCACGTCCAGACATGATGATAGTGAGTTGTGAATTTCAAAACGAAATGTGCCCTTACTAATGGTGATTCAGTATTTATACCCAAACACCGGATCGTATACAGCAGTGAAGTTTAGGGCTCAAATTTCTTAATGTGGGGGTATTTTTCAAAAGGATTTTAAGTTTAAGATGTCACTTTCAACTTGTAGAATATTGTGCTATGCCTTTAAATTTGTGATGCACTGCTTTATGTGAAAACAAATAGTAGAAAACTCGAATATTTCCCCTGAACCCCCTCTTCCTACCCAGCGGTCGGTTAAAGGGGAACTAATTAAAGGCTCACATACATATTAGCTTATATGAAAGTAATACACTTCAAGAATAGGATGCTGTCCTCCTTTTTCTCTAAGTGATCCCATGAGGGGAGAATTTTGCGTTTTGCCACCAGCCTCAGCCAGTCCCTAGCAGCCCCTGGTAGCAGCCATGTTCTTCTACTGCCATCAGCTGAGACTCAATGGGTGGCAGCCCACTTGCTGTCCCTTAGCTCTGGGCTCTATACACCAACTACAGTGCTCTATACACCAACTCTCTTAGAAAGTTGCATAAAAACTTGTATGAGTATCAAACAGGTAAATGATAAAATCATGAGCAGCGATTGGCTGTACAAAAAGACAGGGTGGTAGAGTTATTTTTCATTTATTTCCTGTTGGTAAATTCAGACAAAAACAGTGGCTAGCACCACTGAAACTTGTAAATCCACCTGTCTTGAAGTATGCAGTTCTATGTTCAGACCACTTCCCTGATGCGCATTATGTAAGAAATCACAAACCACAGTCAGGATTACTTATAAAGGGGGAACTTGGGGGACAGTAAATCATAAGGTTATTTGAAAATTCATGAACATAGCTCAACATCTGCAAATACAATGTACACCTGTGATACTATGAAGGAAGGGTTGAATAAAAAACAATGCTAGTATGTACATCACCAACCATCCAGATTTTCAGTATTGGATTTTACTTGAAGCTAGCTGTTCTACAAAAACTGTTTTCTTTCATGTAACCTACACGAATACTAAAGGAAATGATTGCTGTCCCAAGTACTGATAGCAAGTTCCCGCGTTGCCTAACTTTTGTCTCCTGGGATCCAGTGAAACAACCCAATGCAAGAGGTTGTGAGATAGGTGTTTATATTAGCTGCTCGGGAGGGAAATCGCGCTGTTTTGCATTTGGCGCCCGCAGTTGCAAAAATAGGGCTTGTTGTAGTGTGGTTGTGGGGATCTGTGCGCCGAAACTGATGGCCGGCGCACGGATCCAAGGCCCAAATACAGGGCATCACTGGTTGCACACTCCATAGGTGTGGAAGTAAACTGTTTGAAATCACTTCGTATGTCTTACAGCAATTCTGATTTTTTTCATTAAAGTAGCACATGGGGTTCAAACCAGGAATTCAAGAAACACCATCTTAACCCTACTCCTGAGTGGTAGCAGGTAGAAAATATCCTAACCAAGCGTATTTAGTCAGCCCATATTCTATGTCATTTCAATATTTACAACATTTCACTCAAATGACATAATCTCACTACTTGCGCAGGTGCATTTAACTAGATTACAATGGTTCTCATCACCATAACTTAAAGTAAATTATCATATTAAGTAAATTACCTTGATTCAGATATTTAAGTAGTTTGATATACTGGCTAGATTTACATTTAATACATCTGACACAACTTAAAAGAGAGCCAAATCTGATTAAATAAATTAGCCACCCACGCCAATAGAATAAATCTTTTCTAAGGATAGGTTCTGATTTAATACATTGCTACAAGTTAATGTTCCTATTCCAAACTTGAAAACCCTTATAAATCCGTGAAAGGCAGTAAGTAGCTTGTCATGACTGCACGATTCCGGGATAAAGTACATGCAATTATGAGACGAGTGTAAAGGCTTGGTACTGTATTTGAATTTGGTGCCAATACTACGCGGTCGATGACGTCACTAATCAGGTCAGCGTGAGTTGCCGGCTTCAATAATTGTCGTGTCAATAGACATTCCTATGGGAAAACCTGCTCAGGTCTAAATGATTAGGTGTGATTCAATAGATGCCAATGTTTTACTATACTCCCGCCACATGTGCACGAAGGTCGGACATATTTGTGCCACTATATCTTGTCTCGCATGCACTACTTTTGTACTAGTACGCTGTGAGGACTGGTTGCCGTTCCCAGCATATGGTGTGCAGGAATTTGAAAGAAATAGTGCACGGAAGAATACGCGCGCCTGACACGGAGATGGGAACCTTTCCAAACTGCAAGCCCTGCCAATCTAATACTAAATGTAAAAAATGTGTGTTTTCTGGTACCCGCTTTCTTTCAGGGCAGATAAAGTTAGCCACGTGACCTGGCTAGAAATGATGCCATTTTTCCAACTAGTCGAACCCACTTGCTGAGGGTGCCAGTTTCAGAGTTTGCTAATAAGGGAACGGCTTGCAGCCGTATTTAAAGGCACTAAGCGTCTAGATGTGTAATGCCACAAGGTTATAATTAATCCTTTGTTTATCATTTTCCTTTAAGGAGTTGTTACTTCCTTTTGTTGAATGGCACAGCACCATCCTGTTGAGTATTTCTGACTGCATTTTTTTTTCCTGGTATAAAAAGAATCGGCGAAGTGGTCTGAACATAAAATTACATACATGCTTCAGGAAAGGAATTCAATGATGCTAGCCACTGTTTTTTGTCTGACTTTACCAACAGAAAATATATGAAATATAATTCTACTACCCTGTCTTTTTGTACAGCCAATTGCTGCCTTGGATTTTACCATTTACCTGTTTGATACTCATACAAGTTTTTATGCAACTTTCGAAGAGAGTTGGTGTATAGAGCACTACAGTCTATGATGCACTGCTCAGAGCTAGGGGACAGCAAGTGGGCTGCCACCCATTGAGTCACAGCTGATAGCAGTTGAAGAACATAGCTGCTACCAGGGGCTGCTAGGGGCTGGCTGAGGCTGGTGGCAAAACGCAAAATTCTCCCCTTATTGGATCACTAAGAGAAAAAGGAGGACAGCATCATATATTTGAAGTGTATTATTTTCATGTAAGCTAATATATATGTGAGCCTTTAGTTCCCCTTTAAGAAGGAGGCGAGTGCCATATGGAAATCTTATCTGAAAATATTGAAAATAATACGTTTGCGTCTTTTAGACGATGGATTCAACTGTATTAAGGTGCTTCAGTAGGGGCTTAAAGAGTGTTAACCGACCTCCCTAGAATACAGCCTGTATCAGGCTGCATTCCCATCATGTCCGAGGGTCTATATAATGCATAGGTGCAGAGCACGAAGACACCCAACCTGCATGAAAACCATAACATTGAACAGCTGGATAATGCAAAACAAACGAAAATATTGATCAAAATAAAGGGAAAATTGCAACATCCAAACGTTTAGATTTGACGACCAAATTATGCAACAGTAGGGTTTTTGAAGTCCAATACGGGTTTGTTTGTAACAATACCCACAGGCATACCGCAAAATAAACTCATATCATGCTGCCAACTCATGTACATGTATTCGCATACAAGAACTTTAGTTATATGGTGTGTACGTTTATCTGTTGATCTTAAACAGAGAGACTCTCGGTTGCGTATCGGTATATTCGATATCACTGCTCGGTGCACTGAGCCAATATGAGGTAAACTGTCTTATCCTCGCCTATGCTATCATAGTATAATATACTTTTCCCTTATAGATTGAACACAGGAACTTGCTCCAGATCAGTAAATTACTAGTTACTATAGTATATATATATATATATATATATATATATATATATATATATATATATATATATATATATATATATATATATATATATATATATATATATATATATATATATGTATGTATGTATATATATATATATATATATATATATATATATATATATATATATATATATATATATATATATATATATATATATATATATAACACTCAAATTCTCAAAGATTCTATGACTACCAGCATGGTCCTTTTGCCCTATGTATGGGGACAAAGGATCCAGTGAGATGACTTGTACAATTACTACTACTACTACTAGTACTACTACTACTACTACAACAACTACTACTACTACTACTACTACTACTACTACTACTACTACTACTACTGCTGCTACTACTACTACTACTACTACTACTACTACTACTACTACTACTACTACTAATGGCAAATCCCTTCATAAAAGACGTTTCCCATAGTAAGGGTATATTGCAAGTATAGGTGCAATTAGGTCTGGAGTCTGGATTTGCGCCGATAGTTAATAACAAATGTCATCGTCGAGATCAGTAGACTCTAAATCCCCGCAGATGTCAGGAATCGACGCCATGGAAACTTATAATCTTAGAATACCCGAGGTAGGTTTAGGGTTAAGAATCGGGTCCATGGTTAGGGTTAGGGTTAAGGTTAGGGTTGGATAACCCTAACCCTGGACCTGATTTCAACCCCTAACCCTAAACCTACACCTAGGTAGGGTATTCCAAGATCACAAGATTCCATGGCGTCGATTCCTGACATTTGTGGGGATTTAGAGTCTACCTCACAATGACGCCTCGTTTCACCTCCTAACACCAGATGTCGTGGGTAGCGAAATAAACAATTTCACTCTTTGTATTCTGATTGGCTAAGAGATGTAAGGGTATGACATGTGAGGTTCAGGGTTTTCGCGCGTTCATTTCTGACCAGGTATCTGTGGGGTGCAGAGCAGGTAAGATTCTGATACTTTTTGGTATTAGAGACGGGTATAACGCCTAGTATTCGCCTATTGTTTATGAAAATGGTCTTGGGCCTGTCGCATGTGCCGAATTACAAATAGAAGTCGCTCTTTGATTAAATCTCGCTCTGACCTCTCGCAAACTCGGCAAGATGGTGGTGACCATTTGATAAACAAATCTTCTCAAGAAATCTTTGGACTACCATTCCGTTAAAAGTGATTTTACCGACACACAATGTTAGCGGCACACATTGCTAGCTTATATTAGTCATCCTAGTGCAGTCAGGTATGAGGTAACTTTGACACCGACGGAGAAATTTGGGAAGATTGAAAAATAATATTGTAGGGTATACGGGTTATCCCCGACTCTAATACCAATAACATCAATATATAAAATGAGTATTAGAGTCGGCCCCGGCTAGTCTTTGGTTAACCGACAGCGATGTCCATACCCTGATATTTATAATGTTTTGCTATTGGCTATATGGTATGAACATCGACACACGGCCCTATACCCTCCTGTGCAAGTATTCGTCTTTCCCAAATTTATCCGTCGGTGTCAAATTTACCTCATACCTGACTGCACTAGGATGACTAATATGAGCTAGCAATGTGTGCCGCTACCTTCGTGTGTCAGTAAAATCACTTTTAACGGAACGGTAGTCCAAAGATTTCTTGAAGATTTGTTTACCAAATGGTGACCACCATCTTGCCGAGATTGCGAGCGGTCATCGCGAGGTTTCATCAAAGAGCGACTTCTATATGTAATTCGGCACATGCCGCCTATTGTTTCTGAAAATGGTCTTGGGCCTGCCGCATGTGCCGAAGAAATCTGCATGGTCGAAGCAGATAGCCTTGTCGTTTGGGACCAATTTAACACGGAAGGCCCCAAGGGGCACGTACTTTGTCCTCGTGGACCGTCGTGGCCGTGCCAAAATAGAAAGCTGCTAGGTCAAGATTCGCGTCTACTGATCACTACTCATGTGTAATCTTTTATTTTGATATTCATTCTTAGGGGCCAGCCAAGGACACCACCCAGTGGTGATTATCTTGGTGTACTTATAAGACTCACCTTAAAACGGTCTTGGGCCACAGCAGCAGGGTATAGGCGTCATCCCCGACTCTTATATTACCAAATAGCATCAGTATATGAAATGAGTATTAGAGTTGGCTCCGGCTACTCTAACATGAAAGTGTAAGAAATGTATTAGTTGAAATATTTTCGCTCAAAAGCTTTGCCTGCATGCCTTTCGAATATTCGGTCGACGAATGACAAGTGCGGAACTTTGGGCAATTATATTCTGTCTGACTTCATTCGGCTAATCGCTTTTTCCTCTTTTTTTCCCACAAAAAGTTCGTTTTTGCCCTCCAAACTTGACAAACCTCTTAGTAGCACTAGCGCGTGTATTTATACACTTACTTTTTGGTGGTCGCTTTGGCAGATTTGACTGTAAACCATATTTTATAAGTTCTTTAAAATCTTTTGTTAACAGGCTTTACTGATGATCATATTGGATTTTACTGCAATCACTCATTTGTGATTTGTTGGTTGTTAACTAGCCCTTGGGTCTATGTTGAGGCTACTTTTTGTCTTTGGATAGCTGATCTAAACCCTGTCATCTTGGTATTCATCGGAAAGCTCTAGTTGAGTACTAATATATAAGGAGTACCCATGTGCAAGTGTTTCAGTCATTTTAAAGCTTTTTCACATTATTTTGTCTTGACCAAATTAACTGCCAGCAGCTTAAGGGGTTAATATATGAATTACAAAAATCTTCAATTCAAAAGCGATTTTTCTCGTAATATAAGTTCACGAAACAGTCTAGATGCTTTATTGATGATCATGTGAATTTTATCAACAGCATTGTTTTTCATGACAATTGTAATCAATTATTGCTGTCTCTCAATTATTATTTCAAATTTTGTCATTACAAACAGTCTAAGTACATAGATATTTTAAAAACTAATATTAGAATTTTAGAAAGTTTAGGTAGGTTTAGATACTGTTAAGAGGTACTGGTACCGGTATCACTTTAAAAAGTATGAGCAGTATCCTACCATTTTATTCCTTTTAAGGTATTAATAACTACTCTTTACAATATTAACCACTTTGAAGTTATCATTTATCAGGGATTGTCCTGGTGTGCTACAGGATTGTAAACATGTCTATTCACAATGAAATTTATAAGGTAATAATGCGATGAAATGCAATAAAGAAATGTTAACATTGCAGTTAGAATATTGTATTGTTTTTGTTGGTACTGAAACCATTTCGCTCTTTCTCCAACGCTATTTGTAGGATTTTTCCATATCAATTGGCCATCAATATCAATAATGTCAAAATGTCTTTTGACCCTCTGCCAACTTGAAGCCATGCATACTATGGTATAATATATTGATTGTCTGATTCATATTTTGCAATTTCAGCTGAATATCGTGGCATAACAGGTGACCCTTTGCCCTTCAAGCAGCTGGGGTATAGTAGTATGGATGATTTCATCAGAGGTCTCCCAGATGTATGCAGGGTGGGATAGTAAGTTGTGTGAATTTTAAGCTTATTTTGCCAACTGCCAGAGCAGTCAATATAAGACTGTCATTGCAAAATGTTTTTGGTGTATATGTTTGACATGATGTTATAATGTTTCCAGTTCTTAGCATTGGTCTTGTACTTGACTGGCTAACACTTAACTTCTTGCACATCATGTTTCTGTCTGGTGTAGTACAGACATTTAATTCCTGCATCAGTCGACCGGACGTATGCCTGTGCCTGGTTGTACAAACACCCCTTGATAACACGTCGAAAATAAGCCAAGCTCATTAATGTCCCACGTAGCTTGCGAATCAAAGCTACTGTCAGTTGTGGGGACATCCATGCACCCATGCCCAGGCAACTTGGTGACAATCTTGCGTGCGGTTGTGTGCTATGCCCCAGATGCCCAAACATATAGTGCAGGAATTCAATGTCGGCACTGTATTTTTCATTTATCCTGAAATGCTTTTGAGACCTACAGCATTTCCTGCTGCTTTTTCATTTTTTGTGATTTTGAAACGGATATGAAATGACTATCAGTGTGCTTTAGGGAGCATAGGAGGGCATCGGTATCGATGGGATCACATTGTATCGTGAAAATAATAACAGTGCAAATCTCTAATCAATGGAAGGCTGTACATAAAACATACAACAGTTCTGAATTTTCTTTTTAAGTTTTTGCTTCTTAAACCCCTTTTCACATGGAGTGCCCGCTTGGTTTTTAACAATTTGGAACATAATTAAATCATCAAATTTTACTTTTATAGAATATTAGAATTTTAATGTCAATAGGAACAACAACTTTCAATGAAATGTTTTTTCGAAACCCTCCTTAGCTATCAATGTATTTCCATAGGTATCAGGGATCTCAGAAATATGTGTGGGTCTAGGTTATTATCTGCTTTAACCCTTCCAATGCTGAGGCTACATTTGCCCAAAGCACAAGAACGCAAAAATCTTTGAAAACCATCTAAACCCTGTCATGTTGGTATTCATTGGATAGCTCTCACTGAGTACTCTCAGGTGAGTACCCATTTGCCAGGGTTTCAGTGATTTTTCAGGATTTTAGCATTATTCTGTATTGGCCAAATCAGGCAACAGCAGCATAAGGGTTAAGGCATGTTTTTCGTGTGATCTTTTCAGTAACAAGATGGGGGAGGTGGCAGTGTTCGCTGTGGCTGACGCGTCAACGGCCCATATCGCGAGGATGGTTTCAAAACAAAGGAGTAAGAAACCTGTCAGAGGCAAAGCCAAGAGGGGCAACTACCTACGGCCGGTGAGTTACCAGGTTAACATATTCATCCGAAAAAAAGGGCACACAGTGCGGGAGCATGTTACGGAAAAATATGTCAGAAAACATTGCTGCCCGAATTCTGTTTAACCGCACACCACGCAGTACTGATAGCGGCAAGAATCCATGGCCGCCCTGAGTTTGGACCCTCACACTCTTGTCTTTTGTTACGCCTTGTCCGATTGGAGTAAAACTGAATATTATGCCGCCCTATTTTTTGCTGCTGTGCGTAAGATTGTATTATACTCTTGAAGTTTTTAACATCTAAAATTATTATGAAAAGAAATAATCCAAAACTTATAGACCAATCATTAGACTTACTTATACTGCAGAACAACCTAGTTTCTGTCATATTTGTGGCACAAAATGTTCCAACTTTTTCGTAAGGGCTGAGCAATTTAGATCAGAACCCAGAATGATATTTTTGTGAGACCCAAATATTCATAGATATCATACCTCTTAGGATTTCACACATACTAAGTGTATGACATCGCTAGGAATGTGCTTTTGTTTCAGGCCACAGGGAAGCGGTACTTTGGTTTCCTCCACCACTTACAATTGGCTAGTCACTAGTTAGCCATGATATGGCAGAAAAAGTGATGATAATCGAAGTTCTGAAATTCTGATCCCTGGATACTGTTTGATAATTAATATTTTTTGTAAGGGCGGCAATTTATATCAGAACTCTGAATGATATTTTTCTGAGACCCAAACAGGGACTTAGCCAGGACCCGTCCTGCCTGTCTTTTGGACAGGTAGTTTCCTAAAAACCTCCTGTTAGGACCGGCAAAAATGTCTATGAAGATTTTTCAATTTTGACTTTTGGGGGGGTAATAACTAAATATATTCCTTACAAATCACCTTCTAGTACATAGCTGAATTGTAAATTGCTCTTTTTAACACACTAGGCTATTGATTATAGCAGGGATGAGGATTTGAAGTAGATAAGTAGCTAAATCTGGACGGGCAGAATTTTTGAAATTGCTGTTTTGGACAGGCATTTTTGAAATCCTGGTTAAGACCCTGGATCCAAATATTCATAGATTTTACACCTCATAGGAATTCACGTATATAGTTTATGACATCGGCAGTAATCTGCTTTTGTTTCAGGCTGCTGGGAGGCGCCCCAGTTACCAGAGACCCAGCTATCAGTCCGCGCCCAACCACTACCGACCCAGACCCAACCCGCGCCTTCTCTCTCCCCCCATGGGCTACCCTCAGAGAGCACCCTACGGCTCACCCCTGCAGATCACAGTCAACCAATCACGAGGCAGGGACGTGGGACTCAGGCTTAATAGACCAACATATGTAAGTGAAGGACAAAGGTTTGTTCAAGAAGAAATAAATAAAAGAAGGGGTATTACATACTTAACCCTTCCCATCCTGAAGCTATTTGTCCAAAGTAGAAGGGCGTGAAGATTTTTGAAAATTATCTAAACCCTATCGTGTTGGTATTCATCGGATTGGATTGGATCTTTATTTCTATTTTACTATAATTTTGCCTGGATGGGAAAGTATCGTTACAGACCAAATCATTGGATTGAATTATTTCAGTTGCCTATAATCAGTTGGTAAAAATCCTGAAATATTGATCTGGTCTTTAAACTTCCTGCCCCCGACTTAACGGCGTACCTTCGTGTCTTAATGCTTCCCTTGTTCGCTGGCTGGAGAAGCTTTTTCAAGTGTGCTTGATGTAAGTTTGATTGAATTGACACACTGAATCAAATATTTTATTGATTATCAAATGTAAATAAATCAGATACCAGTGACAGTGGAATCCTCTGATTTCTTTTCACCATTGTATTACAGCAGAAGCCATGGAACCCAAATGCGCAACAATCACATTACGACAGGAATTCTAGGGTTGCTGATAACCGCCACCAGATGGCACCACGCTTCCGGAGAGCACCACTAGGCGAACAACAAGACAGCAGGTCTAGGTCTTCATATTCGTCTCCTGAGACCAACATAAGTAACAGAGAATTCCAGAAGAGGGCGCCACAAGTTAGAAGGTCTTCAGATTCTGTGTCCGACAATAGTAATAACAGAGGACGCCAACAGGGGGCAGCACTAGTCGAGAACTGGGGGCCAGATAGGAGGACTGTAGGAGCATCTCCAGTGGCTGCGAAATCAGAACAACATAGTAACAAAGTTGACCAGCAGAGGGCAGCACCCATCAACTCTGGAGCCGATCACCCTGAGCTCGCAACTCAATCAAAAACTTATAAAGGTAAGAAGGATCCAAAAAGGAATCATTTCACATTCCCAACGCTCATTCAAAGGAAAATGCATTTCCAAACGAGTACATTTGGCATTGATGAAGTGATTTCAACCAGATAGGATTGAAATGGCTCTGTATCTAGGTATTTTGTTTTGGACTCAATATCCCAGGATACTTGCCACTGACTGCTAGCTGTCTCTCATCACTTTCTGGGTTTGAAACCCAGCTGGGGCATGTGAGAAACCTGCCAGTGACTTGAGTTAATTGGTGGCTTTTGCCAGGTGCTTCGGTTTCCTCCACCACTTACAATTGGCCAGTCATGACTTCTGCCGCAATATGGCAGAAAAAGTGGCGATAATCGAAATTCTGATCCCTGGATGGTGTTCAATATCTGTCAGATATTAGTCGTGGTCTATTGGGCACATGTTGATAGACTCTATCCTCAGAAATAAGTCTACATTTCCAAAGAAATTTAGCTGAATTTCCTACTTTGGCTAGCTGATTCCTTTTTATTGAGTTTATCTATTGATAAAACTCAATATTAAAATCGTCCATTTCGTATCATTTGCCCCTATTACGTCGATAAAACAAAGAACTTTCAACTACATGCTTTGTACCCACCCTCGCACCATCTGGGAAAGTCACGTGACTACGCCTTTTTTTGTTCAACAGAAAGCCTATTTCTCATTCGTCTATGGACACATTTTTATTTTACATGTATTTTTACGTTTTGTATACTTTCTTCCTTGAACCTATTATTTTATTTCTTAGTTTTTACGCTTGTATCTGTTATTTTCAGTGATATCGCTGTTGCCTTTTGTTCAGCTTTTGTTTTGGGGGTTCGCCATCTTGCATGTTAAGCGTGTCATTTTGTCAGTCGGATGGTTATATTTTCGTTATTTCGTAATTTTTTTGCACCATTTTTTAACACATTTCTCCTGGAGATCTTATCTTTTCGGATATATATTTATTTTGGACAATATTTATTTAATTTCGAAATAATGTTTGGAGTTCTGATAGGGAAGTAGAGCCGTAGTTCCAAGCGATCAGTAATCTTATATAATAATGGCATAACCTATTCCCCAACAGTTTACTCACTACGTGTACCATCTGGTTAGAAGTAATTTTATTCAGTACTCACCTGATTGAGTTTAAGCATGTGACCTGCTATAGGTCCCATGAATTAATCCGTGCAAGTTCATAATGTACAGCTCAGAAGGGATTTATACTCCGCTCGCTACATCGCGGAGTAGCGGCCATTTCATAACTCATTCACTCCACGTGGTTCACACTAGCTACGTCATTATGGGCGTGACACTTTCATCCAATCATCGCCGTTTTATCTTTAATTGGCAATCGCCGGCGATTCGCACGTGCGTGTGATGGCTTGATTGATCTATACCGGCTAGCCGGTCGGCACTGAAGAGAGTACTTCCAGTTTTTCGAACGATCGCTATTCTTTATTCCTGACATCCTAAATTCAATAAACATAATAATTAGACTCCGTTTTTCAAAATTAATTTATTTTATTGCTGAAACGATCGTTGTAAAACAAGTGCGAAGGAATTCGCTTCGCACGTGTTTAGATCCGCCATTTTGAAAATGGCAGATTTTGCGGTCTCCTCTCTGCACTTTACACGATCCAAATAAATACTTCCCGTGGTTGGATCGTAATGAATAAAACATTTCCTGAAAGCCAAGACACATATCTATATAACAATGTCAATTTTATATTTGTTTATTTGGCGATCAATATAATAGAGTCATGATTCGAAATAGATGCATTGCTTACGGCTAACGGATTTCGAAATCGAATTTGCCGTAAACAGTGGTGTTGGAGTGTGTTGACCATCATGTTTGAAGCCTTCGAAAAAGGCTATAACTGATGGTACAACACAAAATAAAGACACCATAAGGAGGACAACAAGGTAGGCAATCGATATATGTTTTTATTTTTATTTCTATTGTAGATATTTACTGCTCTGGGAATTTTATCTCTGTGTTGTTGCGCCTGAAAGTTGGCGAACTTGGAAAAGGGCAGGGAACATTTTCAGTACTACTGCTACTTTTACGACTACTGCTACGATCTACGACTACTACTACTTCTGATCCTACTACTAGTGCTACTACTACTTCAAGTCTTCAACTATAATATATATCATAAATATTATAAAATATGGGGTATCTTGTATACATCTTCTAGAACTACTGCTGCTTCTGCTGCTGCTACAACTATTACTACTACTTCGGCTACTACTTTATTTACTATTTAATATATATTATATATAAGTGTGATATGTAAGCAGGAGAATAATATGGCTATTTGTAAATATCGTTCATGTCAAATTTTCTGTTGAACTACTACTACAACTGCTGCTGCTGGTACTACTAGTACAACTACTACTACTATATTTTCTACAACTTCTACATTTTCTATATCATAAATATTATATTGAAATGTGTATTGTAAACAGGTGAACAATAAAGCTCTTTGTAAATATCAATGATCTCAAGCTCTCTTTCATTTCAAACGCCAATACCGAGATTCACATTTAAGACCGGCTACAAGTGCGGTACAGATGTGCAAATAATTTAGGGTTCAACTTACCACTTACCACGTACCACTACATCTATTTATCCTAGGATAAACTCAATAAACTACGCGGCTGCGTTCTTCTCTTGTTTATAGAAGCATATCTATAATTCTGCTAAGTTTTGGATTATTTCTTTTCATAATAATTTTAGATGTTAACAACTTCAAGAGTAAAATACAATCTTATGCACAGCGGCATAAAATAGGGCGGCCAGATATTCGGTTTTATTCCGAAAAACCATCCCAGCCACCCTATTATTGTTCCCTTACACTAGAGGGCAGCACCTTCTCCACCTATCCAAGTAAGTGATTCCAAAGTCTCTCACCAGGTGGCTAGTCTCAGGCTGTTGGCTGTTGGTATGAATGGTTGAAAGTTTTTTTGTTTTTGTTTTTAACATATATCTCTTTTTTTCTCAGTGCAGGTATGAATGGATGATATATATTTTTCTTTTGTTTTTAACAATTTCTTCTCTATTGTTTATGTATATCTTCCCTAACAACATATGAAATAAACTTGCATGGTAGCAATGGGTCACATGATTTCATATATACCCATATATGGCTTGAAACAAGCACCGCATGATTTGATTTACCCTTATATCATTATGGTTAAAGAAGAAAAGAAAAAGATTTTGTAACTGATTTTGTCAGTAGTCACTTATTTTAACTATAAACAATTTCAATTTTTCCATTTTCCAAATAATACTTTTGGTAAATCAAAGGAAGTCATATTAACAGTTCTAGAAATCAGAGATTAAAAGGATAGCACTCAGTTATGTTTCTAGGTCCTTGAAAGACTGCATACTTGCAATTGTGGTATTTAAATATTTTAAGAATATTTGAATAGAGTTTGTGCACTAAACTATATGATATTTATTCAAAAGCATATATATATATATATATATATATATATATATATATATATATATATATATATATATATATATATATATATATATGTTTATATATATGTTTATATATATATATATATATATATATATATATATATATATATATATATATATATATATATATATATATAAATTGACTGTCCTTACAAAGTCATTGTTGGCTAATTTCAGAGCCACATGGAGTCATGAACATTAATAATGGATGATTTATCTTTTAATTTTTTCAGTGAAATATTCATCCAAGAATGAGGCAGAAACAGCAGCTGCTGGGCTAGCATGCCAGGCATTGGGTGTCGACAAAATCAGAGGTACATTCATTTCCTTAACCTTTTCCTTAACCCTTGTCCAAAGAACAAGGATGCAAAATTATGCATAGATTGATTAATATTTGGTTGAGATATAGTGTTTTGGTTCTGATAGACACTTCTCCAAACTTTTTCTCAAATATGCTTTTGTAAGAAATATATATATATTTTCTTTTGCTTCATGTGTGATGAGATTCATATCATACCTGTAATAGACAAGAAAGTTGTTGCATCGTTGGC
Source organism: Maea johnstoni (assembly GCA_963942565.1). Taxonomy (NCBI): domain Eukaryota; kingdom Metazoa; phylum Annelida; class Polychaeta; order Spionida; family Magelonidae; genus Maea; species Maea johnstoni. The sequence continues at coordinate 31,207,099 of OZ012700.1, forward strand.
AATATACTCACAATAAAAGCATTTTTAGGAAAAATGTTGGTTAAAACTCAATCTACAACTATAGATAGAAAATCTTTATTTCAAGTCGGTAATAATTTTACATAGTAAACACGAGCTGCCAGGGCTGGTCTTAAAATATTACGCTAATGCCTACTTAATTTAACAGTTATTTTTAGACTCCAGTTGACACATTTTGAAGGAAATTCTAAGCATGAGTGATTTATAGCATAATTAGAAATCCCCACAAAATATCACTGATCAGTCTGGTCTCTAAAATAAGTATTAATTATATTCTGCGTTTTTAATGTGTTATCTATAACTTTTGATGATAAAGTGATCACTACGGATACGTTTTAGATCATTACTCTTTTTAACAATTGTAAATGTATGATCTATGTATCTACAAATATTAGTTATATGATTATATATAATCAAATATAAATATGTTATATATATAATAGTAATAATACTATATATATATATATATATTTGATTAAAGAATAGCAAAAAGTTTGTTCATTAAACCATTGACTAGTCCAATCCTACAAAAATTGAATTGTGGAATGAATTTAAATTCACTTACTTTCTAGAAAAACCGAAATCAGAGCATGTTGCTATGGTAATAGCAGAGGAGAGTATTTTGCGAGCACGCATACAGGACGTGAGTACAGTTTGTCTTATTTCATTTCAGGAAATTTGCATCCCTCCCACACTTGTGATGGGAATAAAAGGTCCATTTCCTTTTCTACTGTTTCTTCATCTGGATGACTTTTTATATTGACACCCGATAATGTTCCTTATTGCCCAATGCATTGTATGAGTAAATGTTGCCCCATTTCTTTCCAGCAAATATAAATACTGTAGAACACACATATGACGCGTGTCCCAAATATAGCAAATTTGGGAGTTTTCGCATCATAACGAATCTTTAGGTTAGCGACGGTAGCCGCCGCTGACAGCGCCAAAGTACAAAAAAAAAGTACAGCGTTTTTATATATAGCGAAGCAGAACCACACGCTATGTACGCTATATATAAACAGACGCGTACATTGTGTGTTCTACAGTACAACTTGTGCTTCAAGGTGGAAAGACCCTCTTTTGTATTTCACCATTATATGGAAGCTAAATGATAATGAAAATGGCATTCCCTTTTATTTTTATGAAAATACAATGCAACATGTGAGTAGAGAGATGCCCTATTTCTTTTCAGGAGATATGAATATAATCTGTGCTTTACTATCGAAAGGACTTTTCTTTTGTACTTTGCTTCTTATTTTCAAACTTCTTATTTTTCAGTATTGAACCATGACATTCTTGTCTACTTTCATATGAACCCATTTCGGCACATTTGATTTTTTAATTTTTGCTAGGTTTTTCTGTATGTGCAAACAGTGCAATGCATGTACATAATTTTTGCACTGATGACTTTTGTCGTTTTTCTGACATAACCTGATAATGTATATGAAAGAGCTTACTTCTTAGTGTTAGATATTGTACACTGCTAGATGAATGGCACTTTGATTGATAGATGCTGGATAGATTGGTGTAAGATAGATATGTAGATGTAGGGATACTAGTAAAAGCAAGTTCACAGGCATAGGTTCATGATGTAATGAATAAGGATGGCCTTAACCCATTTACACTCAGAGTGGCCAAAAGAGGCCTGACGATTTTGGAAAAATTTCCCTCACAAAAGCATTTTTTTTACAAACATTTGAATGAGAAATGTTGATCAGAAGACAAACAACAAATCTCCTTCAAATATTTTGTGAAATTTTGCTTCATTCTCAAGTTATTTTCAAAAGTATGAAAGTGGCAGACGATATTTTGAGAGGAACTCTTGAGTGTGAATGGGTTAATAACATAATGAAAGGTTTAAATGATATTTAAAATTCTAATTGAACTCAGTTCATTGCTGTCCTTGTAAAAAAAGCAGCTTGAGAAATTCCCATGTACAACATTTTGAGTTGATTTTCCACTTATAGATGGCAGCACTGTATAGTATTAGAATCTTGCATGATGTTGTGGTCCCTCTCTGGAACTAAGGGGAACCAGCATTCTCATGATATCTATTGGGTTGTTGCTAATTGTAGGCATTGCTATTTTTACCCAGACTAATTCAAATTATCATTGTATAAAAGATGGCAGCACTGTATAGTATTAGAATCTTGCATGAAGTTGTGGTCCGTCTTTGGAACTTATGGGAACTGGTATTCTCATGATGTCTAAAGTAGGGTTATTGCTAATTGAAGTCATTGCTATTTTCACCCAAGCTTATTCTAATGATTCTTTATCATTATATAAATATAATCTCATTTATCTGATTTTCATTGTTTTTAGATAAAATAATTCAATGACTTTGGAAGAATATCTTCTTTGAGGGTCATTGATGACTTTGGGAGATATGATTAATCATGATTTGCCAAAGCTTATATCCTATATGGGAGTGTGGCAATCTTCAAACGGCAACTGAAAACACATCTGTTCTAAGATGTATTTATCAAATAATTATGTGGATATCAACATCTATCCTTTGACAATGAATGTAATGCGCCTTTCAGCATGTTTGTATAGAAAGGGCGCAATATCAAATGATAATATTATTATTATTATTATTATTATTATTATTATTATTATTATTATATAATACCACATTTTAACCTGGTGACAAAACAAGCAACTAGTAAAACTCCTGAGGATAGTGTTTTATTTATTATCTCGCAAAAAATCTGGATACCGGATCCAGTTGACATCATACATCCGTAAAGAAACATACATACATACTTACATACATACTGACAAACAATTAGAATAAATGAACCAGTACATACTAGACACTTTGCAGGTGTGTCTAGTTATCATTATACGACTAGCTTCGTTAGAGCATCACCTGGTGTGGCTTACCTGCCCCGATAAAACCTAATTACTAACCAGAATAAGGACCTTAACCCTTAGGCTGCTGGTGGCTAATTTGGCCGATACATAATGATGCAGAAAACCCGGGCACATGGGTACTCATCTGAGAGTGCTCAGGGAGAGCTATCCAGTGAATACCAACATGACAGGGTTTAGATGGTTTCCAAAAATCTCGCATAATTGTGTTTGGACGTAAGTAGCCTCAGCATTGGAAGGGTTAATATCATACGGAAAGGTAACATATAGGCATAGACAGAACTAGTGTATTTAAACTAATTTTCTTTCGGTTCTGCTACGTTTTTCTGTACACTGTAAAAGCAACTATGACTTTTCGGAGCATTTAAAGTTCTAAAAATACTCATGCTTGAAATCCTTGATAGCTAATTGTTTTCAATATTGGACATTATATGAAATGATCTTGCTGTCCAGAGAATTTACATTTACAGAGGCCCAAAACTGGAATGAATGTAATCATGTTTCAATATATATATATATATATATATATATATATATATATATATATATATATATATATATATATATATATATATATATATATATATATATATATATATATATATATATATATATATATAAACATATATATATATATATATATTTATATATATATATATATATATATATATATATATATATATATATATATATATATATATATATATATATATATATATATATATATTTGTATATATATATATTTGTATATATATATATATATATATATATATATATATATATATATATATATATATATATATATATATATATATATATATATATATATATATATATATATATATATTTCATTCTCAATATTGAAGGGACTTTTGTATTAATGATGAGGATGAATGCTCTGCTAACTTGTTCTTACCATGAGAGTAAGATATAAGCCACTAAAGCTCATCACAAGATCAAGAGTATACACTTACATAAACAAAAAGGTACAACTTTGTAAAATCATTGCCCGAGACACAAATTAATGTATTCACACACATGTATATAAAACTTTTCATACCACCTATCATTGAGTAGAAGTAAATATGTACACTTAATGGTGAAGGGAAGTTGATTGAGTTTTCGCTTCACAATTCGTCTCTGACTAGGTTCAAATTAAGTGTTGCATTCCAGAAAGCCTTCATATAATGGTCTACTCCTGTTTCTAAGCTCCAAAGGAGTATCTTAACCTTTATGCTGCTGGTGGCTAATTTGGCCAATACAAAATAATGCAAAAAACCTGGAAAATGACTGAAACCATGGCATGTGGGTACTCATCTGAGAGTACTCAGAGAGAGCTTTCCAATGAATACCAACATGACAGGGTTTAGATGGTTTTCAAAACTTTTTGCATTTTTCACCTATGGACAAAAGTAGCCTCAGCATGGAAAGGGTTAAACCATTAATGCTCACAGCACCAAATAGCAGGCTGACTAATATTTTGATAAAGTCTAACAGTTAAAGCATAGTTGGGAAAATATTTGAAGGAGATATGTTGGTAAGAAGACAACAAACAACTCTTCTTCAAATATTTTGTAAAACTGTTCCTCATTCCAAAGTTATTGTCAAGAGTATCATAGATCCAGACTGTAATTTTTCGAGGAACTCTTTAAGCATTAAGAGGTTATCCTTTTGGCATCTGAATTCATGCATGATTCGTCTGACAATATTGGCCTTAACCCATTCACACTCAGAGTCCCCACTGGAAAGTATCGTCTGCTACACTCATACTTGTGAAAATAAGTTGGTAATAAAGCAAAACTTCACAAAATATTTGAAGGAGAGTTGTTGCTTGGCTTATGACCAATATTTCTTCTTCAAATGTTTTCCAGAAAATGTCTTTGTAAGTAAAATATTACAAAAATCATCAGGCCTGTTTCGGCCGGGTTGAATGTGAATGGGATAAATCTTTGAATAATGTGATATCTTGAAAAAATCTTTAAAGAGGATTTTATTCAACCCAATAATTAAACAATTATCAACATATTTTCATTTGTGTCAGAGCATATATACACTCCATATGTGAATAGATGAAGTTAACTCAATGTTAACTTGCCAAAAAACATGTATTTTCGCAGGAAGACATTAGGCTACATTTCTGGTTTAAGCACTTATTATTTGTGAAAATATTCATTCATTACTTTCTAATAATGACAGTTTATTCATAGGTTACAATAAATATTCATGGTGAAAGAGTCACTCATTCTTATAAATTTGAATTCAAGCCTTAATAATCTAAGTATAATTTACCCAGACCTACAATTTCTAGTGTTTTGCTGTATTTACCATTGTATGCAGTTTAAAACCTTGTAGGCCAAACCCCCCTTACATAATGTAACTTGGACTTCCTAGGAAATCCCTACATTTGTTCAAGAATCATCCTATTTATAGGAAATATGGGGTATTCCAAGCTACATTTGGTAAGGGTCCGTGGACAGCAAACCATCAAACTTATAGTGCCAACATTTAATTCCTGCACTAAATGCGTGGACAGCCCTGGCATAATACACAACCGCATGTCTGATTGCCACCAAGTTTCCTGGGCATGCATGCATAAATGACCTCACGAAAGACCTTAGCTCTGATTTGCAAGCTACGTGGGTCAGTGATGTGCTTGGCTTATTCTTTGTCACTTCTATGGGTGTTTGTACAACCTGGCACAGGCAGACGTCTGCGTGACTAGTGCAGAATTTAATTTTTTTACTGTACATGGAAATATGCAAATTGTTAGTCACACAGCCTGAGGGCTTTGGGGCTCAGTGATATAGCTTCCCTGCTTAATCATTTGATAAGTTCAGTATATATATATATATAGTTCAATGTAATAAGTACCAGCGCATTAGCAATGGTACGCAGCTATATGAAAGACATACCTAGGAATAATAAACCCTTACACGTTTACATTCAGCAGCCTACAGCGCCCTCTATATCCAAAGCCCCTAAACAACATATCACCCCTCAGGTGACCCCCTCCCTATATTCTTTATTGCCAGTATTCAGGGTCTACACCAGGGCCAAGTTTTCTTTGGTTTGGTTGAGCCTCGGGTTCAACGTAGGCCTTGTTCAAAACCATAAACGTTGATCCAACGTATCCCGTTCAGATCGTGACCGCAAGTAAACGTTGAAACTGTTCAGATTCCGTTTTCCCACCACGTTGATCAACGTTGATGGTCCTGAACAACGCCCCGCCAAACACGAGGCTCAACCAAACCTAAGAAAACTTGGCCCAGTTCATTTGTAAATGTATTGTATTGCAAGCCCATTCATGTCTGTAGCAGTCAAACACAATTTATTTAGATCATATTATTATGACAAAAGCAGATCTCAATATATATCTGAAAGAGGCATGTTACTAAAAATCAAAGCTACATCTCTTCACTTTTTTGGCAAATTTATGCTCTGATTTACATTTCTCTTTCAAATAAATTCTTAAATATTTTTTTGTCTGTGAAAAATTGCCAGAATAGCCTGGTCTCTTTTTGCCAAAAGATGTAAATAGAGTAAACAATGAAGCTACTATATCATGAAATTTTTGTATTTTCCGCATATACGTTTCTAATCGAAACAAATTTTCTTCTGATGAACAAGTCACTAGAATGCATACGAAAGCGAGATTAAATCACCCAGAAGAATTCAAGAACTGCTGTATTTGCTTCTTGAAAATAATTAATACATTATTCATTTATTGATACAACCTAATACTGTATAGTTCTCTATTTGAGTAGTCAAATACATCATTCATTGTATTACTGTATTATCTTTAGATGGTGGTTGATTCAAAGATGTTTATTACGCCATCCTTAAGTATTGAATATACTTATGTATAATATGAATATGTTTCAGTGTTTGATTCAAAGATGTTTATTAAGCCATCCTTGAATATACTTATGTATAATATAAATATGTTTCAGTGTTTAATTATTACTATATAAAGAAGCGAACAAAGTAAAAAAAAGGTTTGCTTCTGTTTTATTGCATCCACAAGTTAAAATTATGCTGCTGGTTTTTGACCACTTTGAAATCTTTTAAAGAGCTAACTTATTTAGGAATATCAGTAATCATAACATTATCTTTTGACAAATTTGCCTTCAAGGTTTGAAAATGTATCTATCCCTTTCCTATAGATGGCACTAGTAGCTTTTGTCGGAACGGTAGCTTTCCAGTCCTAAGACCAGATAGTTGTTTTATCCTTCGTCACTAGGTGACACTACTAGTTTTTACAGGCGAAATACCTGCTGTGATAAGCACAGTTATTCCCAAGCACAAGATAAATATCGAAAAAACATCTTAGAGGCAAATTAGGTATTTAGTTATGATGCAATTAGATTTATCCGTAGCATGTTTTGAGACAATTAGATTTATCGATAGCACCTAGATGGCGCCACTATTTTTTACATTTTACATATTAATTAGCTATCACAATTAATTTGTTCCCAAAGACTGAGACAACCAGAGTCTTAAAAAAGATGGCGCTAGTAGTTTTTACAAGTGCCGAGACTAAGATCACGGTAAATAGAAGTATCTCAGAGGCAATTTCACGGCTTAATTTTGAGATCACGCTAGATGACTTAACCAGTTTTTACACATGTAGTAGCAGTCGTGATTCATACTTATGAGCTTATGAATCGAGGCTAAGATCGTGGTAAATAGAAGTATCTTAGAAACAAATTTGCAGCTTAATTTTGAGATCACATGTTAGATGGCGCTACCAGTTTTTAGCAGTGTAGTAGCTGTCGTGATTAGCATTGTTCTGGGCGTCATAGACGGCCAGAGTCTCGGCGCTGGAGTCGTAGCCGAGCGCCGGGTAGAGAGGACGGTCGGAAGAATCCAGGTTACACGCGGCCAGCAGGTCGGGACTAGAAGCGCACTTACGCAAAACGGTTACCACATCTAGGGGAAGGTGTACATCTGAAAACAACAAAAAGGACAAAAAACGACCATCAACATAAGCCAAAAACTACAACACCGAAATCAAAGGGGTTGAAACAAGATGGGAGGGAGTTACAGAAATGAAATGCAATCACTAATAATGCATGCTTACATATGATTTCATATATAGATGATTTCATACATGTACAATTTCATATATATGTATATATATATATATATATATATATATATATATATATATATATATATATATATATATATAAATATATATATATATATATATATATATATATATGTATATATATATATATATATATGTATATATATATATATATATATATATATATATATATATATATATATATATATATATATATATACATACATATATATGTATAAACATGTATGTTCCATAACCAACATGTGATAGGAAACCTTGTCCCTGGCACTTGGCCTTTTTATATTATGTATATTCTTCCTCTCATGATTGTATTGAATGATGCAAGCTTTTCAGCCAGTAAAATATTTCTCAAAATATTGAAAGATACTTGTATAAGTGTCGTACAATATATACCCACTCCAGATGTGAATAGGTTAGTGCATGCTATCACATGTAGAATAACAGGTATTCCATAATACAGAAAGCACTTAAGAGATTTATACAGGCTCCTCATAATAACCCTTCCAATGCTGAGGCTACTTTCGTCCAAAGCACAATGACGCAAACATTTTTGAAAACCATCTAAACCCTGTCATGTTGGTATTCATTGGAAAGCTCTCTCTGAGTACTCTCAGATGAGTACCATTTGCCAGGGTTTCAGTAATTTTCTAGGTTTTTTGCATCATTTTGCATAAATGTTTTTTTCTTATATCAATGAAATTAACTTGTTGGCTGATATTTGGCGAAATGTGTCCTTGGATGGATCGGGGGTGGGCGAAATTTCCCAGTAATATCTTTGTTTATGAATTATAGTGGCCGAGTTTCCTAGGGTGGTCGAGATTTTCGAGAATTTACGGTATACTTCTTTTCAGATTAGTTATGAAAGATGCAAAAATTTGGTTTGGTTTGGTACAAATATTTTCCTGAGTCTTGAATTGGAATTCCTTAGAGCTGTCTCTGCAGCTGGTGAGAGAGGCCTGGATCACACACCACCAGTCCCAGAACACACACGCACACACACACACACACAAAGTTGCTGAGGTGCAATCATTGCTTCAAAATTGTCCACCCAGTTGGGACCACCCACATAGCTTCTAATGAGTAACTAGTATACGCTTTCATATCAGTAATACAGACCTGATTTAATTGATATAGATGAAATCTTAACCAAAATAATACAGGGACAATCCGAACGGCTCCCTACAAATTTGCCATGTTGAACAGTGTTATGACCTGTCTTACAAGTTGAGACCCTGTCTGTAGCACACCCACTACACCGCTGCACCGGCTGAACAGTTGGACAGCTCAATCAAGGCAGTCATTTGTCTTAGCCGAGTTATCAGTGCTAGCCAAGAAAGCCTGATACAAGCAGGTGGTTGACCTATATATACTGCAGGCCTGTTGAGGTTTTATGACCACTGTGTACTGCATGACCTGGAAACCTGCTGCTCTTTTAGGTCAGTCACTACAGCAAGACACTAGTAGACAGTCCATGCTTCTAGATCAGTAGATCAACAGTTGTTTTACAGGGGCAAGGATTTTATTCATGCAGTTTGGTACTTAACTATTTTTTCTCTTATCAATAGTGTAGTTCTAAGTTTTCATCTAATGTCAAAGGAATTTTAAGTACATTTAAACTTCAAGTAATTTTTTAAAATTTACATCAAAAGTACAGGGTTGTTTTCTTCAGTGTTACTGTAGTGCTTAAACATTAACCCATTGTTTATATTTTCCCCAGTGGAGTGTTGTATGAATCTGTAGATATAATTATGATGATAACTTGAAAGCAACTATTATTGGCTAAGAAGAGTTGTTGGGTGAGTTTTGCTTCACATTTCCATTCAAAATAGTTTTGCTAAAAAAAGAACATTTTGGGAAAAATGGTCTGTTCTTTACAGCCGTGGAATGTATTTATCAGACTTGCTGGCCACCGTCACTATATGCAAGTGATGACTATATTAGCACTGAACAACATTGTTGTATAGAGAATTAGAGATTATGGTCTAGATAGTGACTTTGTTGGATGTCTCTGGTTTAAAGCAGAAGATAATCTCATGCCTAATTCTAATTAACCCTTCCAATGCTGAAGCTACTTTCCTCCAATGCATAAGGATGCAGAGATAATTGAAAACCATTTAAATCCTGTCATGTTGGTATTCATTGGATTGCTCTCGCTGAGTACTCTCAGATGAGTAACCATGTGCCAGGGTTTCAATCATTTTTCAGGATTTTTGTATTGGCCAAATTACCCACCAGCAGCATGAGGGTTTTATAAATCTATATTTAGCTATGTGGGAGTCATTTGTTGCAGGGAATATTTTGGATGAAGAAATTCATGGTTCTCTGAAGTTTCATTCTTTGGTGTGTAAGACATTGCTTTATTTTGAATTGATGTACTTTATTTTTATCTAAAATTTGGCTCTTTTCAGAAAATTGCGATAGTTGCAGCTTTATTTCCCTGTAGTTTACCAGTGGCCCTCATCTCAGTATGGATGATGTGAAACTGTTCAAAAAGAGAAATGAAAATTAAAATTTCCTGAAATTTCATTCTTTTCAGATAGTCAGATAACTGGAACCTGTTCAAAAAGAGTAATGAAATTTAATGTTCTGAAAATTCATTCTTTTCAGATAGTCGTGTTGTTTGCTGTCAGAGCATTATATTTCTGGTATTCTCTCAAAAGCTGCCATCTTGATTCTCTGTATGGATTGCGAGAAGCAATCAATAGAGGGGAAGTAATTTAATCATCTGAAATTTCATTCTTTTCAGATTGTCGTTTTGTTTGCTGAGCATAATTTTCTGTTAGTTTCTTAGTGGGTGCTATCTTGATAAATGACTCTGGGTATGGATGATGAGAAGCTGAAAGAGGTGATGAAATTTAATGTTCTGAAAAGTTTATTCTTTTCAGTTAGTCATATTGTTTGCTGAGCATTATTTTTCTGGTAGTTTCTCAGTGGCGCCATCTTAATTCTCTATATGGATGATGAGAAGCTGAAAGGAGTATTGAAATTTAATGTTCTTAAATTATCATTTTTCAGATAGTCGCGTTGTTTGCAGAGCATAATGTTTCTGGTGGCTTCTTGGTGGCCGCCATCTTGATTCTCGAATTTAATGTTCTGAAATTTCATTCTTTTCAGATAATCACATTGTTTGCTGAGGATAATTTTCTGGTAGTTTCTCGGTGGCGCCACCTGTATTCTCGTTGGTATGGATGACGAGAAGCTGAAAGGGGTGAAGACCATGCTGCGGGCGGTGATCATGAGCTCCAAGGAGGGGGTCCTCATGAGCAGACTACCAGGTAATTGCATTCATTAGTACTTGACTTACAAAAATCTTCATTTAAAAAGTGAAATACGGTCAAATTTGTACTAAGAGACCACCCAATGGAAGACCAAAATATAGTCTCTTAAGACAGGTTGTCTCTTAATAGAGGGTCATTTAAACTATAATGTTAGACCAGGGGAAATGAAAGTGGGGTTTCTTAATATAGAAGTCGCTCTTTGATTAAATCTCGCTCTGACCTCTCGCAGATTGCGAGCGGTCATCGCGAGGTTTCATAGGCACCTTCTCATATGCGCTGGGTTTAATGTAGGGTCTAAGGCACCCTGATTTACCCAATAGCTATGACGCTTCCTAAGTCACTGACAACTTTCTCATATGCGCTGGGTTTAATGTATAGGGTCTAAGGCACCCTGATTTACCCAATAGCTATGACGCTTCCTAAGTCACTGGCAACCTTCTCACATGCGCTGGGTTTTATGTAGGGTCTAAGGCACCCTGATTTACCCAATAGCTATGATGCTGCCTAAGTCACTGGCAACCTTCTCACATGCGCTGGGTTTAATGTAGGGTCTAAGGCACCCTGATTTACCCAAAAGCTATGACGCTGCCTAAGTCACTGACAACCTTCTCATATGCGCTGGGTTTAATGTAGGGTCTAAGGCACCCTGATTAACCCAATAGCTATGACGCTTCCTAAGTCACTGGCAACCTTCTCATATGCGCTGCCTTTAATGTAGGGTCTAAGGCACCCTGATTTACCCAATAGCTATGACGCTGCCTACGTCACTGACAACCTTCTCACATGCGCTGGGTTAAATGTAGGGTCTAAGGCACCCTGATTTACCCAATAGCTATGACGCTGGCTTAGTCACTGACAACCTTCTCACATGCGCTGGCTTTAATGTAGGGTCTAAGGCACCCTGATTTACCCAATAGCTATGACGCTCTTAAGTCACTGGCAACCTTCGCACATGCGCTGGGTTTAATGTAGGGTCTAAGGCACCCTGATTTACCCAATAGCTATGACGCTGCCTAAGTCACTGACAACCTTCTCACATGCGCTGGGTTTAATGTAGGGTCTATATATATACATATATATACATATACATATATACATATATATATATATATATACATATATATACATATATATATATATATATATATATATATATATATATATATACACAAATATATATATATATATATATATATATATATATATATATATATATATATATATATATATATATATATAAATATATATAAATATATATATATATATATATAAATATATATATATATATATATATATATATATATATATATATATATATATATATATATATATATATATATATATTATAGTAACTAGTAATTTACTGATCTGGAGCTAGTTCCTGTGTTCAATCTACAAGGAAAAAGTATATCATACTATGATAGCATAGGCGAGGATAAGACAGTTTACCTCATATTGGCCCAGTGCACCGAGCAGTGATATCGAATATACCGATAAGCAACCGAGAGTCTCTCTGTTTAAGATCAGCAGAAAAACGTACACACCATATAACTAAAGTTCTTGTATGTGAATACATGAGGTTTGGCGGATTGTTAACACACTTGAATCCATCGTCCAAAAGACGAAAACGTATTATTTTTTAATATTTTCAGATAAGATTTCCATATGGCACTCGCCTCCTTCTTAACTGACCGCTGGGTAGGAAGAGGGGGTTCAGGGCAAACACGTACACCACAATTGTCTCCCGTTTAAAACATTGATAGTAGCACTTTTAGGACAAGTAATACAGTCCATGGCCTCAGTTGTCAAAAATAGTCATTCTCTCTGTAGAAATATTGTAGTCAATGAAGTGTTACCTTGTAACCCACAGTAGGGTGGAGCGCCAAAGTTAGGTATGTTATAAGCCCCAAAGTTTTTGCCATCAGACTGCTCCTCTGGATCAGAACGAAACAGCACCCGGTTGAAATCGGAGAAGGAGGGGCGAGACACGATGACCTGAAGTCCTGATTGGGCTGTGAAGAGTCCATCTTCTGACCGCTCGTTGTGCGCATGCGATACCCAAACTGTGTCAGGGCTTCAGGAATCTTGGTGATCGCTGTCCTAGCATTAGCACTAAGCGATACTCTGTAAAAAAAAAAGAATAGAAAAATATTAAAACAAAAGATCACTTCATAGAGGTTTTACATAATTCTTTAGGCCCAGTCACACTAGGGTGCGACTATCGCACGATTTTTAAAATTGGCAGGTCGGCTTCGATTTTTTCACCTATCGGCTCATTCTAAAAAGTCGGTACTGGGTTAAAATTGTATATGCCGACTTTTTAGAAGGATCCGATAGGTGAAAAAATCGAATCCTACCTGCCAATTTTAAAAATCGTGCGATAGTCGCACCCTAGTGTGACTGGGCCTTTAGATCATTGCCAATTTTTGTCAGGATTTCTGGCACTTTCAACAGCTTAGGTCATATCCCAACACAAAAGTAAAACATGAACAGGGAAGAAATTCTATTTAATAACAGTTCCACAGGGTCTTACATGTGATAAGGCATTATGTACACATACATATGTATAGCAGAGAATCCGATTGTGAAGATCCACCCACTTGGAAACCAGGCATCATAATAATTAGGCCATGGTGGATCATCAGTGTTAATGGGTTTTATAATTTCTAATTTTGTTTATATTTCCTCACTTTTTCTGCTTTACTGCGGCTAAGTCAGGACTATCGAGTTGCAAACATTGGAAGAAACCGAGATACGTGACGTAAACTACCACCCTAAGTCACTGGCAACCTTCTCACATGCGCTGGGTTTAATGTAGAGTATCTGGTGCTCTGGTTTACCTGATAGCTATGACGCTTCCTAAGTCACTGGCAACCTTTTCATATGCGCTGGGATTAATGTAGGTTCTAAGGCATCCTGATTTACCCAATAGCTATGACGCTTCCTAAGTCACTGGCAACCTTTTCATATGCGCTGGGATTAATGTAGGGTCTAAGGCACCCTGATTTACCCAATAGCTATGACGCTTCCTAAGTCACTGGCAACCTTCTCATATGCGCTGGCTTTAATGTAGGGTTTAAGGCACCCTGATTTACCCAATAGCTATGACGCTTCCTAAGTCACTGACAACCTTCTCACATGCGCTGGGTTTAATGTAGGGTCTAAGGCACCCTGATTTACCCAATAGCTATGACGCTTCCTAAGTCACTGGCAACCTTTTCATATGCGCTGGGATTAATGTAGGGTCAAAGGCAACCTGATTTACACAATAGCTATGACGCTTCCTAAGTCACTGGCAACCTTCTCATATGCGCTGCCTTTAATGTAGGGTCTAAGGCACCCTGATTTACCCAATAGCTATGACGCTTCCTAAGTCACTGACAACCTTCTCACATGCGCTGGGTTTAATGTAGGGTCTAAGGCACCCTGATTCACACAATAGCTATGACGCTTCCTAAGTGACTGGCAACCTTCTCACATGCGCTGGGTTTAATGTAGGGTCTAAGGCACCCTGATTTACCCAATAGCTATGACGCTTCCTAAGTCACTGACAACCTTCTCACATGCGCTGGGTTTAATGTAGGGTCTAAGGCACCCTGATTTACCCAATAGCTATGACGCTTCCTAAGTCACTGGCAACCTTTTCATATGCGCTGCGATTAATGTAGGGTCTAAGGCACCCTGATTTACCCAATAGCTATGACGCTTCCTAAGTCACTGGCAACCTTCTCATATGCGCTGCCTTTAATGTAGGGTCTAAGGCACCATGATTTACCCAATAGCTATGACGCTTCCTAAGTCACTGACAACCTTCTCACATGCGCTGGGTTTAATGTAGGGTCTAAGGCACCCTGATTTACCCAATAGCTATGACGCTTCCTAAGTCACTGGCAACCTTTTCATATGCGCTGGGATTAATGTAGGGTCAAAGGCAACCTGATTTACACAATAGCTATGACGCTTCCTAAGTCACTGGCAACCTTCTCATATGCGCTGCCTTTAATGTAGGGTCTAAGGCACCCTGATTTACCCAATAGCTATGACGCTTCCTAAGTCACTGACAACCTTCTCACATGCGCTGGGTTTAATGTAGGGTCTAAGGCACCCTGATTCACACAATAGCTATGACGCTTCCTAAGTGACTGGCAACCTTCTCACATGCGCTGGGTTTAATGTAGGGTCTAAGGCACCCTGATTTACCCAATAGCTATGACGCTTCCTAAGTCACTGACAACCTTCTCACATGCGCTGGGTTTAATGTAGGGTCTAAGGCACCCTGATTTACCCAATAGCTATGACGCTTCCTAAGTCACTGGCAACCTTTTCATATGCGCTGCGATTAATGTAGGGTCTAAGGCACCCTGATTTACCCAATAGCTATGACGCTTCCTAAGTCACTGGCAACCTTCTCATATGCGCTGCCTTTAATGTAGGGTCTAAGGCACCCTGATTTACCCAATAGCTATGACGCTTCCTAAGTCACTGACAACCTTCTCACATGCGCTGGGTTTAATGTAGGGTCTAAGGCACCCTGATTTACCCAATAGCTATGACGCTTCCTAAGTCACTGGCAACCTTTTCATATGCGCTGCGATTAATGTAGGGTCTAAGGCACCCTGATTTACCCAATAGCTATGACGCTTCCTAAGTCACTGGCAACCTTCTCATATGCGCTGCCTTTAATGTAGGGTCTAAGGCACCCTGATTTACCCAATAGCTATGACGCTTCCTAAGTCACTGACAACCTTCTCACATGCGCTGGGTTTAATGTAGGGTCTAAGGCATCCTGATTCACACAATAGCTATGACGCTTCCTAAGTGACTGGCAACCTTCTCACATGCGCTGGGTTTAATGTAGGGTCTAAGGCACCCTGATTTACCAAATAGCTATGACGCTTCCTAAGTCACTGACAACATTCTCATATGCGCTGGGTTTAATGTAGGCTCTAAGGCACCCTGATTTACCCAATAGCTATGACGCTACCTAAGTCACTGACAACCTTCTCATATGCGCTGTGTTTAATGTAGGGTCTAAGGTACCCTGATTTACCCAATAGCTATGACGCTTCCTAAGTCACTGACAACCTTCTCATATGCGCTGGGTTTAATGTAGGGTCTAAGGCACCCTGATTTACCCAATAGCTATGACGCTCCCTAAGTCACTGACAACCTTCTCATATGCGCTGGGTTTAATGTAGGGTCTAAGGCACCCTGATTTACCCAATAGCTATGACGCTGCCTAAGTCACTGGCAACCTTCTCATATGCGCTGGGTTTAATGTAGGGTCTAAGGCACCCTGATTTACCCAATAGCTATGACGCTTCCTAAGTCACTGGCAACCTTCTCACATGCGCTGGGTTTAATGTAGGGTCTAAGGCACCCTGATTTACCCAGTAGCTATGACGCTTCCTAAGTCACTGACAACCTTCTCATATGCGCTGGGTTTAATGTAGGGTTTAATGTAGGGTCTACGGCACCCTGATTTACCCAATAGCTATGACGCTGCCTAAGTCACTGACAACCTTCTCACATGCGCTGGGTTTAATGTAGGGTCTAAGGCACCCTGATTTACCCAATAGCTATGACGCTGCCTAAGTCACTGACAACCTTCTCACATGCGCTGGGTTTAATGTAGGGTCTATATATATACATATATATACATATACATATATATATATATATATATATATATATATATATATATATATATATATATATATATATATATATATACATATATATACATATATATACATATATATATATATATATATATATATATATATATATATATATATACATATATATAGATATATAGATATATATATATATATATATATATATATATATATATATACATACACAAATATATATATATATATATATATATATATATATATATATATATATATATATATATATATATATATATATATATATATATATGCATATATATATATATATATATATATATATATATATATATATATATACAAATATATATATATATATACATATATATATATATATATATACATACATATATATATATATATATATATATACATACATATATATATATGTATATGTATATATATATATATATATACATATATATGTATATATATATATATATATATATATATATATATATACATATATATGTATATATATATATATATATATATATATATATATATATATACATATATATGTATATATATATATATATATATATATATATATATATATATATATATATATATATATATATTATAGTAACTAGTAATTTACTGATCTGGAGCTAGTTCCTGTGTTCAATCTACAAGGAAAAAGTATATCATACTATGATAGCATAGGCGAGGATAAGACAGTTTACCTCATATTGGCCCAGTGCACCGAGCAGTGATATCGAATATACCGATAAGCAACCAAGAGTCTCTCTGTTTAAGATCAACAGAAAAACGTACACACCATATAACTAAAGTTCTTGTATGTGAATACATGAGGTTTGGCGGATTGTTAACACACTTGAATCCATCGTCCAAAAGACGAAAACGTATTATTTTTTAATATTTTCAGATAAGATTTCCATATGGCACTCGCCTCCTTCTTAACTGACCGCTGGGTAGGAAGAGGGGGTTCAGGGCAAACACATACACCACAATTGTCTCCCGTTTAAAACATTGATAGTAGCACTTTTAGGACAAGTAATACAGTCCATGGCCTCAGTTGTCAAAAATAGTCATTCTCTCTGTAGAAATATTGTAGTCCATGAAGTGTTACCTTGTAACCCACAGTAGGGTGGAGCGCCAAAGTTAGGTATGTTATAAGCCCCAAAGTTTTTGCCATCAGACTGCTCCTCTGGATCAGAACTAAACAGCACCCGGTTGATATCGGAGAAGGAGGGGCGAGACACGATGACCTGAAGTCCTGATTGGGCTGTGAAGAGTCCATCTTCTGACCGCTCGTTGTGCGCATGCCATACCCAAACTGTGTCAGGGCTTCAGGAATCTTGGTGATCGCTGTCCTAGCATTAGCACTAAGCGATACTCTGTAAAAAAAAAAAAGAATAGAAAAATATTAAAACAAAAGATCACTTCATAGAGGTTTTATATAATTCTTTAGGCCCAGTCACACTAGGGTGCGACTATCGCACGATTTTTAAAATTGGCAGGTCGGCTTCGATTTTTTTACCTATCGGCTCCGTCTAAAAAGTCGGTACTGGGTTAAAATTGTATATGCCGACTTTTTAGAGGGATCCGATAGGTGAAAAAATCGAATCCTACCTGCCAATTTTAAAAATCGTGCGATAGTCGCACCCTAGTGTGACTGGGCCTTTAGATCATTGCCAATTTTTGTCAGGATTTCTGGCACTTTCAACAGCTTAGGTCATATCCCAACACAAAAGTAAAACATGAACAGGGAAGAAATTCTATTTAATAACAGTTCCACAGGGTCTTACATGTGATAAGGCATTATGTACACATACATATGTATAGCAGAGAATCCGATTGTGAAGATCCACCCACTTGGAAACCAGGCATCATAATAATTAGGCCATGGTGGATCATCAGTGTTAATGGGTTTTATAATTTCTAATTTTGTTTATATTCCCTCACTTTTTCTGCTTTACTGCGGCTAAGTCAGGACTATCGAGTTGCAAACATTGGAAGAAACCGAGATACGTGACATAAACTACCACCCTAAGTCACTGGCAACTTTCTCACATGCGCTGGGTTTAATGTACAGTATCTGGTGCTCTGGTTTACCCAATAGCTATGACGCTTCCTAAGTCACTGACAACCTTCTCATATGCGCTGGGTTTAATGTAGGGACTAAGGCACCCTGATTTACCCAATAGCTATGACGCTCCCTAAGTCACTGGCAACCTTCTCATATGCGCTGGCTTTAATGTAGGGTCTAAGGCACCCTGATTTACCCAATAGCTATGACGCTGCCTAAGTCACTGGCAACCTTCTCATATGCGCTGGCTTTAATGTAGGGTCTAAGGCACCCTGATTTACCCAATAGCTATGACGCTGCCTAAGTCACTGACAACCTTCTCACATGCGATGGGTTTAATGTAGGGTCTAAGGCACCCTAATTTACCCAATAGTTATGACGCTTCCTAAGTCACTGACAACCTTCTCATATGCGCTGGGTTTAATGTAGGGTCTAGGGCACCCTGATTTACCCAATAGCTATTTCCTAAGTCACTGACAACCTTCTCATATGCGCTGGGTTTAATGTAGGGTCTAAGGCACCCTCATTTACCCAATAGCTATGACGCTTCCTAAGTCACTGACAACCTTCTCATATGCGCTGGGTTTAATGTAGAGTCTAAGGCACCCTGATTTACCCAATAGCTATGACGCTTGCAAAGTCACTGACAACCTTCTCATATACGCTGGGTTTAATGTAGGGTCTAAGGCACCCTGATTTACCCAATAGCTATGACGCTTCCTAAGTCACTGGCAACCTTCTCACATGCGCTGGGTTTAATGTAGGGTCTAAGGCACCCTGATTTACCCAATAGCTATTTCCTAAGTCACTGACAACCTTCTCATATGCGCTGGGTTTAATGTAGGGTCTAAGGCACCCTGATTTACCCAATAGCTATGACGCTTCCCAAGTCACTGACAACCTTCTCATATGCGCTGGGTTTAATGTAGGGTCTAAGGCACCCTGATTTACCCAATAGCTATGACGCTTCCTAAGTCACTGACAACCTTCTCATATGCGCTGGGTTCAATGTAGGGTCTAAGGCACCCTGATTTACCCAATAGCTATGACGCTTCCTAAGTCACTGGCAACCTTCTCACATGCGCTGGCTTTAATGTAGGGTCTAAGGCACCCTGATTTACACAATAGCTATGACGCTGCCTAAGTCACTGGTTCCAATATAATGATATTAATTAAAGAATAAGTATGTAATACTATGTAATACTCAATTGAATCAAACCCGGCAATGGGCACACGTACTTTATGGTTTGATTTAGGAGTTGGCACCTGCTGGAGAATGCTAAGCTATCTCTAACTAATACATCTATTAAGAAGGTTGTGTGCTTTCTATTTTGAAGGGTTGTGTTTACTACTTAGCATTGGACCTTTGCTAATTCAGAAACTGTATACTGCTTCAGTTTGCAGTGCAAATAATTTCGCTTAACAGCCCTGCTGGAGAGTATTTGTGCTACTTTAAATTTGCGCATTCAAGCACTCAAACTATATATCTATTAGTGCAAAAAGTAAGATGGCTATCAATAATGAAAACACATTTATTCATATGTATATTTATCTATAAGTAAACACACACATATTTACATACATACTTAGAAACATACATACACACATACATACATATATATATATGTATATATATATATATATGTATAATTTGTGTGTGTCCAAGTGCGCACGCCCACACAGATAGATAGAAAGATAGATAGAAATACTGACTGACAAACAGACATGTAGATAGATGTTAGATATTGATAGATAAACATAGAGATAAATACATGTTTCCATTATTGATAGGTTTGTCTTACTTATAGTACTGATGATATATTCTATGACATACTGAAGGACATGCACATGGCCTTTTTTGCGACTCCGGTAAATTAAGTTCCCTTTGCCAATAAGATGAGCCAAGCAACCAGTCATTGCTTGAAATATATTTACCAGCCTTCTGTAGAAGTAGGATAAATAGTTTTATTTACCCTCCCTCTAGAGTGGTCAGGCTAAATAGTTTGATCTTCTCTACCCCCAAAATGTTTGAGAAAATAAAAAGCTTTTGATTTGCTTTTTCACACTTGGTCCATCGTACCCAGTAGACATTCGTGAATAACTGGTTCATGCCTTTGCTAACTTTATAAAGTTGTACATACAGTTCCTTGGTACGTAGGCTAAAATGCAACATGTTATAACCAAAGCATACCAAAAACACCATTTTAAGTAAGGGCATACTAAATTAACCCTTTTGTGATATTAGAAGTTAATAAGTATGAATGCTCTTAAGTTCAGTATCTATTTCATTTCGTGATTAATATATGTGAAACAATCCATTTATTTTTGTCTTATTTTAGATACTGTAGAATAGGCAAAGTTTGTGAGTGCGATTATTTATATTTACGTCCTTGTTGGACCTGCACACCACAATGGTGCCCGTGCATAGACTAGTATTAAGTATTCCGACTTATTTGTATTACTTTTATTTGGTGATGCCTATGTGGATTGACTGTTCGATAGATAAAAAGATGGTTCAATAGATAGATGGTTTGATAGATAAATGGTTCAATAGAAAGATAGAGCGTACGATAGATTATTTTCAAAATTTGCTTTTGTCAAGGGGCGGTCATCAAAAAATGTCAGGCTTTGAAGGCTGATGCTGGCCTGAATGGGTTTATGTTTACGTCCATTATTGTTTTTTCTTAAATTATTATTCTTTCAAGATTATTATAATTATATTCATTATTATTATTATTATAATTAAATTCATTATTATTAGAGTCATTATTATTATTCTTTATATTATTATAATTTTCATCATCATTATTGTGTAGTTTTTTCAATCATTTATTGTTACTGATAATCTTCTTTTGGTGTCATTGAAGACGGAAGAAAGGAAGGAATTCTTCACAGCCATGTTTGGCGCGTGCTTTATTGCCACAGCCTACACAGTGATCTCCTGTCTTCACCATAACAGACGGTCCCGGAAAAGCAATGTCATCTTTAAAAGATGTTATGGTACTACCTTGCTCCTCATCGGACTCCACACCATCATCTTCAGAGAGCCTACTGAAAGCAGCTTAACCCGTCGGTGAGGTGCCCATCATCAGTCCCTGCACTCAAGAACATGGGTAAGTTTACATTTAAATTCATGATCTTTAAACCATGATTTGTCCACATCTTAGTCATGGTAAATAAAAGTTACTTAGTGCATTATTCAATTAATCTACTAGAAATACTGGTCTTTTCAATCAGTTATGTTATGTAATTTATTCAGGTGATAAAGACATTAATCAGAGCCATGTCACCCTACAACATATGTGGTACATACTCCCAATGTCACACCATGAAGGTTGTCATTATTAGTAAATACCATTACAGATTACATTGCAATCTTTTGATTTCCTGGGCTGTTTGAGTAATTGTTGGTGGGTATTATAACCCCATGTTATACCTAAATATTCCATACATTTCCCATCTATTAATTTTCTACCATTTTCTACCACCACAATGGTGCCTGTGCATAGACTAGTATTACATATTCCGACTTATTTGTATTACTTTTATTTTGGTGATACCTATATGTATTGACTTTGTTTATCATTTGATGTGTATTTTCCAGGTTGTATTATCTGTTCAAGGAGGAGATAATGACTTTGCAGGATTCACCGCCCCAAAGTGGTGAATGCTGCCTATCATATACAATCCTACAGCACTGTTGAATAATTAATTATCATTATTACTAGCTGGTTTGATAAGTAGATAGCTGGTTTGATACATAGATAGCTGGTTCAATATATAGCTTAATGATTTGATAGATAGCTGGTTTGATACATATAGATAGCTGGTTTGATAGATAGCTGGTTCGAACGATAGATAGATGGTTCAATAGCTAGATGGTTTGAAAGATAGATAGTTTGATGGATAGATAGCACCCCGCAAGGGGCACACCTACTGTGTGCAATAGGAGTTGGCACCTCCCGGGCAACCCTACGCCAGCGTGGCACCCTGCTCGCCTTATAAAAAAAATGGGGATGTGTGGATCTGTCTATGGATACCATGCATCTAAAAGATCCCTTGGTCATCTTTGGATATGAAGGCTCTGCTCTTTCTCTTCCGCTTTTTCTTCTTTCACATGCTTTGCCATTGTTCTTCAACAATGGCAAACAACCACTTTACGAAAAAAAAAACCAATTAATGGCACTAAATAGCCTAATGTGCTGATGTGCCTTTAAGCCCTCATTCATTCATTTATTGGATAGATAGCTGGTTCAATACATAGATATAGCTGATTTATTTAATAGATAGATAGCTGGTTTGATAGATAGAAAGATGGTTCAATAGATAGATGGTTAAATAGATATATAGATTGTTTGATAGATAGCTGGTTCAATATATAGATAGATAGATGGTTTGATAGATAGATAGATGCTTTGATAGATAGATAGATGGTTTTGAGGGTTTATTTTGGTGTCTACATTTGCTGATATTTATGGTTATATAAATGGTTCCAATATAATGATATTAATTAAAGAATAAGTATGTAATACTATGTAATACTCAATTGAATCAAACCCGGCAATGGGCACACGTACTTTATGGTTTGATTTAGGAGTTGGCACCTGCTGGAGAATGCTAAGCTATCTCTAATTAATACATCTATTAAGAAGGTTGTGTGCTTTCTATTTTGAAGGGTTGTATTTACTACTGAGCATTGGACCTTTGCTAATTCAGAAACTGTATACTGCTTCAGTTTGCAGTGCAAATAATTTCGCTTAACAGCCCTGCTGGAGAGTATTTGTGCTACTTTAAATTTGCGCATTCAAGCACTCAAACTATATATCTATTAGTGCAAAAAGTAAGATGGCTATCAATAATGAAAACACATTTATTCATATGTATATTTATCTATAAGTAAACACACACATATTTACATACATACTTAGAAACATACATACACACATACATACATATATATATATATGTATATATATATATATGTATAATTTGTGTGTGTCCAAGTGCGCACGCCCACACAGATAGATAGAAAGATAGATAGAAATACTGACTGACAAACAGACATGTAGATAGATGTTAGATATTGATAGATAAACATAGAGATAAATACATGTTTCCATTATTGATAGGTTTGTCTTACTTATAGTACTGATGATATATTCTATGTCATACTGAAGGACATGCACATGGCCTTTTTTGCGACTCCGGTAAATTAAGTTCCCTTTGCCAATAAGATGAGCCAAGCAACCAGTCATTGCTTGAAATATATTTACCAGCCTTCTGTAGAAGTAGGATAAATAGTTTTATTTACCCTCCCTCTAGAGTGGTCAGGCTAAATAGTTTGATCTTCTCTACCCCCAAAATGTTTGAGAAAATAAAAAGCTTTTGATTTGCTTTTTCACACTTGGTCCATCGTACCCAGTAGACATTCGTGAATAACTGGTTCATGCCTTTGCTAACTTTATAAAGTTGTACATACAGTTCCTTGGTACGTAGGCTAAAATGCAACATGTTATAACCAAAGCATACCAAAAACACCATTTTAAGTAAGGGCATACTAAATTAACCCTTTTGTGATATTAGAAGTTAATAAGTATGAATGCTCTTAAGTTCAGTATCTATTTCATTTCATGATTAATATATGTGAAACAATCCATTTATTTTTGTCTTATTTTAGATACTGTAGAATAGGCAAAGTTTGTGAGTGCGATTATTTATATTTACGTCCTTGTTGGACCTGCACACCACAATGGTGCCCGTGCATAGACTAGTATTAAGTATTCCGACTTATTTGTATTACTTTTATTTGGTGATGCCTATGTGGATTGACTGTTCGATAGATAAAAAGATGGTTCAATAGATAGATGGTTTGATAGATAAATGGTTCAATAGAAAGATAGAGCGTACGATAGATTATTTTCAAAATTTGCTTTTGTCAGGGGGCCGTCATCAAAAAATGTCAGGCTTTGAAGGCTGCTGCTGGCCTGAATGGGTTTATGTTTACGTCCATTATTGTTTTTTCTTAAATTATTATTCTTTCAAGATTATTATAATTATATTCATTATTATTATTATTATAATTAAATTCATTATTATTAGAGTCATTATTATTATTCTTTATATTATTATAATTTTCATCATCATTATTGTGTAGTTTTTTCAATCATTTATTGTTACTGATAATCTTCTTTTGGTGTCATTGAAGACGGAAGAAAGGAAGGAATTCTTCACAGCCATGTTTGGCGCGTGCTTTATTGCCACAGCCTACACAGTGATCTCCTGTCTTCACCATAACAGACGGTCCCGGAAAAGCAATGTCATCTTTAAAAGATGTTATGGTACTACCTTGCTCCTCATCGGACTCCACACCATCATCTTCAGAGAGCCTACTGAAAGCAGCTTAACCCGTCGGTGAGGTGCCCATCATCAGTCCCTGCACTCAAGAACATGGGTAAGTTTACATTTAAATTCATGATCTTTAAACCATGATTTGTCCACATCTTAGTCATGGTAAATAAAAGTTACTTAGTGCATTATTCAAT
The DNA here is from genome assembly GCA_963942565.1 of Maea johnstoni. Classification (NCBI taxonomy): domain Eukaryota; kingdom Metazoa; phylum Annelida; class Polychaeta; order Spionida; family Magelonidae; genus Maea; species Maea johnstoni. The sequence goes on from OZ012700.1 coordinate 31,232,667, forward strand.
TAATCTACTAGAAATTCTGGTCTTTTCAATCAGTTATGTTATGTAATTTAATCAGGTGATAAAGACATTAATCAGAGCCATGTCACCCTACAACATATGTGGTACATACTCCCAAAGTCACACCATGAAGGTTGTCATTATTAGTAAATACCATTACAGATTACATTGCAATTTTTTGATTTCCTGGGCTGTTTGAGTAATTGCTGGTGGGTATTATAACCCCATGTTATACCTAAATATTCCATACATTTCCCATCTATTAATTTTCTACCATTTTCTACCACCACATTGGTGCCTGTGCATAGACTAGTATTACGTATTCCGACTTATTTGTATTACTTTTATTTTGGTGATACCTATATGTATTGACTTTGTTTATCATTTGATGTGTATTTTCCAGGTTGTATTATCTGTTCAAGGAGGAGATAATGACTTTGCAGGATTCACCGCCCCAAAGTGGTGAATGCTGCCTATCATATACAATCCTACAGCACTGTTGAATAATTAATTATCATTATTACTAGCTGGTTTGATAAGTAGATAGCTGGTTTGATACATAGATAGTTGGTTCAATATATAGCTTAATGATTTGATAGATAGCTGGTTTGATACATATAGATAGCTGGTTTGATAGATAGCTGGTTCGAACGATAGATAGATGGTTCAATAGCTAGATGGTTTGAAAGATAGATAGTTTGATGGATAGATAGCACCCCGCAAGGGGCACACCTACTGTGTGCAATAGGAGTTGGCACCTCCCGGGCAACCCTACGCCAGCGTGGCACCCTGCTCGCCTTATAAAAAAAATGGGGATGTGTGGATCTGTCTATGGATACCATGCATCTAAAAGATCCCTTGGTCATCTTTGGATATGAAGGCTCTGCTCTTTCTCTTCCGCTTTTTCTTCTTTCACATGCTTTGCCATTGTTCTTCAACAATGGCAAACAACCACTTTACGAAAAAAAAACCAATTAATGGCACTAAATAGCCTAATGTGCTGATGTGCCTTTAAGCCCTCATTCATTCATTCATTCATTGGATAGATAGCTGGTTCAATACATAGATATAGCTGATTTATTTGATAGATAGATAGCTGGTTTGATAGATAGAAAGATGGTTCAATAGATAGATGGTTAAATAGATATATAGATGGTTTGATAGATAGCTGGTTCAATATATAGATAGATAGATGGTTTGATAGATAGATAGATGCTTTGATAGATAGATGGTTTTGAGGGTTTATTTTGGTGTCTACATTTGCTGATATTTATGGTTATATAAATGGTTCCAATATAATGATATTAATTAAAGAATAAGTATGTAATACTATGTAATACTCAATTGAATCAAACCCGGCAATGGGCACACGTACTTTATGGTTTGATTTAGGAGTTGGCACCTGCTGGAGAATGCTAAGCTATCTCTAATTAATACATCTATTAAGAAGGTTGTGTGCTTTCTATTTTGAAGGGTTGTGTTTACTACTGAGCATTGGACCTTTGCTAATTCAGAAACTGTATACTGCTTCAGTTTGCAGTGCAAATAATTTCGCTTAACAGCCCTGCTGGAGAGTATTTGTGCTACTTTAAATTTGCGCATTCAAGCACTCAAACTATATATCTATTAGTGCAAAAAGTAAGATGGCTATCAATAATGAAAACACATTTATTCATATGTATATTTATCTATAAGTAAACACACACATATTTACATACATACTTAGAAACATACATACACACATACATACATATATATATATGTATATATATATATATATGTATAATTTGTGTGTGTCCAAGTGCGCACGCCCACACAGATAGATAGAAAGATAGATAGAAATACTGACTGACAAACAGACATGTAGATAGATGTTAGATATTGATAGATAAACATAGAGATAAATACATGTTTCCATTATTGATAGGTTTGTCTTACTTATAGTACTGATGATATATTCTATGACATACTGAAGGACATGCACATGGCCTTTTTTGCGACTCCGGTAAATTAAGTGCCCTTTGCCAATAAGATGAGCCAAGCAACCAGTCATTGCTTGAAATATATTTACCAGCCTTCTGTAGAAGTAGGATAAATAGTTTTATTTACCCTCCCTCTAGAGTGGTCAGGCTAAATAGTTTGATCTTCTCTACCCCCAAAATGTTTGAGAAAATAAAAAGCTTTTGATTTGCTTTTTCACACTTGGTCCATCGTACCCAGTAGACATTCGTGAATAACTGGTTCATGCCTTTGCTAACTTTATAAAGTTGTACATACAGTTCCTTGGTACGTAGGCTAAAATGCAACATGTTATAACCAAAGCATACCAAAAACACCATTTTAAGTAAGGGCATACTAAATTAACCCTTTTGTGATATTAGAAGTTAATAAGTATGAATGCTCTTAAGTTCAGTATCTATTTCATTTCATGATTAATATATGTGAAACAATCCATTTATTTTTGTCTTATTTTAGATACTGTAGAATAGGCAAAGTTTGTGAGTGCGATTATTTATATTTACGTCCTTGTTGGACCTGCACACCACAATGGTGCCCGTGCATAGACTAGTATTAAGTATTCCGACTTATTTGTATTACTTTTATTTGGTGATGCCTATGTGGATTGACTGTTCGATAGATAAAAAGATGGTTCAATAGATAGATGGTTTGATAGATAAATGGTTCAATAGAAAGATAGAGCGTACGATAGATTATTTTCAAAATTTGCTTTTGTCAGGGGGCGGTCATCAAAAAATGTCAGGCTTTGAAGGCTGCTGCTGGCCTGAATGGGTTTATGTTTACGTCCATTATTGTTTTTTCTTAAATTATTATTCTTTCAAGATTATTATAATTATATTCATTATTATTATTATTATTATTAAATTCATTATTATTAGAGTCATTATTATTATTCTTTATATTATTATAATTTTCACCATCATTATTGTGTAGTTTTTTCAATCATTTATTGTTACTAATAATCTTCTTTTGGTGTCATTGAAGACGGAAGAAAGGAAGGAATTCTTCACAGCCATGTTTGGCGCGTGCTTTATTGCCACAGCCTACACAGTGATCTCCTGTCTTCACCATAACAGACGGTCCCGGAAAAGCAATGTCATCTTTAAAAGATGTTATGGTACTACCTTGCTCCTCATCGGACTCAACACCATCATCTTCAGAGAGCCTACTGAAAGCAGCTTAACCCGTCGGTGAGGTGCCCATCATCAGTCCCTGCACTCAAGAACATGGGTAAGTTTACATTTAAATTCATGATCTTTTAACCATGATTTGTCCACATCTTAGTCATGGTAAATAAAAGTTACTTAGTGCATTATTCAATTAATCTACTAGAAATACTGGTCTTTTCAATCAGTTATGTTATGTAATTTAATCAGGTGATAAAGACATTAATCAGAGCCATGTCACCCTACAACATATGTGGTACATACTCCCAAAGTCACACCATGAAGGTTGTCATTATTAGTAAATACCATTACAGATTACATTGCAATTTTTTGATTTCCTGGGCTGTTTGAGTAATTGTTGGTGGGTATTATAACCCCATGTTATACCTAAATATTCCATACATTTCCCATCTATTAATTTTCTACCATTTTCTACCACCACAATGGTGCCTGTGCATAGACTAGTATTACGTATTCCGACTTATTTGTATTACTTTTATTTTGGTGATACCTATATGTATTGACTTTGTTTATCATTTGATGTGTATTTTCCAGGTTGTATTATCTGTTCAAGGAGGAGATAATGACTTTGCAGGATTCACCGCCCCAAAGTGGTGAATGCTGCCTATCATATACAATCCTACAGCACTGTTGAATAATTAATTATCATTATTACTAGCTGGTTTGATAAGTAGATAGCTGGTTTGATACATAGATAGCTGGTTCAATATATAGCTTAATGATTTGATAGATAGCTGGTTTGATACATATAGATAGCTGGTTTGATAGATAGCTGGTTCGAACGATAGATAGATGGTTCAATAGCTAGATGGTTTGAAAGATAGATAGTTTGATGGATAGATAGCACCCCGCAAGGGGCACACCTACTGTGTGCAATAGGAGTTGGCACCTCCCGGGCAACCCTACGCCAGCGTGGCACCCTGCTCGCCTTATAAAAAAATGGGGATGTGTGGATCTGTCTATGGATACCATGCATCTAAAAGATCCCTTGGTCATCTTTGGATATGAAGGCTCTGCTCTTTCTCTTCCGCTTTTTCTTCTTTCACATGCTTTGCCATTGTTCTTCAACAATGGCAAACAACCACTTTACGAAAAAAAAACCAATTAATGGCACTAAATAGCCTAATGTGCTGATGTGCCTTTAAGCCCTCATTCATTCATTCATTCATTGGATAGATAGCTGGTTCAATACATAGATATAGCTGATTTATTTGATAGATAGATAGCTGGTTTGATAGATAGAAAGATGGTTCAATAGATAGATGGTTAAATAGATATATAGATGGTTTGATAGATAGCTGGTTCAATATATAGATAGATAGATGGTTTGATAGATAGATAGATGCTTTGATAGATAGATAGATGGTTTTGAGGGTTTATTTTGGTGTCTACATTTGCTGATATTTATGGTTATATAAATTGTTCCAATATAATGATATTAATTAAAGAATAAGTATGTAATACTATGTAATACTCAATTGAATCAAACCCGGCAATGGGCACACGTACTTTATGGTTTGATTTAGGAGTTGGCACCTGCTGGAGAATGCTAAGCTATCTCTAATTAATACATCTATTAAGAAGGTTGTGTGCTTTCTATTTTGAAGGGTTGTGTTTACTACTGAGCATTGGACCTTTGCTAATTCAGAAACTGTATACTGCTTCAGTTTGCAGTGCAAATAATTTCGCTTAACAGCCCTGCTGGAGAGTATTTGTGCTACTTTAAATTTGCGCATTCAAGCACTCAAACTATATATCTATTAGTGCAAAAAGTAAGATGGCTATCAATAATGAAAACACATTTATTCATATGTATATTTATCTATAAGTAAACACACACATATTTACATACATACTTAGAAACATACATACACACATACATACATATATATATATGTATATATATATATATATGTATAATTTGTGTGTGTCCAAGTGCGCACGCCCACACAGATAGATAGAAAGATAGATAGAAATACTGACTGACAAACAGACATGTAGATAGATGTTAGATATTGATAGATAAACATAGAGATAAATACATGTTTCCATTATTGATAGGTTTGTCTTACTTATAGTACTGATGATATATTCTATGTCACACTGAAGGACATGCACATGGCCTTTTTTGCGACTCCGGTAAATTAAGTTCCCTTTGCCAATAAGATGAGCCAAGCAACCAGTCATTGCTTGAAATATATTTACCAGCCTTCTGTAGAAGTAGGATAAATAGTTGTATTTACCCTCCCTCTAGAGTGGTCAGGCTAAATAGTTTGATCTTCTCTACCCCCAAAATGTTTGAGAAAATAAAAAGCTTTTGATTTGCTTTTTCACACTTGGTCCATCGTACCCAGTAGACATTCGTGAATAACTGGTTCATGCCTTTGCTAACTTTATAAAGTTGTACATACAGTTCCTTGGTACGTAGGCTAAAATGCAACATGTTATAACCAAAGCATACCAAAAACACCATTTTAAGTAAGGGCATACTAAATTAACCCTTTTGTGATATTAGAAGTTAATAAGTATGAATGCTCTTAAGTTCAGTATCTATTTCATTTCATGATTAATATATGTGAAACAATCCATTTATTTTTGTCTTATTTTAGATACTGTAGAATAGGCAAAGTTTGTGAGTGCGATTATTTATATTTACGTCCTTGTTGGACCTGCACACCACAATGGTGCCCGTGCATAGACTAGTATTAAGTATTCCGACTTATTTGTATTACTTTTATTTGGTGATGCCTATGTGGATTGACTGTTCGATAGATAAAAAGATGGTTCAATAGATAGATGGTTTGATAGATAAATGGTTCAATAGAAAGATAGAGCGTACGATAGATTATTTTCAAAATTTGCTTTTGTCAGGGGGCGGTCATCAAGAAATGTTAGGCTTTGAAGGCTGCTGCTGGCCTGAATGGGTTTATGTTTACGTCCATTATTGTTTTTTCTTAAATTATTATTCTTTCAAGATTATTATAATTATATTCATTATTATTATTATTATAATTAAATTCATTATTATTAGAGTCATTATTATTATTCTTTATATTATTATAATTTTCATCATCATTATTGTGTAGTTTTTTCAATCATTTATTGTTACTGATAATCTTCTTTTGGTGTCATTGAAGACGGAAGAAAGGAAGGAATTCTTCACAGCCATGTTTGGCGCGTGCTTTATTGCCACAGCCTACACAGTGATCTCCTGTCTTCACCATAACAGACGGTCCCGGAAAAGCAATGTCATCTTTAAAAGATGTTATGGTACTACCTTGCTCCTCATCGGACTCAACACCATCATCTTCAGAGAGCCTACTGAAAGCAGCTTAACCCGTCGGTGAGGTGCCCATCATCAGTCCCTGCACTCAAGAACATGGGTAAGTTTACATTTAAATTAATGATCTTTAAACCATGATTTGTCCACATCTTAGTCATGGTAAATAAAAGTTACTTAGTGCATTATTCAATTAATCTACTAGAAATACTGGTCTTTTCAATCAGTTATGTTATGTAATTTAATCAGGTGATAAAGACATTAATCAGAGCCATGTCACCCTACAACATATGTGGTACATACTCCCAAAGTCACACCATGAAGGTTGTCATTATTAGTAAATACCATTACAGATTACATTGCAATTTTTTGATTTCCTGGGCTGTTTGAGTAATTGCTGGTGGGTATTATAACCCCATGTTATACCTAAATATTCCATACATTTCCCATCTATTAATTTTCTACCATTTTCTACCACCACAATGGTGCCTGTGCATAGACTAGTATTACGTATTCCGACTTATTTGTATTACTTTTATTTTGGTGATACCTATATGTATTGACTTTGTTTATCATTTGATGTGTATTTTCCAGGTTGTATTATCTGTTCAAGGAGGAGATAATGACTTTGCAGGATTCACCGCCCCAAAGTGGTGAATGCTGCCTATCATATACAATCCTACAGCACTGTTGAATAATTAATTATCATTATTACTAGCTGGTTTGATAAGTAGATAGCTGGTTTGATACATAGATAGTTGGTTCAATATATAGCTTAATGATTTGATAGATAGCTGGTTTGATACATATAGATAGCTGGTTTGATAGATAGCTGGTTCGAACGATAGATAGATGGTTCAATAGCTAGATGGTTTGAAAGATAGATAGTTTGATGGATAGATAGCACCCCGCAAGGGGCACACCTACTGTGTGCAATAGGAGTTGGCACCTCCCGGGCAACCCTACGCCAGCGTGGCACCCTGCTCGCCTTATAAAAAAAATGGGGATGTGTGGATCTGTCTATGGATACCATGCATCTAAAAGATCCCTTGGTCATCTTTGGATATGAAGGCTCTGCTCTTTCTCTTCCGCTTTTTCTTCTTTCACATGCTTTGCCATTGTTCTTCAACAATGGCAAACAACCACTTTACGAAAAAAAAACCAATTAATGGCACTAAATAGCCTAATGTGCTGATGTGCCTTTAAGCCCTCATTCATTCATTCATTCATTGGATAGATAGCTGGTTCAATACATAGATATAGCTGATTTATTTGATAGATAGATAGCTGGTTTGATAGATAGAAAGATGGTTCAATAGATAGATGGTTAAATAGATATATAGATGGTTTGATAGATAGCTGGTTCAATATATAGATAGATAGATGGTTTGATAGATAGATAGATGCTTTGATAGATAGATAGATGGTTTTGAGGGTTTATTTTGGTGTCTACATTTGCTGATATTTATGGTTATATAAATGGTTCCAATATAATGATATTAATTAAAGAATAAGTATGTAATACTATGTAATACTCAATTGAATCAAACCCGGCAATGGGCACACATACTTTATGGTTTGATTTAGGAGTTGGCACCTGCTGGAGAATGCTAAGCTATCTCTAATTAATACATCTATTAAGAAGGTTGTGTGCTTTCTATTTTGAAGGGTTGTGTTTACTACTGAGCATTGGACCTTTGCTAATTCAGAAACTGTATACTGCTTCAGTTTGCAGTGCAAATAATTTCGCTTAACAGCCCTGCTGGAGAGTATTTGTGCTACTTTAAATTTGCGCATTCAAGCACTCAAACTATATATCTATTAGTGCAAAAAGTAAGATGGCTATCAATAATGAAAACACATTTATTCATATGTATATTTATCTATAAGTAAACACACACATATTTACATACATACTTAGAAACATACATACACACATACATACATATATATATATGTATATATATATATATATATGTATAATTTGTGTGTGTCCAAGTGCGCACGCCCACACAGATAGATAGAAAGATAGATAGAAATACTGACTGACAAACAGACATGTAGATAGATGTTAGATATTGATAGATAAACATAGAGATAAATACATGTTTCCATTATTGATAGGTTTGTCTTACTTATAGTACTGATGATATATTCTATGACATACTGAAGGACATGCACATGGCCTTTTTTGCGACTCCGGTAAATTAAGTTCCCTTTGCCAATAAGATGAGCCAAGCAACCAGTCATTGCTTGAAATATATTTACCAGCCTTCTGTAGAAGTAGGATAAATAGTTTTATTTACCCTCCCTCTAGAGTGGTCAGGCTAAATAGTTTGATCTTCTCTACCCCCAAAATGTTTGAGAAAATAAAAAGCTTTTGATTTGCTTTTTCACACTTGGTCCATCGTACCCAGTAGACATTCGTGAATAACTGGTTCATGCCTTTGCTAACTTTATAAAGTTGTACATACAGTTCCTTGGTACGTAGGCTAAAATGCAACATGTTATAACCAAAGCATACCAAAAACACCATTTTAAGTAAGGGCATACTAAATTAACCCTTTTGTGATATTAGAAGTTAATAAGTATGAATGCTCTTAAGTTCAGTATCTATTTCATTTCATGATTAATATATGTGAAACAATCCATTTATTTTTGTCTTATTTTAGATACTGTAGAATAGGCAAAGTTTGTGAGTGCGATTATTTATATTTACGTCCTTGTTGGACCTGCACACCACAATGGTGCCCGTGCATAGACTAGTATTAAGTATTCCGACTTATTTGTATTACTTTTATTTGGTGATGCCTATGTGGATTGACTGTTCGATAGATAAAAAGATGGTTCAATAGATAGATGGTTTGATAGATAAATGGTTCAATAGAAAGATAGAGCGTACGATAGATTATTTTCAAAATTTGCTTTTGTCAAGGGGCGGTCATCAAAAAATGTCAGGCTTTGAAGGCTGATGCTGGCCTGAATGGGTTTATGTTTACGTCCATTATTGTTTTTTCTTAAATTATTATTCTTTCAAGATTATTATAATTATATTCATTATTATTATTATTATAATTAAATTCATTATTATTAGAGTCATTATTATTATTCTTTATATTATTATAATTTTCATCATCATTATTGTGTAGTTTTTTCAATCATTTATTGTTACTGATAATCTTCTTTTGGTGTCATTGAAGACGGAAGAAAGGAAGGAATTCTTCACAGCCATGTTTGGCGCGTGCTTTATTGCCACAGCCTACACAGTGATCTCCTGTCTTCACCATAACAGACGGTCCCGGAAAAGCAATGTCATCTTTAAAAGATGTTATGGTACTACCTTGCTCCTCATCGGACTCAACACCATCATCTTCAGAGAGCCTACTGAAAGCAGCTTAACCCGTCGGTGAGGTGCCCATCATCAGTCCCTGCACTCAAGAACATGGGTAAGTTTACATTTAAATTCATGATCTTTAAACCATGATTTGTCCACATCTTAGTCATGGTAAATAAAAGTTACTTAGTGCATTATTCAATTAATCTACTAGAAATACTGGTCTTTTCAATCAGTTATGTTATGTAATTTAATCAGGTGATAAAGACTTTAATCAGAGCCATGTCACCCTACAACATATGTGGTACATACTCCCAAAGTCACACCATGAAGGTTGTCATTATTAGTAAATACCATTACAGATTACATTGCAATTTTTTGATTTCCTGTGCTGTTTGAGTAATTGTTGGTGGGTATTATAACCCCATGTTATACCTAAATATTCCATACATTTCCCATCTATTAATTTTCTACCATTTTCTACCACCACAATGGTGCCTGTGCATAGACTAGTATTACGTATTCCGACTTATTTGTATTACTTTTATTTTGGTGATACCTATATGTATTGACTTTGTTTATCATTTGATGTGTATTTTCCAGGTTGTATTATCTGTTCAAGGAGGAGATAATGACTTTGCAGGATTCACCGCCCCAAAGTGGTGAATGCTGCCTATCATATACAATCCTACAGCACTGTTGAATAATTAATTATCATTATTACTAGCTGGTTTGATAAGTAGATAGCTGGTTTGATACATAGATAGCTGGTTCAATATATAGCTTAATGATTTGATAGATAGCTGGTTTGATACATATAGATAGCTGGTTTGATAGATAGCTGGTTCGAACGATAGATAGATGGTTCAATAGCTAGATGGTTTGAAAGATAGATAGTTTGATGGATAGATAGCACCCCGCAAGGGGCACACCTACTGTGTGCAATAGGAGTTGGCACCTCCCGGGCAACCCTACGCCAGCGTGGCACCCTGCTCGCCTTATAAAGAAAATGGGGATGTGTGGATCTGTCTATGGATACCATGCATCTAAAAGATCCCTTGGTCATCTTTGGATATGAAGGCTCTGCTCTTTCTCTTCCGCTTTTTCTTCTTTCACATGCTTTGCCATTGTTCTTCAACAATGGCAAACAACCACTTTACGAAAAAAAACCAATTAATGGCACTAAATAGCCTAATGTGCTGATGTGCCTTTAAGCCCTCATTCATTCATTCATTGGATAGATAGCTGGTTCAATACATAGATATAGCTGATTTATTTGATAGATAGATAGCTGGTTTGATAGATAGAAAGATGGTTCAATAGATAGATGGTTAAATAGATATATAGATGGTTTGATAGATAGCTGGTTCAATATATAGATAGATAGATGGTTTGATAGATAGATAGATGCTTTGATAGATAGATAGATGGTTTTGAGGGTTTATTTTGGTGTCTACATTTGCTGATATTTATGGTTATATAAATGGTTCCAATATAATGATATTAATTAAAGAATAAGTATGTAATACTATGTAATACTCAATTGAATCAAACCCGGCAATGGGCACACATACTTTATGGTTTGATTTAGGAGTTGGCACCTGCTGGAGAATGCTAAGCTATCTCTAATTAATACATCTATTAAGAAGGTTGTGTGCTTTCTATTTTGAAGGGTTGTGTTTACTACTGAGCATTGGACCTTTGCTAATTCAGAAACTGTATACTGCTTCAGTTTGCAGTGCAAATAATTTCGCTTAACAGCCCTGCTGGAGAGTATTTGTGCTACTTTAAATTTGCGCATTCAAGCACTCAAACTATATATCTATTAGTGCAAAAAGTAAGATGGCTATCAATAATGAAAACACATTTATTCATATGTATATTTATCTATAAGTAAACACACACATATTTACATACATACTTAGAAACATACATACACACATACATACATATATATATATGTATATATATATATATGTATAATTTGTGTGTGTCCAAGTGCGCACGCCCACACAGATAGATAGAAAGATAGATAGAAATACTGACTGACAAACAGACATGTAGATAGATGTTAGATATTGATAGATAAACATAGAGATAAATACATGTTTCCATTATTGATAGGTTTGTCTTACTTATAGTACTGATGATATATTCTATGACATACTGAAGGACATGCACATGGCCTTTTTTGCGACTCCGGTAAATTAAGTTCCCTTTGCCAATAAGATGAGCCAAGCAACCAGTCATTGCTTGAAATATATTTACCAGCCTTCTGTAGAAGTAGGATAAATAGTTTTATTTACCCTCCCTCTAGAGTGGTCAGGCTAAATAGTTTGATCTTCTCTACCCCCAAAATGTTTGAGAAAATAAAAAGCTTTTGATTTGCTTTTTCACACTTGGTCCATCGTACCCAGTAGACATTCGTGAATAACTGGTTCATGCCTTTGCTAACTTTATAAAGTTGTACATACAGTTCCTTGGTACGTAGGCTAAAATGCAACATGTTATAACCAAAGCATACCAAAAACACCATTTTAAGTAAGGGCATACTAAATTAACCCTTCTGTGATATTAGAAGTTAATAAGTATGAATGCTCTTAAGTTCAGTATCTATTTCATTTCATGATTAATATATGTGAAACAATCCATTTATTTTTGTCTTATTTTAGATACTGTAGAATAGGCAAAGTTTGTGAGTGCGATTATTTATATTTACGTCCTTGTTGGACCTGCACACCACAATGGTGCCCGTGCATAGACTAGTATTAAGTATTCCGACTTATTTGTATTACTTTTATTTGGTGATGCCTATGTGGATTGACTGTTCGATAGATAAAAAGATGGTTCAATAGATAGATGGTTTGATAGATAAATGGTTCAATAGAAAGATAGAGCGTACGATAGATTATTTTCAAAATTTGCTTTTGTCAAGGGGCGGTCATCAAAAAATGTCAGGCTTTGAAGGCTGATGCTGGCCTGAATGGGTTTATGTTTACGTCCATTATTGTTTTTTCTTAAATTATTATTCTTTCAAGATTATTATAATTATATTCATTATTATTATTATTATAATTAAATTCATTATTATTAGAGTCATTATTATTATTCTTTATATTATTATAATTTTCATCATCATTATTGTGTAGTTTTTTCAATCATTTATTGTTACTAATAATCTTCTTTTGGTGTCATTGAAGACGGAAGAAAGGAAGGAATTCTTCACAGCCATGTTTGGCGCGTGCTTTATTGCCACAGCCTACACAGTGATCTCCTGTCTTCACCATAACAGACGGTCCCGGAAAAGCAATGTCATCTTTAAAAGATGTTATGGTACTACCTTGCTCCTCATCGGACTCAACACCATCATCTTCAGAGAGCCTACTGGAAGCAGCTTAACCCGTCGGTGAGGTGCCCATCATCAGTCCCTGCACTCAAGAACATGGGTAAGTTTACATTTAAATTCATGATCTTTAAACCATGATTTGTCCACATCTTAGTCATGGTAAATAAAAGTTACTTAGTGCATTATTCAATTAATCTACTAGAAATACTGGTCTTTTCAATCAGTTATGTTATGTAATTTAATCAGGTGATAAAGACATTAATCAGAGCCATGTCACCCTACAACATATGTGGTACATACTCCCAAAGTCACACCATGAAGGTTGTCATTATTAGTAAATACCATTACAGATTACATTGCAATTTTTTTATTTCCTGTGCTGTTTGAGTAATTGTTGGTGGGTATTATAACCCCATGTTATACCTAAATATTCCATACATTTCCCATCTATTAATTTTCTACCATTTTCTACCACCACAATGGTGCCTGTGCATAGACTAGTATTACGTATTCCGACTTATTTGTATTACTTTTATTTTGGTGATACCTATATGTATTGACTTTGTTTATCATTTGATGTGTATTTTCCAGGTTGTATTATCTGTTCAAGGAGGAGATAATGACTTTGCAGGATTCACCGCCCCAAAGTGGTGAATGCTGCCTATCATATACAATCCTACAGCACTGTTGAATAATTAATTATCATTATTACTAGCTGGTTTGATAAGTAGATAGCTGGTTTGATACATAGATAGCTGGTTCAATATATAGCTTAATGATTTGATAGATAGCTGGTTTGATACATATAGATAGCTGGTTTGATAGATAGCTGGTTCGAACGATAGATAGATGGTTCAATAGCTAGATGGTTTGAAAGATAGATAGTTTGATGGATAGATAGCACCCCGCAAGGGGCACACCTACTGTGTGCAATAGGAGTTGGCACCTCCCGGGCAACCCTACGCCAGCGTGGCACCCTGCTCGCCTTATAAAAAAAATGGGGATGTGTGGATCTGTCTATGGATACCATGCATCTAAAAGATCCCTTGGTCATCTTTGGATATGAAGGCTCTGCTCTTTCTCTTCCGCTTTTTCTTCTTTCACATGCTTTGCCATTGTTCTTCAACAATGGCAAACAACCACTTTACGAAAAAAAAAACAATTAATGGCACTAAATAGCCTAATGTGCTGATGTGCCTTTAAGCCCGCATTCATTCATTCATTGGATAGATAGCTGGTTCAATACATAGATATAGCTGATTTATTTGATAGATAGATAGCTGGTTTGATAGATAGAAAGATGGTTCAATAGATAGATGGTTAAATAGATATATAGATGGTTTGATAGATAGCTGGTTCAATATATAGATAGATAGATGGTTTGATAGATAGATAGATGCTTTGATAGATAGATAGATGGTTTTGAGGGTTTATTTTGGTGTCTACATTTGCTGATATTTATGGTTATATAAATGGTTCCAATATAATGATATTAATTAAAGAATAAGTATGTAATACTATGTAATACTCAATTGAATCAAACCCGGCAATGGGCACACATACTTTATGGTTTGATTTAGGAGTTGGCACCTGCTGTAGAATGCTAAGCTATCTCTAATTAATACATCTATTAAGAAGGTTGTGTGCTTTCTATTTTGAAGGGTTGTGTTTACTACTGAGCATTGGACCTTTGCTAATTCAGAAACTGTATACTGCTTCAGTTTGCAGTGCAAATAATTTCGCTTAACAGCCCTGCTGGAGAGTATTTGTGCTACTTTAAATTTGCGCATTCAAGCACTCAAACTATATATCTATTAGTGCAAAAAGTAAGATGGCTATCAATAATGAAAACACATTTATTCATATGTATATTTATCTATAAGTAAACACACACATATTTACATACATACTTAGAAACATACATACACACATACATACATATATATATATGTATATATATATATATGTATAATTTGTGTGTGTCCAAGTGCGCACGCCCACACAGATAGATAGAAAGATAGATAGAAATACTGACTGACAAACAGACATGTAGATAGATGTTAGATATTGATAGATAAACATAGAGATAAATACATGTTTCCATTATTGATAGGTTTGTCTTACTTATATTACTGATGATATATTCTATGACATACTGAAGGACATGCACATGGCCTTTTTTGCGACTCCGGTAAATTAAGTTCCCTTTGCCAATAAGATGAGCCAAGCAACCAGTCATTGCTTGAAATATATTTACCAGCCTTCTGTGGAAGTAGGATAAATAGTTTTATTTACCCTCCCTCTAGAGTGGTCAGGCTAAATAGTTTGATCTTCTCTACCCCCAAAATGTTTGAGAAAATAAAAAGCTTTTGATTTGCTTTTTCACACTTGGTCCATCGTACCCAGTAGACATTCGTGAATAACTGGTTCATGCCTTTGCTAACTTTATAAAGTTGTACATACAGTTCCTTGGTACGTAGGCTAAAATGCAACATGTTATAACCAAAGCATACCAAAAACACCATTTTAAGTAAGGGCATACTAAATTAACCCTTTTGTGATATTAGAAGTTAATAAGTATGAATGCTCTTAAGTTCAGTATCTATTTCATTTCATGATTAATATATGTGAAACAATCCATTTATTTTTGTCTTATTTTAGATACTGTAGAATAGGCAAAGTTTGTGAGTGCGATTATTTATATTTACGTCCTTGTTGGACCTGCACACCACAATGGTGCCCGTGCATAGACTAGTATTAAGTATTCCGACTTATTTGTATTACTTTTATTTGGTGATGCCTATGTGGATTGACTGTTCGATAGATAAAAAGATGGTTCAATAGATAGATGGTTTGATAGATAAATGGTTCAATAGAAAGATAGAGCGTACGATAGATTATTTTCAAAATTTGCTTTTGTCAAGGGGCGGTCATCAAAAAATGTCAGGCTTTGAAGGCTGATGCTGGCCTGAATGGGTTTATGTTTACGTCCATTATTGTTTTTTCTTAAATTATTATTCTTTCAAGATTATTATAATTATATTCATTATTATTATTATTATAATTAAATTCATTATTATTAGAGTCATTATTATTATTCTTTATATTATTATAATTTTCATCATCATTATTGTGTAGTTTTTTCAATCATTTATTGTTACTGATAATCTTCTTTTGGTGTCATTGAAGACGGAAGAAAGGAAGGAATTCTTCACAGCCATGTTTGGCGCGTGCTTTATTGCCACAGCCTACACAGTGATCTCCTGTCTTCACCATAACAGACGGTCCCGGAAAAGCAATGTCATCTTTAAAAGATGTTATGGTAGTACCTTGCTCCTCATCGGACTCAACACCATCATCTTCAGAGAGCCTACTGAAAGCAGCTTAACCCGTCGGTGAGGTGCCCATCATCAGTCCCTGCACTCAAGAACATGGGTAAGTTTACATTTAAATTCATGATCTTTAAACCATGATTTGTCCACATCTTAGTCATGGTAAATAAAAGTTACTTAGTGCATTATTCAATTAATCTACTAGAAATACTGGTCTTTTCAATCAGTTATGTTATGTAATTTAATCAGGTGATAAAGACTTTAATCAGAGCCATGTCACCCTACAACATATGTGGTACATACTCCCAAAGTCACACCATGAAGGTTGTCATTATTAGTAAATACCATTACAGATTACATTGCAATTTTTTGATTTCCTGTGCTGTTTGAGTAATTGTTGGTGGGTATTATAACCCCATGTTATACCTAAATATTCCATACATTTCCCATCTATTAATTTTCTACCATTTTCTACCACCACAATGGTGCCTGTGCATAGACTAGTATTACGTATTCCGACTTATTTGTATTACTTTTATTTTGGTGATACCTATATGTATTGACTTTGTTTATCATTTGATGTGTATTTTCCAGGTTGTATTATCTGTTCAAGGAGGAGATAATGACTTTGCAGGATTCACCGCCCCAAAGTGGTGAATGCTGCCTATCATATACAATCCTACAGCACTGTTGAATAATTAATTATCATTATTACTAGCTGGTTTGATAAGTAGATAGCTGGTTTGATACATAGATAGCTGGTTCAATATATAGCTTAATGATTTGATAGATAGCTGGTTTGATACATATAGATAGCTGGTTTGATAGATAGCTGGTTCGAACGATAGATAGATGGTTCAATAGCTAGATGGTTTGAAAGATAGATAGTTTGATGGATAGATAGCACCCCGCAAGGGGCACACCTACTGTGTGCAATAGGAGTTGGCACCTCCCGGGCAACCCTACGCCAGCGTGGCACCCTGCTCGCCTTATAAAAGAAATGGGGATGTGTGGATCTGTCTATGGATACCATGCATCTAAAAGATCCCTTGGTCATCTTTGGATATGAAGGCTCTGCTCTTTCTCTTCCGCTTTTTCTTCTTTCACATGCTTTGCCATTGTTCTTCAACAATGGCAAACAACCACTTTACGAAAAAAAACCAATTAATGGCACTAAATAGCCTAATGTGCTGATGTGCCTTTAAGCCCTCATTCATTCATTCATTGGATAGATAGCTGGTTCAATACATAGATATAGCTGATTTATTTGATAGATAGATAGCTGGTTTGATAGATAGAAAGATGGTTCAATAGATAGATGGTTAAATAGATATATAGATGGTTTGATAGATAGCTGGTTCAATATATAGATAGATAGATGGTTTGATAGATAGATAGATGCTTTGATAGATAGATAGATGGTTTTGAGGGTTTATTTTGGTGTCTACATTTGCTGATATTTATGGTTATATAAATGGTTCCAATATAATGATATTAATTAAAGAATAAGTATGTAATACTATGTAATACTCAATTGAATCAAACCCGGCAATGGGCACACATACTTTATGGTTTGATTTAGGAGTTGGCACCTGCTGGAGAATGCTAAGCTATCTCTAATTAATACATCTATTAAGAAGGTTGTGTGCTTTCTATTTTTAAGGGTTGTGTTTACTACTGAGCATTGGACCTTTGCTAATTCAGAAACTGTATACTGCTTCAGTTTGCAGTGCAAATAATTTCGCTTAACAGCCCTGCTGGAGAGTATTTGTGCTACTTTAAATTTGCGCATTCAAGCACTCAAACTATATATCTATTAGTGCAAAAAGTAAGATGGCTATCAATAATGAAAACACATTTATTCATATGTATATTTATCTATAAGTAAACACACACATATTTACATACATACTTAGAAACATACATACACACATACATACATATATATATATGTATATATATATATATGTATAATTTGTGTGTGTCCAAGTGCGCACGCCCACACAGATAGATAGAAAGATAGATAGAAATACTGACTGACAAACAGACATGTAGATAGATGTTAGATATTGATAGATAAACATAGAGATAAATACATGTTTCCATTATTGATAGGTTTGTCTTACTTATAGTACTGATGATATATTCTATGACATACTGAAGGACATGCACATGGCCTTTTTTGCGACTCCGGTAAATTAAGTTCCCTTTGCCAATAAGATGAGCCAAGCAACCAGTCATTGCTTGAAATATATTTACCAGCCTTCTGTAGAAGTAGGATAAATAGTTTTATTTACCCTCCCTCTAGAGTGGTCAGGCTAAATAGTTTGATCTTCTCTACCCCCAAAATGTTTGAGAAAATAAAAAGCTTTTGATTTGCTTTTTCACACTTGGTCCATCTTACACAGTAGACATTCGTGAATAACTGGTTCATGCCTTTGCTAACTTTATAAAGTTGTACATACAGTTCCTTGGTACGTAGGCTAAAATGCAACATGTTATAACCAAAGCATACCAAAAACACCATTTTAAGTAAGGGCATACTAAATTAACCCTTTTGTGATATTAGAAGTTAATAAGTATGAATGCTCTTAAGTTCAGTATCTATTTCATTTCATGATTAATATATGTGAAACAATCCATTTATTTTTGTCTTATTTTAGATACTGTAGAATAGGCAAAGTTTGTGAGTGCGATTATTTATATTTACGTCCTTGTTGGACCTGCACACCACAATGGTGCCCGTGCATAGACTAGTATTAAGTATTCCGACTTATTTGTATTACTTTTATTTGGTGATGCCTATGTGGATTGACTGTTCGATAGATAAAAAGATGGTTCAATAGATAGATGGTTTGATAGATAAATGGTTCAATAGAAAGATAGAGCGTACGATAGATTATTTTCAAAATTTGCTTTTGTCAAGGGGCGGTCATCAAAAAATGTCAGGCTTTGAAGGCTGATGCTGGCCTGAATGGGTTTATGTTTACGTCCATTATTGTTTTTTCTTAAATTATTATTCTTTCAAGATTATTATAATTATATTCATTATTATTATTATTATAATTAAATTCATTATTATTAGAGTCATTATTATTATTCTTTATATTATTATTATTCTTTATATTATTATAATTTTCATCATCATTATTGTGTAGTTTTTTCAATCATTTATTGTTACTGATAATCTTCTTTTGGTGTCATTGAAGACGGAAGAAAGGAAGGAATTCTTCACAGCCATGTTTGGCGCGTGCTTTATTGCCACAGCCTACACAGTGATCTCCTGTCTTCACCATAACAGACGGTCCCGGAAAAGCAATGTCATCTTTAAAAGATGTTATGGTACTACCTTGCTCCTCATCGGACTCAACACCATCATCTTCAGAGAGCCTACTGAAAGCAGCTTAACCCGTCGGTGAGGTGCCCATCATCAGTCCCTGCACTCAAGAACATGGGTAAGTTTACATTTAAATTCATGATCTTTAAACCATGATTTGTCCACATCTTAGTCATGGTAAATAAAAGTTACTTAGTGCATTATTCAATTAATCTACTAGAAATACTGGTCTTTTCAATCAGTTATGTTATGTAATTTAGTCAGGTGATAAAGACATTAATCAGAGCCATGTCACCCTACAACATATGTGGTACATACTCCCAAAGTCACACCATGAAGGTTGTCATTATTAGTAAATACCATTACAGATTACATTGCAATTTTTTGATTTCCTGTGCTGTTTGAGTAATTGTTGGTGGGTATTATAACCCCATGTTATACCTAAATATTCCATACATTTCCCATCTATTAATTTTCTACCATTTTCTACCACCACAATGGTGCCTGTGCATAGACTAGTATTACGTATTCCGACTTATTTGTATTACTTTTATTTTGGTGATACCTATATGTATTGACTTTGTTTATCATTTGATGTGTATTTTCCAGGTTGTATTATCTGTTCAAGGAGGAGATAATGACTTTGCAGGATTCACCGCCCCAAAGTGGTGAATGCTGCCTATCATATACAATCCTACAGCACTGTTGAATAATTAATTATCATTATTACTAGCTGGTTTGATAAGTAGATAGCTGGTTTGATACATAGATAGCTGGTTCAATATATAGCTTAATGATTTGATAGATAGCTGGTTTGATACATATAGATAGCTGGTTTGATAGATAGCTGGTTCGAACGATAGATAGATGGTTCAATAGCTAGATGGTTTGAAAGATAGATAGTTTGATGGATAGATAGCACCCCGCAAGGGGCACACCTACTGTGTGCAATAGGAGTTGGCACCTCCCGGGCAACCCTACGCCAGCGTGGCACCCTGCTCGCCTTATAAAAAAAATGGGGATGTGTGGATCTGTCTATGGATACCATGCATCTAAAAGATCCCTTGGTCATCTTTGGATATGAAGGCTCTGCTCTTTCTCTTCCGCTTTTTCTTCTTTCACATGCTTTGCCATTGTTCTTCAACAATGGCAAACAACCACTTTACGAAAAAAAACCCAATTAATGGCACTAAATAGCCTAATGTGCTGATGTGCCTTTAAGCCCTCATTCATTCATTCATTGGATAGATAGCTGGTTCAATACATAGATATAGCTGATTTATTTGATAGATAGATAGCTGGTTTGATAGATAGAAAGATGGTTCAATAGATAGATGGTTAAATAGATATATAGATGGTTTGATAGATAGCTGGTTCAATATATAGATAGATAGATAGATGCTTTGATAGATAGATAGATGGTTTTGAGGGTTTATTTTGGTGTCTACATTTGCTGATATTTATGGTTATATAAATGGTTCCAATATAATGATATTAATTAAAGAATAAGTATGTAATACTATGTAATACTCAATTGAATCAAACCCGGCAATGGGCACACATACTTTATGGTTTGATTTAGGAGTTGGCACCTGCTGTAGAATGCTAAGCTATCTCTAATTAATACATCTATTAAGAAGGTTGTGTGCTTTCTATTTTGAAGGGTTGTGTTTACTACTGAGCATTGGACCTTTGCTAATTCAGAAACTGTATACTGCTTCAGTTTGCAGTGCAAATAATTTCGCTTAACAGCCCTGCTGGAGAGTATTTGTGCTACTTTAAATTTGCGCATTCAAGCACTCAAACTATATATCTATTAGTGCAAAAAGTAAGATGGCTATCAATAATGAAAACACATTTATTCATATGTATATTTATCTATAAGTAAACACACACATATTTACATACATACTTAGAAACATACATACACACATACATACATATATATATATATGTATATATATATATATGTATAATTTGTGTGTGTCCAAGTGCGCACGCCCACACAGATAGATAGAAAGATAGATAGAAATACTGACTGACAAACAGACATGTAGATAGATGTTAGATATTGATAGATAAACATAGAGATAAATACATGTTTCCATTATTGATAGGTTTGTCTTACTTATAGTACTGATGATATATTCTATGACATACTGAAGGACATGCACATGGCCTTTTTTGCGACTCCGGTAAATTAAGTTCCCTTTGCCAATAAGATGAGCCAAGCAACCAGTCATTGCTTGAAATATATTTACCAGCCTTCTGTAGAAGTAGGATAAATAGTTTTATTTACCCTCCCTCTAGAGTGGTCAGGCTAAATAGTTTGATCTTCTCTACCCCCAAAATGTTTGAGAAAATAAAAAGCTTTTGATTTGCTTTTTCACACTTGGTCCATCGTACCCAGTAGACATTCGTGAATAACTGGTTCATGCCTTTGCTAACTTTATAAAGTTGTACATACAGTTCCTTGGTACGTAGGCTAAAATGCAACATGTTATAACCAAAGCATACCAAAAACACCATTTTAAGTAAGGGCATACTAAATTAACCCTTTTGTGATATTAGAAGTTAATAAGTATGAATGCTCTTAAGTTCAGTATCTATTGCATTTCATGATTAATATATGTGAAACAATCCATTTATTTTTGTCTTATTTTAGATACTGTAGAATAGGCAAAGTTTGTGAGTGCGATTATCTATATTTACGTCCTTGTTGGACCTGCACACCACAATGGTGCCCGTGCATAGACTAGTATTAAGTATTCCGACTTATTTGCATTACTTTTATTTGGTGATGCCTATGTGGATTGACTGTTCGATAGATAAAAAGATGGTTCAATAGATAGATGGTTTGATAGATAAATGGTTCAATAGAAAGATAGAGCGTACGATAGATTATTTTCAAAATTTGCTTTTGTCAAGGGGCGGTCATCAAAAAATGTCAGGCTTTGAAGGCTGATGCTGGCCTGAATGGGTTTATGTTTACGTCCATTATTGTTTTTTCTTAAATTATTATTCTTTCAAGATTATTATAATTATATTCATTATTATTATTATTATAATTAAATTCATTATTATTAGAGTCATTTTTATTATTCTTTATATTATTATAATTTTCATCATCATTATTGTGTAGTTTTTTCAATCATTTATTGTTACTGATAATCTTCTTTTGGTGTCATTGAAGACGGAAGAAAGGAAGGAATTCTTCACAGCCATGTTTGGCGCGTGCTTTATTGCCACAGCCTACACAGTGATCTCCTGTCTTCACCATAACAGACGGTCCCGGAAAAGCAATGTCATCTTTAAAAGATGTTATGGTACTACCTTGCTCCTCATCGGACTCAACACCATCATCTTCAGAGAGCCTACTGAAAGCAGCTTAACCCGTCGGTGAGGTGCCCATCATCAGTCCCTGCACTCAAGAACATGGGTAAGTTTACATTTAAATTCATGATCTTTAAACCATGATTTGTCCACATCTTAGTCATGGTAAATAAAAGTTACTTAGTGCATTATTCAATTAATCTACTAGAAATACTGGTCTTTTCAATCAGTTATGTTATGTAATTTAATCAGGTGATAAAGACATTAATCAGAGCCATGTCACCCTACAACATATGTGGTACATACTCCCAAAGTCACACCATGAAGGTTGTCATTATTAGTAAATACCATTACAGATTACATTGCAATTTTTTGATTTCCTGTGCTGTTTGAGTAATTGTTGGTGGGTATTATAACCCCATGTTATACCTAAATATTCCATACATTTCCCATCTATTAATTTTCTACCATTTTCTACCACCACAATGGTGCCTGTGCATAGACTAGTATTACATATTCCGACTTATTTGTATTACTTTTATTTTGGTGATACCTATATGTATTGACTTTGTTTATCATTTGATGTGTATTTTCCAGGTTGTATTATCTGTTCAAGGAGGAGATAATGACTTTGCAGGATTCACCGCCCCAAAGTGGTGAATGCTGCCTATCATATACAATCCTACAGCACTGTTGAATAATTAATTATCATTAATACTAGCTGGTTTGATAAGTAGATAGCTGGTTTGATACATAGATAGCTGGTTCAATATATAGCTTAATGATTTGATAGATAGCTGGTTTGATACATATAGATAGCTGGTTTGATAGATAGCTGGTTCGAACGATAGATAGATGGTTCAATAGCTAGATGGTTTGAAAGATAGATAGTTTGATGGATAGATAGCACCCCGCAAGGGGCACACCTACTGTGTGCAATAGGAGTTGGCACCTCCCGGGCAACCCTACACCAGCGTGGCACCCTGCTCGCCTTATAAAAAAAATGGGGATGTGTGGATCTGTCTATGGATACCATGCATCTAAAAGATCCCTTGGTCATCTTTGGATATGAAGGCTCTGCTCTTTCTCTTCCGCTTTTTCTTCTTTCACATGCTTTGCCATTGTTCTTCAACAATGGCAAACAACCACTTTACGAAAAAAAAACCAATTAATGGCACTAAATAGCCTAATGTGCTGATGTGCCTTTAAGCCCTCATTCATTCATTCATTGGATAGATAGCTGGTTCAATACATAGATATAGCTGATTTATTTGATAGATAGATAGCTGGTTTGATAGATAGAAAGATGGTTCAATAGATAGATGGTTAAATAGATATATAGATGGTTTGATAGATAGCTGGTTCAATATATAGATAGATAGATGGTTTGAAAGATAGATAGATGCTTTGATAGATAGATAGATGGTTTTGAGGGTTTATTTTGGTGTCTACATTTGCTGATATTTATGGTTATATAAATGGTTCCAATATAATGATATTAATTAAAGAATAAGTATGTAATACTATGTAATACTCAATTGAATCAAACCCGGCAATGGGCACACGTACTTTATGGTTTGATTTAGGAGTTGGCACCTGCTGGAGAATGCTAAGCTATCTCTAATTAATACATCTATTAAGAAGGTTGTGTGCTTTCTATTTTGAAGGGTTGTGTTTACTACTGAGCATTGGACCTTTGCTAATTCAGAAACTGTATACTGCTTCAGTTTGCAGTGCAAATAATTTCGCTTAACAGCCCTGCTGGAGAGTATTTGTGCTACTTTAAATTTGCTCATTCAAGCACTCAAACTAAATATCTATTAGTGCAAAAAGTAAGATGGCTATCAATAATGAAAACACATTTATTCATATGTATATTTATCTATAAGTAAACACACACATATTTACATACATACTTAGAAACATACATACACACATACATACATATATATATATGTATATATATATATATGTATAATTTGTGTGTGTCCAAGTGCGCACGCCCACACAGATAGATAGAAAGATAGATAGAAATACTGACTGACAAACAGACATGTAGATAGATGTTAGATATTGATAGATAAACATAGAGATAAATACATGTTTCCATTATTGATAGATTTGTCTTACTTATAGTACTGATGATATATTCTATGACATACTGAAGGACATGCACATGGCCTTTTTTGCGACTCCGGTAAATTAAGTTCCCTTTGCCAATAAGATGAGCCAAGCAACCAGTCATTGCTTGAAATATATTTACCAGCCTTCTGTAGAAGTAGGATAAATAGTTTTATTTACCCTCCCTCTAGAGTGGTCAGGCTAAATAGTTTGATCTTCTCTACCCCCAAAATGTTTGAGAAAATAAAAAGCTTTTGATTTGCTTTTTCACACTTGGTCCATCGTACCCAGTAGACATTCGTGAATAACTGGTTCATGCCTTTGCTAACTTTATAAAGTTGTACATACAGTTCCTTGGTACGTAGGCTAAAATGCAACATGTTATAACCAAAGCATACCAAAAACACCATTTTAAGTAAGGGCATACTAAATTAACCCTTTTGTGATATTAGAAGTTAATAAGTATGAATGCTCTTAAGTTCAGTATCTATTGCATTTCATGATTAATATATGTGAAACAATCCATTTATTTTTGTCTTATTTTAGATACTGTAGAATAGGCAAAGTTTGTGAGTGCGATTATCTATATTTACGTCCTTGTTGGACCTGCACACCACAATGGTGCCCGTGCATAGACTAGTATTAAGTATTCCGACTTATTTGCATTACTTTTATTTGGTGATGCCTATGTGGATTGACTGTTCGATAGATAAAAAGATGGTTCAATAGATAGATGGTTTGATAGATAAATGGTTCAATAGAAAGATAGAGCGTACGATAGATTATTTTCAAAATTTGCTTTTGTCAAGGGGCGGTCATCAAAAAATGTCAGGCTTTGAAGGCTGATGCTGGCCTGAATGGGTTTATGTTTACGTCCATTATTGTTTTTTCTTAAATTATTATTCTTTCAAGATTATTATAATTATATTCATTATTATTATTATTATAATTAAATTCATTATTATTAGAGTCATTTTTATTATTCTTTATATTATTATAATTTTCATCATCATTATTGTGTAGTTTTTTCAATCATTTATTGTTACTGATAATCTTCTTTTGGTGTCATTGAAGACGGAAGAAAGGAAGGAATTCTTCACAGCCATGTTTGGCGCGTGCTTTATTGCCACAGCCTACACAGTGATCTCCTGTCTTCACCATAACAGACGGTCCCGGAAAAGCAATGTCATCTTTAAAAGATGTTATGGTACTACCTTGCTCCTCATCGGACTCAACACCATCATCTTCAGAGAGCCTACTGAAAGCAGCTTAACCCGTCGGTGAGGTGCCCATCATCAGTCCCTGCACTCAAGAACATGGGTAAGTTTACATTTAAATTCATGATCTTTAAACCATGATTTGTCCACATCTTAGTCATGGTAAATAAAAGTTACTTAGTGCATTATTCAATTAATCTACTAGAAATACTGGTCTTTTCAATCAGTTATGTTATGTAATTTAATCAGGTGATAAAGACATTAATCAGAGCCATGTCACCCTACAACATATGTGGTACATACTCCCAAAGTCACACCATGAAGGTTGTCATTATTAGTAAATACCATTACAGATTACATTGCAATTTTTTGATTTCCTGTGCTGTTTGAGTAATTGTTGGTGGGTATTATAACCCCATGTTATACCTAAATATTCCATACATTTCCCATCTATTAATTTTCTACCATTTTCTACCACCACAATGGTGCCTGTGCATAGACTAGTATTACATATTCCGACTTATTTGTATTACTTTTATTTTGGTGATACCTATATGTATTGACTTTGTTTATCATTTGATGTGTATTTTCCAGGTTGTATTATCTGTTCAAGGAGGAGATAATGACTTTGCAGGATTCACCGCCCCAAAGTGGTGAATGCTGCCTATCATATACAATCCTACAGCACTGTTGAATAATTAATTATCATTAATACTAGCTGGTTTGATAAGTAGATAGCTGGTTTGATACATAGATAGCTGGTTCAATATATAGCTTAATGATTTGATAGATAGCTGGTTTGATACATATAGATAGCTGGTTTGATAGATAGCTGGTTCGAACGATAGATAGATGGTTCAATAGCTAGATGGTTTGAAAGATAGATAGTTTGATGGATAGATAGCACCCCGCAAGGGGCACACCTACTGTGTGCAATAGGAGTTGGCACCTCCCGGGCAACCCTACACCAGCGTGGCACCCTGCTCGCCTTATAAAAAAAATGGGGATGTGTGGATCTGTCTATGGATACCATGCATCTAAAAGATCCCTTGGTCATCTTTGGATATGAAGGCTCTGCTCTTTCTCTTCCGCTTTTTCTTCTTTCACATGCTTTGCCATTGTTCTTCAACAATGGCAAACAACCACTTTACGAAAAAAAAACCAATTAATGGCACTAAATAGCCTAATGTGCTGATGTGCCTTTAAGCCCTCATTCATTCATTCATTGGATAGATAGCTGGTTCAATACATAGATATAGCTGATTTATTTGATAGATAGATAGCTGGTTTGATAGATAGAAAGATGGTTCAATAGATAGATGGTTAAATAGATATATAGATGGTTTGATAGATAGCTGGTTCAATATATAGATAGATAGATGGTTTGAAAGATAGATAGATGCTTTGATAGATAGATAGATGGTTTTGAGGGTTTATTTTGGTGTCTACATTTGCTGATATTTATGGTTATATAAATGGTTCCAATATAATGATATTAATTAAAGAATAAGTATGTAATACTATGTAATACTCAATTGAATCAAACCCGGCAATGGGCACACGTACTTTATGGTTTGATTTAGGAGTTGGCACCTGCTGGAGAATGCTAAGCTATCTCTAATTAATACATCTATTAAGAAGGTTGTGTGCTTTCTATTTTGAAGGGTTGTGTTTACTACTGAGCATTGGACCTTTGCTAATTCAGAAACTGTATACTGCTTCAGTTTGCAGTGCAAATAATTTCGCTTAACAGCCCTGCTGGAGAGTATTTGTGCTACTTTAAATTTGCTCATTCAAGCACTCAAACTAAATATCTATTAGTGCAAAAAGTAAGATGGCTATCAATAATGAAAACACATTTATTCATATGTATATTTATCTATAAGTAAACACACACATATTTACATACATACTTAGAAACATACATACACACATACATACATATATATATATGTATATATATATATATGTATAATTTGTGTGTGTCCAAGTGCGCACGCCCACACAGATAGATAGAAAGATAGATAGAAATACTGACTGACAAACAGACATGTAGATAGATGTTAGATATTGATAGATAAACATAGAGATAAATACATGTTTCCATTATTGATAGGTTTGTCTTACTTATAGTACTGATGATATATTCTATGACATACTGAAGGACATGCACATGGCCTTTTTTGCGACTCCGGTAAATTAAGTTCCCTTTGCCAATAAGATGAGCCAAGCAACCAGTCATTGCTTGAAATATATTTACCAGCCTTCTGTAGAAGTAGGATAAATAGTTTTATTTACCCTCCCTCTAGAGTGGTCAGGCTAAATAGTTTGATCTTCTCTACCCCCAAAATGTTTGAGAAAATAAAAAGCTTTTGATTTGCTTTTTCACACTTGGTCCATCGTACCCAGTAGACATTCGTGAATAACTGGTTCATGCCTTTGCTAACTTTATAAAGTTGTACATACAGTTCCTTGGTACGTAGGCTAAAATGCAACATGTTATAACCAAAGCATACCAAAAACACCATTTTAAGTAAGGGCATACTAAATTAACCCTTTTGTGATATTAGAAGTTAATAAGTATGAATGCTCTTAAGTTCAGTATCTATTTCATTTCATGATTAATATATGTGAAACAATCCATTTATTTTTGTCTTATTTTAGATACTGTAGAATAGGCAAAGTTTGTGAGTGCGATTATTTATATTTACGTCCTTGTTGGACCTGCACACCACAATGGTGCCCGTGCATAGACTAGTATTAAGTATTCCGACTTATTTGTATTACTTTTATTTGGTGATGCCTATGTGGATTGACTGTTCGATAGATAAAAAGATGGTTCAATAGATAGATGGTTTGATAGATAAATGGTTCAATAGAAAGATAGAGCGTACGATAGATTATTTTCAAAATTTGCTTTTGTCAAGGGGCGGTCATCAAAAAATGTCAGGCTTTGAAGGCTGATGCTGGCCTGAATGGGTTTATGTTTACGTCCATTATTGTTTTTTCTTAAATTATTATTCTTTCAAGATTATTATAATTATATTCATTATTATTATTATTATAATTAAATTCATTATTATTAGAGTCATTATTATTATTCTTTATATTATTATAATTTTCATCATCATTATTGTGTAGTTTTTTCAATCATTTATTGTTACTGATAATCTTCTTTTGGTGTCATTGAAGACGGAAGAAAGGAAGGAATTCTTCACAGCCATGTTTGGCGCGTGCTTTATTGCCACAGCCTACACAGTGATCTCCTGTCTTCACCATAACAGACGGTCCCGGAAAAGCAATGTCATCTTTAAAAGATGTTATGGTACTACCTTGCTCCTCATCGGACTCAACACCATCATCTTCAGAGAGCCTACTGAAAGCAGCTTAACCCGTCGGTGAGGTGCCCATCATCAGTCCCTGCACTCAAGAACATGGGTAAGTTTACATTTAAATTCATGATCTTTAAACCATGATTTGTCCACATCTTAGTCATGGTAAATAAAAGTTACTTAGTGCATTATTCAATTAATCTACTAGAAATACTGGTCTTTTCAATCAGTTATGTTATGTAATTTAATCAGGTGATAAAAAGACTTTAATCAGAGCCATGTCACCCTACAACATATGTGGTACATACTCCCAAAGTCACACCATGAAGGTTGTCATTATTAGTAAATACCATTACAGATTACATTGCAATTTTTTGATTTCCTGTGCTGTTTGAGTAATTGTTGGTGGGTATTATAACCCCATGTTATACCTAAATATTCCATACATTTCCCATCTATTAATTTTCTACCATTTTCTACCACCACAATGGTGCCTGTGCATAGACTAGTATTACGTATTCCGACTTATTTGTATTACTTTTATTTTGGTGATACCTATATGTATTGACTTTGTTTATCATTTGATGTGTATTTTCCAGGTTGTATTATCTGTTCAAGGAGGAGATAATGACTTTGCAGGATTCACCGCCCCAAAGTGGTGAATGCTGCCTATCATATACAATCCTACAGCACTGTTGAATAATTAATTATCATTATTACTAGCTGGTTTGATAAGTAGATAGCTGGTTTGATACATAGATAGCTGGTTCAATATATAGCTTAATGATTTGATAGATAGCTGGTTTGATACATATAGATAGCTGGTTTGATAGATAGCTGGTTCGAACGATAGATAGATGGTTCAATAGCTAGATGGTTTGAAAGATAGATAGTTTGATGGATAGATAGCACCCCGCAAGGGGCACACCTACTGTGTGCAATAGGAGTTGGCACCTCCCGGGCAACCCTACGCCAGCGTGGCACCCTGCTCGCCTTATAAAAGAAATGGGGATGTGTGGATCTGTCTATGGATACCATGCATCTAAAAGATCCCTTGGTCATCTTTGGATATGAAGGCTCTGCTCTTTCTCTTCCGCTTTTTCTTCTTTCACATGCTTTGCCATTGTTCTTCAACAATGGCAAACAACCACTTTACGAAAAAAAACCAATTAATGGCACTAAATAGCCTAATGTGCTGATGTGCCTTTAAGCCCTCATTCATTCATTCATTGGATAGATAGCTGGTTCAATACATAGATATAGCTGATTTATTTGATAGATAGATAGCTGGTTTGATAGATAGAAAGATGGTTCAATAGATAGATGGTTAAATAGATATATAGATGGTTTGATAGATAGCTGGTTCAATATATAGATAGATAGATGGTTTGATAGATAGATAGATGGTTTGATAGATAGATAGATGGTTTTGAGGGTTTATTTTGGTGTCTACATTTGCTGATATTTATGGTTATATAAATGGTTCCAATATAATGATATTAATTAAAGAATAAGTATGTAATACTATGTAATACTCAATTGAATCAAACCCGGCAATGGGCACACATACTTTATGGTTTGATTTAGGAGTTGGCACCTGCTGGAGAATGCTAAGCTATCTCTAATTAATACATCTATTAAGAAGGTTGTGTGCTTTCTATTTTGAAGGGTTGTGTTTACTACTGAGCATTGGACCTTTGCTAATTCAGAAACTGTATACTGCTTCAGTTTGCAGTGCAAATAATTTCGCTTAACAGCCCTGCTGGAGAGTATTTGTGCTACTTTAAATTTGCGCATTCAAGCACTCAAACTATATATCTATTAGTGCAAAAAGTAAGATGGCTATCAATAATGAAAACACATTTATTCATATGTATATTTATCTATAAGTAAACACACACATATTTACATACATACTTAGAAACATACATACACACATACATACATATATATATATGTATATATATATATATGTATAATTTGTGTGTGTCCAAGTGCGCACGCCCACACAGATAGATAGAAAGATAGATAGAAATACTGACTGACAAACAGACATGTAGATAGATGTTAGATATTGATAGATAAACATAGAGATAAATACATGTTTCCATTATTGATAGGTTTGTCTTACTTATAGTACTGATGATATATTCTATGACATACTGAAGGACATGCACATGGCCTTTTTTGCGACTCCGGTAAATTAAGTTCCCTTTGCCAATAAGATGAGCCAAGCAACCAGTCATTGCTTGAAATATATTTACCAGCCTTCTGTAGAAGTAGGATAAATAGTTTTATTTACCCTCCCTCTAGAGTGGTCAGGCTAAATAGTTTGATCTTCTCTACCCCCAAAATGTTTGAGAAAATAAAAAGCTTTTGATTTGCTTTTTCACACTTGGTCCATCGTACCCAGTAGACATTCGTGAATAACTGGTTCATGCCTTTGCTAACTTTATAAAGTTGTACATACAGTTCCTTGGTACGTAGGCTAAAATGCAACATGTTATAACCAAAGCATACCAAAAACACCATTTTAAGTAAGGGCATACTAAATTAACCCTTTTGTGATATTAGAAGTTAATAAGTATGAATGCTCTTAAGTTCAGTATCTATTTCATTTCATGATTAATATATGTGAAACAATCCATTTATTTTTGTCTTATTTTAGATACTGTAGAATAGGCAAAGTTTGTGAGTGCGATTATTTATATTTACGTCCGTGTTGGACCTGCACACCACAATGGTGCCCGTGCATAGACTAGTATTAAGTATTCCGACTTATTTGTATTACTTTTATTTGGTGATGCCTATGTGGATTGACTGTTCGATAGATAAAAAGATGGTTCAATAGATAGATGGTTTGATAGATAAATGGTTCAATAGAAAGATAGAGCGTACGATAGATTATTTTCAAAATTTGCTTTTGTCAAGGGGCGGTCATCAAAAAATGTCAGGCTTTGAAGGCTGATGCTGGCCTGAATGGGTTTATGTTTACGTCCATTATTGTTTTTTCTTAAATTATTATTCTTTCAAGATTATTATAATTATATTCATTATTATTATTATTATAATTAAATTCATTATTATTAGAGTCATTATTATTATTCTTTATATTATTATTATTCTTTATATTATTATAATTTTCATCATCATTATTGTGTAGTTTTTTCAATCATTTATTGTTACTGATAATCTTCTTTTGGTGTCATTGAAGACGGAAGAAAGGAAGGAATTCTTCACAGCCATGTTTGGCGCGTGCTTTATTGCCACAGCCTACACAGTGATCTCCTGTCTTCACCATAACAGACGGTCCCGGAAAAGCAATGTCATCTTTAAAAGATGTTATGGTACTACCTTGCTCCTCATCGGACTCAACACCATCATCTTCAGAGAGCCTACTGAAAGCAGCTTAACCCGTCGGTGAGGTGCCCATCATCAGTCCCTGCACTCAAGAACATGGGTAAGTTTACATTTAAATTCATGATCTTTAAACCATGATTTGTCCACATCTTAGTCATGGTAAATAAAAGTTACTTAGTGCATTATTCAATTAATCTACTAGAAATACTGGTCTTTTCAATCAGTTATGTTATGTAATTTAATCAGGTGATAAAGACATTAATCAGAGCCATGTCACCCTACAACATATGTGGTACATACTCCCAAAGTCACACCATGAAGGTTGTCATTATTAGTAAATACCATTACAGATTACATTGCAATTTTTTGATTTCCTGTGCTGTTTGAGTAATTGTTGGTGGGTATTATAACCCCATGTTATACCTAAATATTCCATACATTTCCCATCTATTAATTTTCTACCATTTTCTACCACCACAATGGTGCCTGTGCATAGACTAGTATTACGTATTCCGACTTATTTGTATTACTTTTATTTTGGTGATACCTATATGTATTGACTTTGTTTATCATTTGATGTGTATTTTCCAGGTTGTATTATCTGTTCAAGGAGGAGATAATGACTTTGCAGGATTCACCGCCCCAAAGTGGTGAATGCTGCCTATCATATACAATCCTACAGCACTGTTGAATAATTAATTATCATTATTACTAGCTGGTTTGATAAGTAGATAGCTGGTTTGATACATAGATAGCTGGTTCAATATATAGCTTAATGATTTGATAGATAGCTGGTTTGATACATATAGATAGCTGGTTTGATAGATAGCTGGTTCGAACGATAGATAGATGGTTCAATAGCTAGATGGTTTGAAAGATAGATAGTTTGATGGATAGATAGCACCCCGCAAGGGGCACACCTACTGTGTGCAATAGGAGTTGGCACCTCCCGGGCAACCCTACGCCAGCGTGGCACCCTGCTCGCCTTATAAAAAAAATGGGGATGTGTGGATCTGTCTATGGATACCATGCATCTAAAAGATCCCTTGGTCATCTTTGGATATGAAGGCTCTGCTCTTTCTCTTCCGCTTTTTCTTCTTTCACATGCTTTGCCATTGTTCTTCAACAATGGCAAACAACCACTTTACGAAAAAAAACACCAATTAATGGCACTAAATAGCCTAATGTGCTGATGTGCCTTTAAGCCCTCATTCATTCATTCATTGGATAGATAGCTGGTTCAATACATAGATATAGCTGATTTATTTGATAGATAGATAGCTGGTTTGATAGATAGAAAGATGGTTCAATAGATAGATGGTTAAATAGATATATAGATGGTTTGATAGATAGCTGGTTCAATAGATAGATAGATGCTTTGATAGATAGATAGATGGTTTTGAGGGTTTATTTTGGTGTCTACATTTGCTGATATTTATGGTTATATAAATGGTTCCAATATAATGATATTAATTAAAGAATAAGTATGTAATACTATGTAATACTCAATTGAATCAAACCCGGCAATGGGCACACATACTTTATGGTTTGATTTAGGAGTTGGCACCTGCTGGAGAATGCTAAGCTATCTCTAATTAATACATCTATTAAGAAGGTTGTGTGCTTTCTATTTTGAAGGGTTGTGTTTACTACTGAGCATTGGACCTTTGCTAATTCAGAAACTGTATACTGCTTCAGTTTGCAGTGCAAATAATTTCGCTTAACAGCCCTGCTGGAGAGTATTTGTGCTACTTTAAATTTGCGCATTCAAGCACTCAAACTATATATCTATTAGTGCAAAAAGTAAGATGGCTATCAATAATGAAAACACATTTATTCATATGTATATTTATCTATAAGTAAACACACACATATTTACATACATACTTAGAAACATACATACACACATACATACATATATATATATGTATATATATATATATATGTATAATTTGTGTGTGTCCAAGTGCGCACGCCCACACAGATAGATAGAAAGATAGATAGAAATACTGACTGACAAACAGACATGTAGATAGATGTTAGATATTGATAGATAAACATAGAGATAAATACATGTTTCCATTATTGATAGGTTTGTCTTACTTATAGTACTGATGATATATTCTATGACATACTGAAGGACATGCACATGGCCTTTTTTGCGACTCCGGTAAATTAAGTTCCCTTTGCCAATAAGATGAGCCAAGCAACCAGTCATTGCTTGAAATATATTTACCAGCCTTCTGTAGAAGTAGGATAAATAGTTTTATTTACCCTCCCTCTAGAGTGGTCAGGCTAAATAGTTTGATCTTCTCTACCCCCAAAATGTTTGAGAAAATAAAAAGCTTTTGATTTGCTTTTTCACACTTGGTCCATCGTACCCAGTAGACATTCGTGAATAACTGGTTCATGCCTTTGCTAACTTTATAAAGTTGTACATACAGTTCCTTGGTACGTAGGCTAAAATGCAACATGTTATAACCAAAGCATACCAAAAACACCATTTTAAGTAAGGGCATACTAAATTAACCCTTTTGTGATATTAGAAGTTAATAAGTATGAATGCTCTTAAGTTCAGTATCTATTTCATTTCATGATTAATATATGTGAAACAATCCATTTATTTTTGTCTTATTTTAGATACTGTAGAATAGGCAAAGTTTGTGAGTGCGATTATCTATATTTACGTCCTTGTTGGACCTGCACACCACAATGGTGCCCGTGCATAGACTAGTATTAAGTATTCCGACTTATTTGTATTACTTTTATTTGGTGATGCCTATGTG
This sequence comes from Maea johnstoni, assembly GCA_963942565.1. Lineage (NCBI taxonomy): Eukaryota > Metazoa > Annelida > Polychaeta > Spionida > Magelonidae > Maea > Maea johnstoni. Next base: position 31,268,648 of record OZ012700.1, read on the forward strand.
GATTGACTGTTCGATAGATAAAAAGATGGTTCAATAGATAGATGGTTTGATAGATAAATGGTTCAATAGAAAGATAGAGCGTACGATAGATTATTTTCAAAATTTGCTTTTGTCAAGGGGCGGTCATCAAAAAATGTCAGGCTTTGAAGGCTGATGCTGGCCTGAATGGGTTTATGTTTACGTCCATTATTGTTTTTTCTTAAATTATTATTCTTTCAAGATTATTATAATTATATTCATTATTATTATTATTATAATTAAATTCATTATTATTAGAGTCATTATTATTATTCTTTATATTATTATAATTTTCATCATCATTATTGTGTAGTTTTTTCAATCATTTATTGTTACTGATAATCTTCTTTTGGTGTCATTGAAGACGGAAGAAAGGAAGGAATTCTTCACAGCCATGTTTGGCGCGTGCTTTATTGCCACAGCCTACACAGTGATCTCCTGTCTTCACCATAACAGACGGTCCCGGAAAAGCAATGTCATCTTTAAAAGATGTTATGGTACTACCTTGCTCCTCATCGGACTCAACACCATCATCTTCAGAGAGCCTACTGAAAGCAGCTTAACCCGTCGGTGAGGTGCCCATCATCAGTCCCTGCACTCAAGAACATGGGTAAGTTTACATTTAAATTCATGATCTTTAAACCATGATTTGTCCACATCTTAGTCATGGTAAATAAAAGTTACTTAGTGCATTATTCAATTAATCTACTAGAAATACTGGTCTTTTCAATCAGTTATGTTATGTAATTTAATCAGGTAATAAAGACATTAATCAGAGCCATGTCACCCTACAACATATGTGGTACATACTCCCAAAGTCACACCATGAAGGTTGTCATTATTAGTAAATACCATTACAGATTACATTGCAATTTTTTGATTTCCTGTGCTGTTTGAGTAATTGTTGGTGGGTATTATAACCCCATGTTATACCTAAATATTCCATACATTTCCCATCTATTAATTTTCTACCATTTTCTACCACCACAATGGTGCCTGTGCATAGACTAGTATTACGTATTCCGACTTATTTGTATTACTTTTATTTTGGTGATACCTATATGTATTGACTTTGTTTATCATTTGATGTGTATTTTCCAGGTTGTATTATCTGTTCAAGGAGGAGATAATGACTTTGCAGGATTCACCGCCCCAAAGTGGTGAATGCTGCCTATCATATACAATCCTACAGCACTGTTGAATAATTAATTATCATTATTACTAGCTGGTTTGATAAGTAGATAGCTGGTTTGATACATAGATAGCTGGTTCAATATATAGCTTAATGATTTGATAGATAGCTGGTTTGATACATATAGATAGCTGGTTTGATAGATAGCTGGTTCGAACGATAGATAGATGGTTCAATAGCTAGATGGTTTGAAAGATAGATAGTTTGATGGATAGATAGCACCCCGCAAGGGGCACACCTACTGTGTGCAATAGGAGTTGGCACCTCCCGGGCAACCCTACACCAGCGTGGCACCCTGCTCGCCTTATAAAAAAAATGGGGATGTGTGGATCTGTCTATGGATACCATGCATCTAAAAGATCCCTTGGTCATCTTTGGATATGAAGGCTCTGCTCTTTCTCTTCCGCTTTTTCTTCTTTCACATGCTTTGCCATTGTTCTTCAACAATGGCAAACAACCACTTTACGAAAAAAAAACCAATTAATGGCACTAAATAGCCTAATGTGCTGATGTGCCTTTAAGCCCTCATTCATTCATTCATTGGATAGATAGCTGGTTCAATACATAGATATAGCTGATTTATTTGATAGATAGATAGCTGGTTTGATAGATAGAAAGATGGTTCAATAGATAGATGGTTAAATAGATATATAGATGGTTTGATAGATAGCTGGTTCAATATATAGATAGATAGATGGTTTGATAGATAGATAGATGCTTTGATAGATAGATAGATGGTTTTGAGGGTTTATTTTGGTGTCTACATTTGCTGATATTTATGGTTATATAAATGGTTCCAATATAATGATATTAATTAAAGAATAAGTATGTAATACTATGTAATACTCAATTGAATCAAACCCGGCAATGGGCACACGTACTTTATGGTTTGATTTAGGAGTTGGCACCTGCTGGAGAATGCTAAGCTATCTCTAATTAATACATCTATTAAGAAGGTTGTGTGCTTTCTATTTTGAAGGGTTGTGTTTACTACTGAGCATTGGACCTTTGCTAATTCAGAAACTGTATACTGCTTCAGTTTGCAGTGCAAATAATTTCGCTTAACAGCCCTGCTGGAGAGTATTTGTGCTACTTTAAATTTGCTCATTCAAGCACTCAAACTATATATCTATTAGTGCAAAAAGTAAGATGGCTATCAATAATGAAAACACATTTATTCATATGTATATTTATCTATAAGTAAACACACACATATTTACATACATACTTAGAAACATACATACACACATACATACATATATATATATGTATATATATATATATGTATAATTTGTGTGTGTCCAAGTGCGCACGCCCACACAGATAGATAGAAAGATAGATAGAAATACTGACTGACAAACAGACATGTAGATAGATGTTAGATATTGATAGATAAACATAGAGATAAATACATGTTTCCATTATTGATAGATTTGTCTTACTTATAGTACTGATGATATATTCTATGACATACTGAAGGACATGCACATGGCCTTTTTTGCGACTCCGGTAAATTAAGTTCCCTTTGCCAATAAGATGAGCCAAGCAACCAGTCATTGCTTGAAATATATTTACCAGCCTTCTGTAGAAGTAGGATAAATAGTTTTATTTACCCTCCCTCTAGAGTGGTCAGGCTAAATAGTTTGATCTTCTCTACCCCCAAAATGTTTGAGAAAATAAAAAGCTTTTGATTTGCTTTTTCACACTTGGTCCATCGTACCCAGTAGACATTCGTGAATAACTGGTTCATGCCTTTGCTAACTTTATAAAGTTGTACATACAGTTCCTTGGTACGTAGGCTAAAATGCAACATGTTATAACCAAAGCATACCAAAAACACCATTTTAAGTAAGGGCATACTAAATTAACCCTTTTGTGATATTAGAAGTTAATAAGTATGAATGCTCTTAAGTTCAGTATCTATTTCATTTCATGATTAATATATGTGAAACAAACCATTTATTTTTGTCTTATTTTAGATACTGTAGAATAGGCAAAGTTTGTGAGTGCGATTATTTATATTTACGTCCTTGTTGGACCTGCACACCACAATGGTGCCCGTGCATAGACTAGTATTAAGTATTCCGCCTTATTTGTATTACTTTTATTTGGTGATGCCTATGTGGATTGACTGTTCGATAGATAAAAAGATGGTTCAATAGATAGATGGTTTGATAGATAAATGGTTCAATAGAAAGATAGAGCGTACGATAGATTATTTTCAAAATTTGCTTTTGTCAAGGGGCGGTCATCAAAAAATGTCAGGCTTTGAAGGCTGATGCTGGCCTGAATGGGTTTATGTTTACGTCCATTATTGTTTTTTCTTAAATTATTATTCTTTCAAGATTATTATAATTATATTCATTATTATTATTATTATAATTAAATTCATTATTATTAGAGTCATTATTATTATTCTTTATATTATTATAATTTTCATCATCATTATTGTGTAGTTTTTTCAATCATTTATTGTTACTGATAATCTTCTTTTGGTGTCATTGAAGACGGAAGAAAGGAAGGAATTCTTCACAGCCATGTTTGGCGCGTGCTTTATTGCCACAGCCTACACAGTGATCTCCTGTCTTCACCATAACAGACGGTCCCGGAAAAGCAATGTCATCTTTAAAAGATGTTATGGTACTACCTTGCTCCTCATCGGACTCAACACCATCATCTTCAGAGAGCCTACTGAAAGCAGCTTAACCCGTCGGTGAGGTGCCCATCATCAGTCCCTGCACTCAAGAACATGGGTAAGTTTACATTTAAATTCATGATCTTTAAACCATGATTTGTCCACATCTTAGTCATGGTAAATAAAAGTTACTTAGTGCATTATTCAATTAATCTACTAGAAATACTGGTCTTTTCAATCAGTTATGTTATGTAATTTAATCAGGTGATAAAGACATTAATCAGAGCCATGTCACCCTACAACATATGTGGTACATACTCCCAAAGTCACACCATGAAGGTTGTCATTATTAGTAAATACCATTACAGATTACATTGCAATTTTTTGATTTCCTGTGCTGTTTGAGTAATTGTTGGTGGGTATTATAACCCCATGTTATACCTAAATATTCCATACATTTCCCATCTATTAATTTTCTACCATTTTCTACCACCACAATGGTGCCTGTGCATAGACTAGTATTACGTATTCCGACTTATTTGTATTACTTTTATTTTGGTGATACCTATATGTATTGACTTTGTTTATCATTTGATGTGTATTTTCCAGGTTGTATTATCTGTTCAAGGAGGAGATAATGACTTTGCAGGATTCACCGCCCCAAAGTGGTGAATGCTGCCTATCATATACAATCCTACAGCACTGTTGAATAATTAATTATCATTATTACTAGCTGGTTTGATAAGTAGATAGCTGGTTTGATACATAGATAGCTGGTTCAATATATAGCTTAATGATTTGATAGATAGCTGGTTTGATACATATAGATAGCTGGTTTGATAGATAGCTGGTTCGAACGATAGATAGATGGTTCAATAGCTAGATGGTTTGAAAGATAGATAGTTTGATGGATAGATAGCACCCCGCAAGGGGCACACCTACTGTGTGCAATAGGAGTTGGCACCTCCCGGGCAACCCTACGCCAGCGTGGCACCCTGCTCGCCTTATAAAAGAAATGGGGATGTGTGGATCTGTCTATGGATACCATGCATCTAAAAGATCCCTTGGTCATCTTTGGATATGAAGGCTCTGCTCTTTCTCTTCCGCTTTTTCTTCTTTCACATGCTTTGCCATTGTTCTTCAACAATGGCAAACAACCACTTTACGAAAAAAAACCAATTAATGGCACTAAATAGCCTAATGTGCTGATGTGCCTTTAAGCCCTCATTCATTCATTCATTGGATAGATAGCTGGTTCAATACATAGATATAGCTGATTTATTTGATAGATAGATAGCTGGTTTGATAGATAGAAAGATGGTTCAATAGATAGATGGTTAAATAGATATATAGATGGTTTGATAGATAGCTGGTTCAATATATAGATAGATAGATGGTTTGATAGATAGATAGATGGTTTGATAGATAGATAGATGGTTTTGAGGGTTTATTTTGGTGTCTACATTTGCTGATATTTATGGTTATATAAATGGTTCCAATATAATGATATTAATTAAAGAATAAGTATGTAATACTATGTAATACTCAATTGAATCAAACCCGGCAATGGGCACACATACTTTATGGTTTGATTTAGGAGTTGGCACCTGCTGGAGAATGCTAAGCTATCTCTAATTAATACATCTATTAAGAAGGTTGTGTGCTTTCTATTTTGAAGGGTTGTGTTTACTACTGAGCATTGGACCTTTGCTAATTCAGAAACTGTATACTGCTTCAGTTTGCAGTGCAAATAATTTCGCTTAACAGCCCTGCTGGAGAGTATTTGTGCTACTTTAAATTTGCGCATTCAAGCACTCAAACTATATATCTATTAGTGCAAAAAGTAAGATGGCTATCAATAATGAAAACACATTTATTCATATGTATATTTATCTATAAGTAAACACACACATATTTACATACATACTTAGAAACATACATACACACATACATACATATATATATATGTATATATATATATATGTATAATTTGTGTGTGTCCAAGTGCGCACGCCCACACAGATAGATAGAAAGATAGATAGAAATACTGACTGACAAACAGACATGTAGATAGATGTTAGATATTGATAGATAAACATAGAGATAAATACATGTTTCCATTATTGATAGGTTTGTCTTACTTATAGTACTGATGATATATTCTATGACATACTGAAGGACATGCACATGGCCTTTTTTGCGACTCCGGTAAATTAAGTTCCCTTTGCCAATAAGATGAGCCAAGCAACCAGTCATTGCTTGAAATATATTTACCAGCCTTCTGTAGAAGTAGGATAAATAGTTTTATTTACCCTCCCTCTAGAGTGGTCAGGCTAAATAGTTTGATCTTCTCTACCCCCAAAATGTTTGAGAAAATAAAAAGCTTTTGATTTGCTTTTTCACACTTGGTCCATCGTACCCAGTAGACATTCGTGAATAACTGGTTCATGCCTTTGCTAACTTTATAAAGTTGTACATACAGTTCCTTGGTACGTAGGCTAAAATGCAACATGTTATAACCAAAGCATACCAAAAACACCATTTTAAGTAAGGGCATACTAAATTAACCCTTTTGTGATATTAGAAGTTAATAAGTATGAATGCTCTTAAGTTCAGTATCTATTTCATTTCATGATTAATATATGTGAAACAATCCATTTATTTTTGTCTTATTTTAGATACTGTAGAATAGGCAAAGTTTGTGAGTGCGATTATTTATATTTACGTCCGTGTTGGACCTGCACACCACAATGGTGCCCGTGCATAGACTAGTATTAAGTATTCCGACTTATTTGTATTACTTTTATTTGGTGATGCCTATGTGGATTGACTGTTCGATAGATAAAAAGATGGTTCAATAGATAGATGGTTTGATAGATAAATGGTTCAATAGAAAGATAGAGCGTACGATAGATTATTTTCAAAATTTGCTTTTGTCAAGGGGCGGTCATCAAAAAATGTCAGGCTTTGAAGGCTGATGCTGGCCTGAATGGGTTTATGTTTACGTCCATTATTGTTTTTTCTTAAATTATTATTCTTTCAAGATTATTATAATTATATTCATTATTATTATTATTATAATTAAATTCATTATTATTAGAGTCATTATTATTATTCTTTATATTATTATTATTCTTTATATTATTATAATTTTCATCATCATTATTGTGTAGTTTTTTCAATCATTTATTGTTACTGATAATCTTCTTTTGGTGTCATTGAAGACGGAAGAAAGGAAGGAATTCTTCACAGCCATGTTTGGCGCGTGCTTTATTGCCACAGCCTACACAGTGATCTCCTGTCTTCACCATAACAGACGGTCCCGGAAAAGCAATGTCATCTTTAAAAGATGTTATGGTACTACCTTGCTCCTCATCGGACTCAACACCATCATCTTCAGAGAGCCTACTGAAAGCAGCTTAACCCGTCGGTGAGGTGCCCATCATCAGTCCCTGCACTCAAGAACATGGGTAAGTTTACATTTAAATTCATGATCTTTAAACCATGATTTGTCCACATCTTAGTCATGGTAAATAAAAGTTACTTAGTGCATTATTCAATTAATCTACTAGAAATACTGGTCTTTTCAATCAGTTATGTTATGTAATTTAATCAGGTGATAAAGACATTAATCAGAGCCATGTCACCCTACAACATATGTGGTACATACTCCCAAAGTCACACCATGAAGGTTGTCATTATTAGTAAATACCATTACAGATTACATTGCAATTTTTTGATTTCCTGTGCTGTTTGAGTAATTGTTGGTGGGTATTATAACCCCATGTTATACCTAAATATTCCATACATTTCCCATCTATTAATTTTCTACCATTTTCTACCACCACAATGGTGCCTGTGCATAGACTAGTATTACGTATTCCGACTTATTTGTATTACTTTTATTTTGGTGATACCTATATGTATTGACTTTGTTTATCATTTGATGTGTATTTTCCAGGTTGTATTATCTGTTCAAGGAGGAGATAATGACTTTGCAGGATTCACCGCCCCAAAGTGGTGAATGCTGCCTATCATATACAATCCTACAGCACTGTTGAATAATTAATTATCATTATTACTAGCTGGTTTGATAAGTAGATAGCTGGTTTGATACATAGATAGCTGGTTCAATATATAGCTTAATGATTTGATAGATAGCTGGTTTGATACATATAGATAGCTGGTTTGATAGATAGCTGGTTCGAACGATAGATAGATGGTTCAATAGCTAGATGGTTTGAAAGATAGATAGTTTGATGGATAGATAGCACCCCGCAAGGGGCACACCTACTGTGTGCAATAGGAGTTGGCACCTCCCGGGCAACCCTACGCCAGCGTGGCACCCTGCTCGCCTTATAAAAAAAATGGGGATGTGTGGATCTGTCTATGGATACCATGCATCTAAAAGATCCCTTGGTCATCTTTGGATATGAAGGCTCTGCTCTTTCTCTTCCGCTTTTTCTTCTTTCACATGCTTTGCCATTGTTCTTCAACAATGGCAAACAACCACTTTACGAAAAAAAACACCAATTAATGGCACTAAATAGCCTAATGTGCTGATGTGCCTTTAAGCCCTCATTCATTCATTCATTGGATAGATAGCTGGTTCAATACATAGATATAGCTGATTTATTTGATAGATAGATAGCTGGTTTGATAGATAGAAAGATGGTTCAATAGATAGATGGTTAAATAGATATATAGATGGTTTGATAGATAGCTGGTTCAATAGATAGATAGATGCTTTGATAGATAGATAGATGGTTTTGAGGGTTTATTTTGGTGTCTACATTTGCTGATATTTATGGTTATATAAATGGTTCCAATATAATGATATTAATTAAAGAATAAGTATGTAATACTATGTAATACTCAATTGAATCAAACCCGGCAATGGGCACACATACTTTATGGTTTGATTTAGGAGTTGGCACCTGCTGGAGAATGCTAAGCTATCTCTAATTAATACATCTATTAAGAAGGTTGTGTGCTTTCTATTTTGAAGGGTTGTGTTTACTACTGAGCATTGGACCTTTGCTAATTCAGAAACTGTATACTGCTTCAGTTTGCAGTGCAAATAATTTCGCTTAACAGCCCTGCTGGAGAGTATTTGTGCTACTTTAAATTTGCGCATTCAAGCACTCAAACTATATATCTATTAGTGCAAAAAGTAAGATGGCTATCAATAATGAAAACACATTTATTCATATGTATATTTATCTATAAGTAAACACACACATATTTACATACATACTTAGAAACATACATACACACATACATACATATATATATATGTATATATATATATATATGTATAATTTGTGTGTGTCCAAGTGCGCACGCCCACACAGATAGATAGAAAGATAGATAGAAATACTGACTGACAAACAGACATGTAGATAGATGTTAGATATTGATAGATAAACATAGAGATAAATACATGTTTCCATTATTGATAGGTTTGTCTTACTTATAGTACTGATGATATATTCTATGACATACTGAAGGACATGCACATGGCCTTTTTTGCGACTCCGGTAAATTAAGTTCCCTTTGCCAATAAGATGAGCCAAGCAACCAGTCATTGCTTGAAATATATTTACCAGCCTTCTGTAGAAGTAGGATAAATAGTTTTATTTACCCTCCCTCTAGAGTGGTCAGGCTAAATAGTTTGATCTTCTCTACCCCCAAAATGTTTGAGAAAATAAAAAGCTTTTGATTTGCTTTTTCACACTTGGTCCATCGTACCCAGTAGACATTCGTGAATAACTGGTTCATGCCTTTGCTAACTTTATAAAGTTGTACATACAGTTCCTTGGTACGTAGGCTAAAATGCAACATGTTATAACCAAAGCATACCAAAAACACCATTTTAAGTAAGGGCATACTAAATTAACCCTTTTGTGATATTAGAAGTTAATAAGTATGAATGCTCTTAAGTTCAGTATCTATTTCATTTCATGATTAATATATGTGAAACAATCCATTTATTTTTGTCTTATTTTAGATACTGTAGAATAGGCAAAGTTTGTGAGTGCGATTATCTATATTTACGTCCTTGTTGGACCTGCACACCACAATGGTGCCCGTGCATAGACTAGTATTAAGTATTCCGACTTATTTGTATTACTTTTATTTGGTGATGCCTATGTGGATTGACTGTTCGATAGATAAAAAGATGGTTCAATAGATAGATGGTTTGATAGATAAATGGTTCAATAGAAAGATAGAGCGTACGATAGATTATTTTCAAAATTTGCTTTTGTCAAGGGGCGGTCATCAAAAAATGTCAGGCTTTGAAGGCTGATGCTGGCCTGAATGGGTTTATGTTTACGTCCATTATTGTTTTTTCTTAAATTATTATTCTTTCAAGATTATTATAATTATATTCATTATTATTATTATTATAATTAAATTCATTATTATTAGAGTCATTATTATTATTCTTTATATTATTATAATTTTCATCATCATTATTGTGTAGTTTTTTCAATCATTTATTGTTACTGATAATCTTCTTTTGGTGTCATTGAAGACGGAAGAAAGGAAGGAATTCTTCACAGCCATGTTTGGCGCGTGCTTTATTGCCACAGCCTACACAGTGATCTCCTGTCTTCACCATAACAGACGGTCCCGGAAAAGCAATGTCATCTTTAAAAGATGTTATGGTACTACCTTGCTCCTCATCGGACTCAACACCATCATCTTCAGAGAGCCTACTGAAAGCAGCTTAACCCGTCGGTGAGGTGCCCATCATCAGTCCCTGCACTCAAGAACATGGGTAAGTTTACATTTAAATTCATGATCTTTAAACCATGATTTGTCCACATCTTAGTCATGGTAAATAAAAGTTACTTAGTGCATTATTCAATTAATCTACTAGAAATACTGGTCTTTTCAATCAGTTATGTTATGTAATTTAATCAGGTAATAAAGACATTAATCAGAGCCATGTCACCCTACAACATATGTGGTACATACTCCCAAAGTCACACCATGAAGGTTGTCATTATTAGTAAATACCATTACAGATTACATTGCAATTTTTTGATTTCCTGTGCTGTTTGAGTAATTGTTGGTGGGTATTATAACCCCATGTTATACCTAAATATTCCATACATTTCCCATCTATTAATTTTCTACCATTTTCTACCACCACAATGGTGCCTGTGCATAGACTAGTATTACGTATTCCGACTTATTTGTATTACTTTTATTTTGGTGATACCTATATGTATTGACTTTGTTTATCATTTGATGTGTATTTTCCAGGTTGTATTATCTGTTCAAGGAGGAGATAATGACTTTGCAGGATTCACCGCCCCAAAGTGGTGAATGCTGCCTATCATATACAATCCTACAGCACTGTTGAATAATTAATTATCATTATTACTAGCTGGTTTGATAAGTAGATAGCTGGTTTGATACATAGATAGCTGGTTCAATATATAGCTTAATGATTTGATAGATAGCTGGTTTGATACATATAGATAGCTGGTTTGATAGATAGCTGGTTCGAACGATAGATAGATGGTTCAATAGCTAGATGGTTTGAAAGATAGATAGTTTGATGGATAGATAGCACCCCGCAAGGGGCACACCTACTGTGTGCAATAGGAGTTGGCACCTCCCGGGCAACCCTACACCAGCGTGGCACCCTGCTCGCCTTATAAAAAAAATGGGGATGTGTGGATCTGTCTATGGATACCATGCATCTAAAAGATCCCTTGGTCATCTTTGGATATGAAGGCTCTGCTCTTTCTCTTCCGCTTTTTCTTCTTTCACATGCTTTGCCATTGTTCTTCAACAATGGCAAACAACCACTTTACGAAAAAAAAACCAATTAATGGCACTAAATAGCCTAATGTGCTGATGTGCCTTTAAGCCCTCATTCATTCATTCATTGGATAGATAGCTGGTTCAATACATAGATATAGCTGATTTATTTGATAGATAGATAGCTGGTTTGATAGATAGAAAGATGGTTCAATAGATAGATGGTTAAATAGATATATAGATGGTTTGATAGATAGCTGGTTCAATATATAGATAGATAGATGGTTTGATAGATAGATAGATGCTTTGATAGATAGATAGATGGTTTTGAGGGTTTATTTTGGTGTCTACATTTGCTGATATTTATGGTTATATAAATGGTTCCAATATAATGATATTAATTAAAGAATAAGTATGTAATACTATGTAATACTCAATTGAATCAAACCCGGCAATGGGCACACGTACTTTATGGTTTGATTTAGGAGTTGGCACCTGCTGGAGAATGCTAAGCTATCTCTAATTAATACATCTATTAAGAAGGTTGTGTGCTTTCTATTTTGAAGGGTTGTGTTTACTACTGAGCATTGGACCTTTGCTAATTCAGAAACTGTATACTGCTTCAGTTTGCAGTGCAAATAATTTCGCTTAACAGCCCTGCTGGAGAGTATTTGTGCTACTTTAAATTTGCTCATTCAAGCACTCAAACTATATATCTATTAGTGCAAAAAGTAAGATGGCTATCAATAATGAAAACACATTTATTCATATGTATATTTATCTATAAGTAAACACACACATATTTACATACATACTTAGAAACATACATACACACATACATACATATATATATATGTATATATATATATATGTATAATTTGTGTGTGTCCAAGTGCGCACGCCCACACAGATAGATAGAAAGATAGATAGAAATACTGACTGACAAACAGACATGTAGATAGATGTTAGATATTGATAGATAAACATAGAGATAAATACATGTTTCCATTATTGATAGATTTGTCTTACTTATAGTACTGATGATATATTCTATGACATACTGAAGGACATGCACATGGCCTTTTTTGCGACTCCGGTAAATTAAGTTCCCTTTGCCAATAAGATGAGCCAAGCAACCAGTCATTGCTTGAAATATATTTACCAGCCTTCTGTAGAAGTAGGATAAATAGTTTTATTTACCCTCCCTCTAGAGTGGTCAGGCTAAATAGTTTGATCTTCTCTACCCCCAAAATGTTTGAGAAAATAAAAAGCTTTTGATTTGCTTTTTCACACTTGGTCCATCGTACCCAGTAGACATTCGTGAATAACTGGTTCATGCCTTTGCTAACTTTATAAAGTTGTACATACAGTTCCTTGGTACGTAGGCTAAAATGCAACATGTTATAACCAAAGCATACCAAAAACACCATTTTAAGTAAGGGCATACTAAATTAACCCTTTTGTGATATTAGAAGTTAATAAGTATGAATGCTCTTAAGTTCAGTATCTATTTCATTTCATGATTAATATATGTGAAACAAACCATTTATTTTTGTCTTATTTTAGATACTGTAGAATAGGCAAAGTTTGTGAGTGCGATTATTTATATTTACGTCCTTGTTGGACCTGCACACCACAATGGTGCCCGTGCATAGACTAGTATTAAGTATTCCGCCTTATTTGTATTACTTTTATTTGGTGATGCCTATGTGGATTGACTGTTCGATAGATAAAAAGATGGTTCAATAGATAGATGGTTTGATAGATAAATGGTTCAATAGAAAGATAGAGCGTACGATAGATTATTTTCAAAATTTGCTTTTGTCAAGGGGCGGTCATCAAAAAATGTCAGGCTTTGAAGGCTGATGCTGGCCTGAATGGGTTTATGTTTACGTCCATTATTGTTTTTTCTTAAATTATTATTCTTTCAAGATTATTATAATTATATTCATTATTATTATTATTATAATTAAATTCATTATTATTAGAGTCATTATTATTATTCTTTATATTATTATAATTTTCATCATCATTATTGTGTAGTTTTTTCAATCATTTATTGTTACTGATAATCTTCTTTTGGTGTCATTGAAGACGGAAGAAAGGAAGGAATTCTTCACAGCCATGTTTGGCGCGTGCTTTATTGCCACAGCCTACACAGTGATCTCCTGTCTTCACCATAACAGACGGTCCCGGAAAAGCAATGTCATCTTTAAAAGATGTTATGGTACTACCTTGCTCCTCATCGGACTCAACACCATCATCTTCAGAGAGCCTACTGAAAGCAGCTTAACCCGTCGGTGAGGTGCCCATCATCAGTCCCTGCACTCAAGAACATGGGTAAGTTTACATTTAAATTCATGATCTTTAAACCATGATTTGTCCACATCTTAGTCATGGTAAATAAAAGTTACTTAGTGCATTATTCAATTAATCTACTAGAAATACTGGTCTTTTCAATCAGTTATGTTATGTAATTTAATCAGGTGATAAAGACATTAATCAGAGCCATGTCACCCTACAACATATGTGGTACATACTCCCAAAGTCACACCATGAAGGTTGTCATTATTAGTAAATACCATTACAGATTACATTGCAATTTTTTGATTTCCTGTGCTGTTTGAGTAATTGTTGGTGGGTATTATAACCCCATGTTATACCTAAATATTCCATACATTTCCCATCTATTAATTTTCTACCATTTTCTACCACCACAATGGTGCCTGTGCATAGACTAGTATTACGTATTCCGACTTATTTGTATTACTTTTATTTTGGTGATACCTATATGTATTGACTTTGTTTATCATTTGATGTGTATTTTCCAGGTTGTATTATCTGTTCAAGGAGGAGATAATGACTTTGCAGGATTCACCGCCCCAAAGTGGTGAATGCTGCCTATCATATACAATCCTACAGCACTGTTGAATAATTAATTATCATTATTACTAGCTGGTTTGATAAGTAGATAGCTGGTTTGATACATAGATAGCTGGTTCAATATATAGCTTAATGATTTGATAGATAGCTGGTTTGATACATATAGATAGCTGGTTTGATAGATAGCTGGTTCGAACGATAGATAGATGGTTCAATAGCTAGATGGTTTGAAAGATAGATAGTTTGATGGATAGATAGCACCCCGCAAGGGGCACACCTACTGTGTGCAATAGGAGTTGGCACCTCCCGGGCAACCCTACGCCAGCGTGGCACCCTGCTCGCCTTATAAAAAAAATGGGGATGTGTGGATCTGTCTATGGATACCATGCATCTAAAAGATCCCTTGGTCATCTTTGGATATGAAGGCTCTGCTCTTTCTCTTCCGCTTTTTCTTCTTTCACATGCTTTGCCATTGTTCTTCAACAATGGCAAACAACCACTTTACGAAAAAAAACCCAATTAATGGCACTAAATAGCCTAATGTGCTGATGTGCCTTTAAGCCCTCATTCATTCATTCATTGGATAGATAGCTGGTTCAATACATAGATATAGCTGATTTATTTGATAGATAGATAGCTGGTTTGATAGATAGAAAGATGGTTCAATAGATAGATGGTTAAATAGATATATAGATGGTTTGATAGATAGCTGGTTCAATATATAGATAGATAGATGGTTTGATAGATAGTTAGATGCTTTGATAGATAGATAGATGGTTTTGAGGGTTTATTTTGGTGTCTACATTTGCTGATATTTATGGTTATATAAATGGTTCCAATATAATGATATTAATTAAAGAATAAGTATGTAATACTATGTAATACTCAATTGAATCAAACCCGGCAATGGGCACACGTACTTTATGGTTTGATTTAGGAGTTGGCACCTGCTGGAGAATGCTAAGCTATCTCTAATTAATACATCTATTAAGAAGGTTGTGTGCTTTCTATTTTGAAGGGTTGTGTTTACTACTGAGCATTGGACCTTTGCTAATTCAGAAACTGTATACTGCTTCAGTTTGCAGTGCAAATAATTTCGCTTAACAGCCCTGCTGGAGAGTATTTGTGCTACTTTAAATTTGCGCATTCAAGCACTCAAACTATATATCTATTAGTGCAAAAAGTAAGATGGCTATCAATAATGAAAACACATTTATTCATATGTATATTTATCTATAAGTAAACACACACATATTTACATACATACTTAGAAACATACATACACACATACATACATATATATATATGTATATATATATATATGTATAATTTGTGTGTGTCCAAGTGCGCACGCCCACACAGATAGATAGAAAGATAGATAGAAATACTGACTGACAAACAGACATGTAGATAGATGTTAGATATTGATAGATAAACATAGAGATAAATACATGTTTCCATTATTGATAGGTTTGTCTTACTTATAGTACTGATGATATATTCTATGACATACTGAAGGACATGCACATGGCCTTTTTTGCGACTCCGGTAAATTAAGTTCCCTTTGCCAATAAGATGAGCCAAGCAACCAGTCATTGCTTGAAATATATTTACCAGCCTTCTGTAGAAGTAGGATAAATAGTTTTATTTACCCTCCCTCTAGAGTGGTCAGGCTAAATAGTTTGATCTTCTCTACCCCCAAAATGTTTGAGAAAATAAAAAGCTTTTGATTTGCTTTTTCACACTTGGTCCATCGTACCCAGTAGACATTCGTGAATAACTGGTTCATGCCTTTGCTAACTTTATAAAGTTGTACATACAGTTCCTTGGTACGTAGGCTAAAATGCAACATGTTATAACCAAAGCATACCAAAAACACCATTTTAAGTAAGGGCATACTAAATTAACCCTTTTGTGATATTAGAAGTTAATAAGTATGAATGCTCTTAAGTTCAGTATCTATTTCATTTCATGATTAATATATGTGAAACAATCCATTTATTTTTGTCTTATTTTAGATACTGTAGAATAGGCAAAGTTTGTGAGTGCGATTATCTATATTTACGTCCTTGTTGGACCTGCACACCACAATAGTGCCCGTGCATAGACTAGTATTAAGTATTCCGACTTATTTGTATTACTTTTATTTGGTGATGCCTATGTTGATTGACTGTTCGATAGATAAAAAGATGGTTCAATAGATAGATGGTTTGATAGATAAATGGTTCAATAGAAAGATAGAGCGTACGATAGATTATTTTCAAAATTTGCTTTTGTCAAGGGGCGGTCATCAAAAAATGTCAGGCTTTGAAGGCTGATGCTGGCCTGAATGGGTTTATGTTTACGTCCATTATTGTTTTTTCTTAAATTATTATTCTTTCAAGATTATTATAATTATATTCATTATTATTATTATTATAATTAAATTCATTATTATTAGAGTCATTATTATTATTCTTTATATTATTATAATTTTCATCATCATTATTGTGTAGTTTTTTCAATCATTTATTGTTACTGATAATCTTCTTTTGGTGTCATTGAAGACGGAAGAAAGGAAGGAATTCTTCACAGCCATGTTTGGCGCGTGCTTTATTGCCACAGCCTACACAGTGATCTCCTGTCTTCACCATAACAGACGGTCCCGGAAAAGCAATGTCATCTTTAAAAGATGTTATGGTACTACCTTGCTCCTCATCGGACTCAACACCATCATCTTCAGAGAGCCTACTGAAAGCAGCTTAACCCGTCGGTGAGGTGCCCATCATCAGTCCCTGCACTCAAGAACATGGGTAAGTTTACATTTAAATTCATGATCTTTAAACCATGATTTGTCCACATCTTAGTCATGGTAAATAAAAGTTACTTAGTGCATTATTCAATTAATCTACTAGAAATACTGGTCTTTTCAATCAGTTATGTTATGTAATTTAATCAGGTGATAAAGACATTAATCAGAGCCATGTCACCCTACAACATATGTGGTACATACTCCCAAAGTCACACCATGAAGGTTGTCATTATTAGTAAATACCATTACAGATTACATTGCAATTTTTTTGATTTCCTGTGCTGTTTGAGTAATTGTTGGTGGGTATTATAACCCCATGTTATACCTAAATATTCCATACATTTCCCATCTATTAATTTCTACCATTTTCTACCACCACAATGGTGCCTGTGCATAGACTAGTATTACGTATTCCGACTTATTTGTATTACTTTTATTTTGGTGATACCTATATGTATTGACTTTGTTTATCATTTGATGTGTATTTTCCAGGTTGTATTATCTGTTCAAGGAGGAGATAATGACTTTGCAGGATTCACCGCCCCAAAGTGGTGAATGCTGCCTATCATATACAATCCTACAGCACTGTTGAATAATTAATTATCATTATTACTAGCTGGTTTGATAAGTAGATAGCTGGTTTGATACATAGATAGCTGGTTCAATATATAGCTTAATGATTTGATAGATAGCTGGTTTGATACATATAGATAGCTGGTTTGATAGATAGCTGGTTCGAACGATAGATAGATGGTTCAATAGCTAGATGGTTTGAAAGATAGATAGTTTGATGGATAGATAGCACCCCGCAAGGGGCACACCTACTGTGTGCAATAGGAGTTGGCACCTCCCGGGCAACCCTACGCCAGCGTGGCACCCTGCTCGCCTTATAAAAAAAATGGGGATGTGTGGATCTGTCTATGGATACCATGCATCTAAAAGATCCCTTGGTCATCTTTGGATATGAAGGCTCTGCTCTTTCTCTTCCGCTTTTTCTTCTTTCACATGCTTTGCCATTGTTCTTCAACAATGGCAAACAACCACTTTACGAAAAAAAAAACCAATTAATGGCACTAAATAGCCTAATGTGCTGATGTGCCTTTAAGCCCTCATTCATTCATTCATTGGATAGATAGCTGGTTCAATACATAGATATAGCTGATTTATTTGATAGATAGATAGCTGGTTTGATAGATAGAAAGATGGTTCAATAGATAGATGGTTAAATAGATATATAGATGGTTTGATAGATAGCTGGTTCAATATATAGATAGATAGATGGTTTGATAGATAGTTAGATGCTTTGATAGATAGATAGATGGTTTTGAGGGTTTATTTTGGTGTCTACATTTGCTGATATTTATGGTTATATAAATGGTTCCAATATAATGATATTAATTAAAGAATAAGTATGTAATACTATGTAATACTCAATTGAATCAAACCCGGCAATGGGCACACGTACTTTATGGTTTGATTTAGGAGTTGGCACCTGCTGGAGAATGCTAAGCTATCTCTAATTAATACATCTATTAAGAAGGTTGTGTGCTTTCTATTTTGAAGGGTTGTGTTTACTACTGAGCATTGGACCTTTGCTAATTCAGAAACTGTATACTGCTTCAGTTTGCAGTGCAAATAATTTCGCTTAACAGCCCTGCTGGAGAGTATTTGTGCTACTTTAAATTTGCGCATTCAAGCACTCAAACTATATATCTATTAGTGCAAAAAGTAAGATGGCTATCAATAATGAAAACACATTTATTCATATGTATATTTATCTATAAGTAAACACACACATATTTACATACATACTTAGAAACATACATACACACATACATACATATATATATATGTATATATATATATATGTATAATTTGTGTGTGTCCAAGTGCGCACGCCCACACAGATAGATAGAAAGATAGATAGAAATACTGACTGACAAACAGACATGTAGATAGATGTTAGATATTGATAGATAAACATAGAGATAAATACATGTTTCCATTATTGATAGGTTTGTCTTACTTATAGTACTGATGATATATTCTATGACATACTGAAGGACATGCACATGGCCTTTTTTGCGACTCCGGTAAATTAAGTTCCCTTTGCCAATAAGATGAGCCAAGCAACCAGTCATTGCTTGAAATATATTTACCAGCCTTCTGTAGAAGTAGGATAAATAGTTTTATTTACCCTCCCTCTAGAGTGGTCAGGCTAAATAGTTTGATCTTCTCTACCCCCAAAATGTTTGAGAAAATAAAAAGCTTTTGATTTGCTTTTTCACACTTGGTCCATCGTACCCAGTAGACATTCGTGAATAACTGGTTCATGCCTTTGCTAACTTTATAAAGTTGTACATACAGTTCCTTGGTACGTAGGCTAAAATGCAACATGTTATAACCAAAGCATACCAAAAACACCATTTTAAGTAAGGGCATACTAAATTAACCCTTTTGTGATATTAGAAGTTAATAAGTATGAATGCTCTTAAGTTCAGTATCTATTTCATTTCATGATTAATATATGTGAAACAATCCATTTATTTTTGTCTTATTTTAGATACTGTAGAATAGGCAAAGTTTGTGAGTGCGATTATCTATATTTACGTCCTTGTTGGACCTGCACACCACAATAGTGCCCGTGCATAGACTAGTATTAAGTATTCCGACTTATTTGTATTACTTTTATTTGGTGATGCCTATGTTGATTGACTGTTCGATAGATAAAAAGATGGTTCAATAGATAGATGGTTTGATAGATAAATGGTTCAATAGAAAGATAGAGCGTACGATAGATTATTTTCAAAATTTGCTTTTGTCAAGGGGCGGTCATCAAAAAATGTCAGGCTTTGAAGGCTGATGCTGGCCTGAATGGGTTTATGTTTACGTCCATTATTGTTTTTTCTTAAATTATTATTCTTTCAAGATTATTATAATTATATTCATTATTATTATTATTATAATTAAATTCATTATTATTAGAGTCATTATTATTATTCTTTATATTATTATAATTTTCATCATCATTATTGTGTAGTTTTTTCAATCATTTATTGTTACTGATAATCTTCTTTTGGTGTCATTGAAGACGGAAGAAAGGAAGGAATTCTTCACAGCCATGTTTGGCGCGTGCTTTATTGCCACAGCCTACACAGTGATCTCCTGTCTTCACCATAACAGACGGTCCCGGAAAAGCAATGTCATCTTTAAAAGATGTTATGGTACTACCTTGCTCCTCATCGGACTCAACACCATCATCTTCAGAGAGCCTACTGAAAGCAGCTTAACCCGTCGGTGAGGTGCCCATCATCAGTCCCTGCACTCAAGAACATGGGTAAGTTTACATTTAAATTCATGATCTTTAAACCATGATTTGTCCACATCTTAGTCATGGTAAATAAAAGTTACTTAGTGCATTATTCAATTAATCTACTAGAAATACTGGTCTTTTCAATCAGTTATGTTATGTAATTTAATCAGGTGATAAAGACATTAATCAGAGCCATGTCACCCTACAACATATGTGGTACATACTCCCAAAGTCACACCATGAAGGTTGTCATTATTAGTAAATACCATTACAGATTACATTGCAATTTTTTTGATTTCCTGTGCTGTTTGAGTAATTGTTGGTGGGTATTATAACCCCATGTTATACCTAAATATTCCATACATTTCCCATCTATTAATTTCTACCATTTTCTACCACCACAATGGTGCCTGTGCATAGACTAGTATTACGTATTCCGACTTATTTGTATTACTTTTATTTTGGTGATACCTATATGTATTGACTTTGTTTATCATTTGATGTGTATTTTCCAGGTTGTATTATCTGTTCAAGGAGGAGATAATGACTTTGCAGGATTCACCGCCCCAAAGTGGTGAATGCTGCCTATCATATACAATCCTACAGCACTGTTGAATAATTAATTATCATTATTACTAGCTGGTTTGATAAGTAGATAGCTGGTTTGATACATAGATAGCTGGTTCAATATATAGCTTAATGATTTGATAGATAGCTGGTTTGATACATATAGATAGCTGGTTTGATAGATAGCTGGTTCGAACGATAGATAGATGGTTCAATAGCTAGATGGTTTGAAAGATAGATAGTTTGATGGATAGATAGCACCCCGCAAGGGGCACACCTACTGTGTGCAATAGGAGTTGGCACCTCCCGGGCAACCCTACGCCAGCGTGGCACCCTGCTCGCCTTATAAAAAAAATGGGGATGTGTGGATCTGTCTATGGATACCATGCATCTAAAAGATCCCTTGGTCATCTTTGGATATGAAGGCTCTGCTCTTTCTCTTCCGCTTTTTCTTCTTTCACATGCTTTGCCATTGTTCTTCAACAATGGCAAACAACCACTTTACGAAAAAAAAAACCAATTAATGGCACTAAATAGCCTAATGTGCTGATGTGCCTTTAAGCCCTCATTCATTCATTCATTGGATAGATAGCTGGTTCAATACATAGATATAGCTGATTTATTTGATAGATAGATAGCTGGTTTGATAGATAGAAAGATGGTTCAATAGATAGATGGTTAAATAGATATATAGATGGTTTGATAGATAGCTGGTTCAATATATAGATAGATAGATGGTTTGATAGATAGTTAGATGCTTTGATAGATAGATAGATGGTTTTGAGGGTTTATTTTGGTGTCTACATTTGCTGATATTTATGGTTATATAAATGGTTCCAATATAATGATATTAATTAAAGAATAAGTATGTAATACTATGTAATACTCAATTGAATCAAACCCGGCAATGGGCACACGTACTTTATGGTTTGATTTAGGAGTTGGCACCTGCTGGAGAATGCTAAGCTATCTCTAATTAATACATCTATTAAGAAGGTTGTGTGCTTTCTATTTTGAAGGGTTGTGTTTACTACTGAGCATTGGACCTTTGCTAATTCAGAAACTGTATACTGCTTCAGTTTGCAGTGCAAATAATTTCGCTTAACAGCCCTGCTGGAGAGTATTTGTGCTACTTTAAATTTGCGCATTCAAGCACTCAAACTATATATCTATTAGTGCAAAAAGTAAGATGGCTATCAATAATGAAAACACATTTATTCATATGTATATTTATCTATAAGTAAACACACACATATTTACATACATACTTAGAAACATACATACACACATACATACATATATATATATGTATATATATATATATGTATAATTTGTGTGTGTCCAAGTGCGCACGCCCACACAGATAGATAGAAAGATAGATAGAAATACTGACTGACAAACAGACATGTAGATAGATGTTAGATATTGATAGATAAACATAGAGATAAATACATGTTTCCATTATTGATAGGTTTGTCTTACTTATAGTACTGATGATATATTCTATGACATACTGAAGGACATGCACATGGCCTTTTTTGCGACTCCGGTAAATTAAGTTCCCTTTGCCAATAAGATGAGCCAAGCAACCAGTCATTGCTTGAAATATATTTACCAGCCTTCTGTAGAAGTAGGATAAATAGTTTTATTTACCCTCCCTCTAGAGTGGTCAGGCTAAATAGTTTGATCTTCTCTACCCCCAAAATGTTTGAGAAAATAAAAAGCTTTTGATTTGCTTTTTCACACTTGGTCCATCGTACCCAGTAGACATTCGTGAATAACTGGTTCATGCCTTTGCTAACTTTATAAAGTTGTACATACAGTTCCTTGGTACGTAGGCTAAAATGCAACATGTTATAACCAAAGCATACCAAAAACACCATTTTAAGTAAGGGCATACTAAATTAACCCTTTTGTGATATTAGAAGTTAATAAGTATGAATGCTCTTAAGTTCAGTATCTATTTCATTTCATGATTAATATATGTGAAACAATCCATTTATTTTTGTCTTATTTTAGATACTGTAGAATAGGCAAAGTTTGTGAGTGCGATTATCTATATTTACGTCCTTGTTGGACCTGCACACCACAATGGTGCCCGTGCATAGACTAGTATTAAGTATTCCGACTTATTTGTATTACTTTTATTTGGTGATGCCTATGTGGATTGACTGTTCGATAGATAAAAAGATGGTTCAATAGATAGATGGTTTGATAGATAAATGGTTCAATAGAAAGATAGAGCGTACGATAGATTATTTTCAAAATTTGCTTTTGTCAAGGGGCGGTCATCAAAAAATGTCAGGCTTTGAAGGCTGATGCTGGCCTGAATGGGTTTATGTTTACGTCCATTATTGTTTTTTCTTAAATTATTATTCTTTCAAGATTATTATAATTATATTCATTATTATTATTATTATAATTAAATTCATTATTATTAGAGTCATTATTATTATTCTTTATATTATTATAATTTTCATCATCATTATTGTGTAGTTTTTTCAATCATTTATTGTTACTGATAATCTTCTTTTGGTGTCATTGAAGACGGAAGAAAGGAAGGAATTCTTCACAGCCATGTTTGGCGCGTGCTTTATTGCCACAGCCTACACAGTGATCTCCTGTCTTCACCATAACAGACGGTCCCGGAAAAGCAATGTCATCTTTAAAAGATGTTATGGTACTACCTTGCTCCTCATCGGACTCAACACCATCATCTTCAGAGAGCCTACTGAAAGCAGCTTAACCCGTCGGTGAGGTGCCCATCATCAGTCCCTGCACTCAAGAACATGGGTAAGTTTACATTTAAATTCATGATCTTTAAACCATGATTTGTCCACATCTTAGTCATGGTAAATAAAAGTTACTTAGTGCATTATTCAATTAATCTACTAGAAATACTGGTCTTTTCAATCAGTTATGTTATGTAATTTAATCAGGTGATAAAGACATTAATCAGAGCCATGTCACCCTACAACATATGTGGTACATACTCCCAAAGTCACACCATGAAGGTTGTCATTATTAGTAAATACCATTACAGATTACATTGCAATTTTTTTGATTTCCTGTGCTGTTTGAGTAATTGTTGGTGGGTATTATAACCCCATGTTATACCTAAATATTCCATACATTTCCCATCTATTAATTTCTACCATTTTCTACCACCACAATGGTGCCTGTGCATAGACTAGTATTACGTATTCCGACTTATTTGTATTACTTTTATTTTGGTGATACCTATATGTATTGACTTTGTTTATCATTTGATGTGTATTTTCCAGGTTGTATTATCTGTTCAAGGAGGAGATAATGACTTTGCAGGATTCACCGCCCCAAAGTGGTGAATGCTGCCTATCATATACAATCCTACAGCACTGTTGAATAATTAATTATCATTATTACTAGCTGGTTTGATAAGTAGATAGCTGGTTTGATACATAGATAGCTGGTTCAATATATAGCTTAATGATTTGATAGATAGCTGGTTTGATACATATAGATAGCTGGTTTGATAGATAGCTGGTTCGAACGATAGATAGATGGTTCAATAGCTAGATGGTTTGAAAGATAGATAGTTTGATGGATAGATAGCACCCCGCAAGGGGCACACCTACTGTGTGCAATAGGAGTTGGCACCTCCCGGGCAACCCTACGCCAGCGTGGCACCCTGCTCGCCTTATAAAAAAAATGGGGATGTGTGGATCTGTCTATGGATACCATGCATCTAAAAGATCCCTTGGTCATCTTTGGATATGAAGGCTCTGCTCTTTCTCTTCCGCTTTTTCTTCTTTCACATGCTTTGCCATTGTTCTTCAACAATGGCAAACAACCACTTTACGAAAAAAAAAACCAATTAATGGCACTAAATAGCCTAATGTGCTGATGTGCCTTTAAGCCCTCATTCATTCATTCATTGGATAGATAGCTGGTTCAATACATAGATATAGCTGATTTATTTGATAGATAGATAGCTGGTTTGATAGATAGAAAGATGGTTCAATAGATAGATGGTTAAATAGATATATAGATGGTTTGATAGATAGCTGGTTCAATATATAGATAGATAGATGGTTTGATAGATAGTTAGATGCTTTGATAGATAGATAGATGGTTTTGAGGGTTTATTTTGGTGTCTACATTTGCTGATATTTATGGTTATATAAATGGTTCCAATATAATGATATTAATTAAAGAATAAGTATGTAATACTATGTAATACTCAATTGAATCAAACCCGGCAATGGGCACACGTACTTTATGGTTTGATTTAGGAGTTGGCACCTGCTGGAGAATGCTAAGCTATCTCTAATTAATACATCTATTAAGAAGGTTGTGTGCTTTCTATTTTGAAGGGTTGTGTTTACTACTGAGCATTGGACCTTTGCTAATTCAGAAACTGTATACTGCTTCAGTTTGCAGTGCAAATAATTTCGCTTAACAGCCCTGCTGGAGAGTATTTGTGCTACTTTAAATTTGCGCATTCAAGCACTCAAACTATATATCTATTAGTGCAAAAAGTAAGATGGCTATCAATAATGAAAACACATTTATTCATATGTATATTTATCTATAAGTAAACACACACATATTTACATACATACTTAGAAACATACATACACACATACATACATATATATATATATGTATATATATATATATGTATAATTTGTGTGTGTCCAAGTGCGCACGCCCACACAGATAGATAGAAAGATAGATAGAAATACTGACTGACAAACAGACATGTAGATAGATGTTAGATATTGATAGATAAACATAGAGATAAATACATGTTTCCATTATTGATAGATTTGTCTTACTTATAGTACTGATGATATATTCTATGACATACTGAAGGACATGCACATGGCCTTTTTTGCGACTCCGGTAAATTAAGTTCCCTTTGCCAATAAGATGAGCCAAGCAACCAGTCATTGCTTGAAATATATTTACCAGCCTTCTGTAGAAGTAGGATAAATAGTTTTATTTACCCTCCCTCTAGAGTGGTCAGGCTAAATAGTTTGATCTTCTCTACCCCCAAAATGTTTGAGAAAATAAAAAGCTTTTGATTTGCTTTTTCACACTTGTTCCATCGTACCCAGTAGACATTCGTGAATAACTGGTTCATGCCTTTGCTAACTTTATAAAGTTGTACATACAGTTCCTTGGTACGTAGGCTAAAATGCAACATGTTATAACCAAAGCATACCAAAAACACCATTTTAAGTAAGGGCATACTAAATTAACCCTTTTGTGATATTAGAAGTTAATAAGTATGAATGCTCTTAAGTTCAGTATCTATTTCATTTCATGATTAATATATGTGAAACAATCCATTTATTTTTGTCTTATTTTAGATACTGTAGAATAGGCAAAGTTTGTGAGTGCGATTATTTATATTTAAGTCCTTGTTGGACCTGCACACCACAATGGTGCCCGTGCATAGACTAGTATTAAGTATTCCGACTTATTTGTATTACTTTTATTTGGTGATGCCTATGTGGATTGACTGTTCGATAGATAAAAAGATGGTTCAATAGATAGATGGTTTGATAGATAAATGATTCAATAGAAAGATAGAGCGTACGATAGATTATTTTCAAAATTTGCTTTTGTCAAGGGGCGGTCATCAAAAAATGTCAGGCTTTGAAGGCTGATGCTGGCCTGAATGGGTTTATGTTTACGTCCATTATTGTTTTTTCTTAAATTATTCTTTCAAGATTATTATAATTATATTCATTATTATTATTATTATAATTAAATTCATTATTATTAGAGTCATTATTATTATTCTTTATATTATTATAATTTTCATCATCATTATTGTGTAGTTTTTTCAATCATTTATTGTTACTGATAATCTTCTTTTGGTGTCATTGAAGACGGAAGAAAGGAAGGAATTCTTCACAGCCATGTTTGGCGCGTGCTTTATTGCCACAGCCTACACAGTGATCTCCTGTCTTCACCATAACAGACGGTCCCGGAAAAGCAATGTCATCTTTAAAAGATGTTATGGTACTACCTTGCTCCTCATCGGACTCAACACCATCATCTTCAGAGAGCCTACTGAAAGCAGCTTAACCCGTCGGTGAGGTGCCCATCATCAGTCCCTGCACTCAAGAACATGGGTAAGTTTACATTTAAATTCATGATCTTTAAACCATGATTTGTCCACATCTTAGTCATGGTAAATAAAAGTTACTTAGTGCATTATTCAATTAATCTACTAGAAATACTGGTCTTTTCAATCAGTTATGTTATGTAATTTAATCAGGTGATAAAGACATTAATCAGAGCCATGTCACCCTACAACATATGTGGTACATACTCCCAAAGTCACACCATGAAGGTTGTCATTATTAGTAAATACCATTACAGATTACATTGCAATTTTTTGATTTCCTGTGCTGTTTGAGTAATTGTTGGTGGGTATTATAACCCCATGTTATACCTAAATATTCCATACATTTCCCATCTATTAATTTTCTACCATTTTCTACCACCACAATGGTGCCTGTGCATAGACTAGTATTACGTATTCCGACTTATTTGTATTACTTTTATTTTGGTGATACCTATATGTATTGACTTTGTTTATCATTTGATGTGTATTTTCCAGGTTGTATTATCTGTTCAAGGAGGAGATAATGACTTTGCAGGATTCACCGCCCCAAAGTGGTGAATGCTGCCTATCATATACAATCCTACAGCACTGTTGAATAATTAATTATCATTATTACTAGCTGGTTTGATAAGTAGATAGCTGGTTTGATACATAGATAGCTGGTTCAATATATAGCTTAATGATTTGATAGATAGCTGGTTTGATACATATAGATAGCTGGTTTGATAGATAGCTGGTTCGAACGATAGATAGATGGTTCAATAGCTAGATGGTTTGAAAGATAGATAGTTTGATGGATAGATAGCACCCCGCAAGGGGCACACCTACTGTGTGCAATAGGAGTTGGCACCTCCCGGGCAACCCTACGCCAGCGTGGCACCCTGCTCGCCTTATAAAAAAAATGGGGATGTGTGGATCTGTCTATGGATACCATGTATCTAAAAGATCCCTTGGTCATCTTTGGATATGAAGGCTCTGCTCTTTCTCTTCCGCTTTTTCTTCTTTCACATGCTTTGCCATTGTTCTTCAACAATGGCAAACAACCACTTTACTAAAAAAAACCAATTAATGGCACTAAATAGCCTAATGTGCTGATGTGCCTTTAAGCCCTCATTCATTCATTCATTGGATAGATAGCTGGTTCAATACATAGATATAGCTGATTTATTTGATAGATAGATAGCTGGTTTGATAGATAGAAAGATGGTTCAATAGATAGATGGTTAAATAGATATATAGATGGTTTGATAGATAGCTGGTTCAATATATAGATAGATAGATGGTTTGATAGATAGATAGATGCTTTGATAGATAGATAGATGGTTTTGAGGGTTTATTTTGGTGTCTACATTTGCTGATATTTATGGTTATATAAATGGTTCCAATATAATGATATTAATTAAAGAATAAGTATGTAATACTATGTAATACTCAATTGAATCAAACCCGGCAATGGGCACACGTACTTTATGGTTTGATTTAGGAGTTGGCACCTGCTGGAGAATGCTAAGCTATCTCTAATTAATACATCTATTAAGAAGGTTGTGTGCTTTCTATTTTGAAGGGTTGTGTTTACTACTGAGCATTGGACCTTTGCTAATTCAGAAACTGTATACTGCTTCAGTTTGCAGTGCAAGTAATTTCGCTTAACAGCCCTGCTGGAGAGTATTTGTGCTACTTTAAATTTGCGCATTCAAGCACTCAAACTATATATCTATTAGTGCAAAAAGTAAGATGGCTATCAATAATGAAAACATTTATTCATATGTATATTTATCTATAAGTAAACACACACATATTTACATACATACTTAGAAACATACATACACACATACATACATATATATATATGTATATATATATATATGTATAATTTGTGTGTGTCCAAGTGCGCACGCCCACACAGATAGATAGAAAGATAGATAGAAATACTGACTGACAAACAGACATGTAGATAGATGTTAGATATTGATAGATAAACATAGAGATAAATACATGTTTCCATTATTGATAGGTTTGTCTTACTTATAGTACTGATGATATATTCTATGACATACTGAAGGACATGCACATGGCCTTTTTTGCGACTCCGGTAAATTAAGTTCCCTTTGCCAATAAGATGAGCCAAGCAACCAGTCATTGCTTGAAATATATTTACCAGCCTTCTGTAGAAGTAGGATAAATAGTTTTATTTACCCTCCCTCTAGAGTGGTCAGGCTAAATAGTTTGATCTTCTCTACCCCCAAAATGTTTGAGAAAATAAAAAGCTTTTGATTTGCTTTTTCACACTTGGTCCATCGTACCCAGTAGACATTCGTGAATAACTGGTTCATGCCTTTGCTAACTTTATAAAGTTGTACATACAGTTCCTTGGTACGTAGGCTAAAATGCAACATGTTATAACCAAAGCATACCAAAAACACCATTTTAAGTAAGGGCATACTAAATTAACCCTTTTGTGATATTAGAAGTTAATAAGTATGAATGCTCTTAAGTTCAGTATCTATTTCATTTCATGATTAATATATGTGAAACAATCCATTTATTTTTGTCTTATTTTAGATACTGTAGAATAGGCAAAGTTTGTGAGTGCGATTATCTATATTTACGTCCTTGTTGGACCTGCACACCACAATGGTGCCCGTGCATAGACTAGTATTAAGTATTCCGACTTATTTGTATTACTTTTATTTGGTGATGCCTATGTGGATTGACTGTTCGATAGATAAAAAGATGGTTCAATAGATAGATGGTTTGATAGATAAATGGTTCAATAGAAAGATAGAGCGTACGATAGATTATTTTCAAAATTTGCTTTTGTCAAGGGGCGGTCATCAAAAAATGTCAGGCTTTGAAGGCTGATGCTGGCCTGAATGGGTTTATGTTTACGTCCATTATTGTTTTTTCTTAAATTATTATTCTTTCAAGATTATTATAATTATATTCATTATTATTATTATTATAATTAAATTCATTATTATTAGAGTCATTATTATTATTCTTTATATTATTATTATTCTTTATATTATTATAATTTTCATCATCATTATTGTGTAGTTTTTTCAATCATTTATTGTTACTGATAATCTTCTTTTGGTGACATTGAAGACGGAAGAAAGGAAGGAATTCCTCACAGCCATGTTTGGCGCGTGCTTTATTGCCACAGCCTACACAGTGATCTCCTGTCTTCACCATAACAGACGGTCCCGGAAAAGCAATGTCATCTTTAAAAGATGTTATGGTACTACCTTGCTCCTCATCGGACTCAACACCATCATCTTCAGAGAGCCTACTGAAAGCAGCTTAACCCGTCGGTGAGGTGCCCATCATCAGTCCCTGCACTCAAGAACATGGGTAAGTTTACATTTAAATTCATGATCTTTAAACCATGATTTGTCCACATCTTAGTCATGGTAAATAAAAGTTACTTAGTGCATTATTCAATTAATCTACTAGAAATACTGGTCTTTTCAATCAGTTATGTTATGTAATTTAATCAGGTGATAAAGACATTAATCAGAGCCATGTCACCCTACAACATATGTGGTACATACTCCCAAAGTCACACCATGAAGGTTGTCATTATTAGTAAATACCATTACAGATTACATTGCAATTTTTTGATTTCCTGTGCTGTTTGAGTAATTGTTGGTGGGTATTATAACCCCATGTTATACCTAAATATTCCATACATTTCCCATCTATTAATTTTCTACCATTTTCTACCACCACAATGGTGCCTGTGCATAGACTAGTATTACGTATTCCGACTTATTTGTATTACTTTTATTTTGGTGATACCTATATGTATTGACTTTGTTTATCATTTGATGTGTATTTTCCAGGTTGTATTATCTGTTCAAGGAGGAGATAATGACTTTGCAGGATTCACCGCCCCAAAGTGGTGAATGCTGCCTATCATATACAATCCTACAGCACTGTTGAATAATTAATTATCATTATTACTAGCTGGTTTGATAAGTAGATAGCTGGTTTGATACATAGATAGCTGGTTCAATATATAGCTTAATGATTTGATAGATAGCTGGTTTGATACATATAGATAGCTGGTTTGATAGATAGCTGGTTCGAACGATAGATAGATGGTTCAATAGCTAGATGGTTTGAAAG
This sequence comes from Maea johnstoni, assembly GCA_963942565.1. Lineage (NCBI taxonomy): Eukaryota > Metazoa > Annelida > Polychaeta > Spionida > Magelonidae > Maea > Maea johnstoni. Next base: position 31,300,081 of record OZ012700.1, read on the forward strand.
ATAGATAGTTTGATGGATAGATAGCACCCCGCAAGGGGCACACCTACTGTGTGCAATAGGAGTTGGCACCTCCCGGGCAACCCTACGCCAGCGTGGCACCCTGCTCGCCTTATAAAAAAAATGGGGATGTGTGGATCTGTCTATGGATACCATGCATCTAAAAGATCCCTTGGTCATCTTTGGATATGAAGGCTCTGCTCTTTCTCTTCCGCTTTTTCTTCTTTCACATGCTTTGCCATTGTTCTTCAACAATGGCAAACAACCACTTTACGAAAAAAAAACCAATTAATGGCACTAAATAGCCTAATGTGCTGATGTGCCTTTAAGCCCTCATTCATTCATTCATTGGATAGATAGCTGGTTCAATACATAGATATAGCTGATTTATTTGATAGATAGATAGCTGGTTTGATAGATAGAAAGATGGTTCAATAGATAGATGGTTAAATAGATATATAGATGGTTTGATAGATAGCTGGTTCAATATATAGATAGATAGATGGTTTGATAGATAGTTAGATGCTTTGATAGATAGATAGATGGTTTTGAGGGTTTATTTTGGTGTCTACATTTGCTGATATTTATGGTTATATAAATGGTTCCAATATAATGATATTAATTAAAGAATAAGTATGTAATACTATGTAATACTCAATTGAATCAAACCCGGCAATGGGCACACGTACTTTATGGTTTGATTTAGGAGTTGGCACCTGCTGGAGAATGCTAAGCTATCTCTAATTAATACATCTATTAAGAAGGTTGTGTGCTTTCTATTTTGAAGGGTTGTGTTTACTACTGAGCATTGGACCTTTGCTAATTCAGAAACTGTATACTGCTTCAGTTTGCAGTGCAAATAATTTCGCTTAACAGCCCTGCTGGAGAGTATTTGTGCTACTTTAAATTTGCGCATTCAAGCACTCAAACTATATATCTATTAGTGCAAAAAGTAAGATGGCTATCAATAATGAAAACACATTTATTCATATGTATATTTATCTATAAGTAAACACACACATATTTACATACATACTTAGAAACATACATACACACATACATACATATATATATATGTATATATATATATATGTATAATTTGTGTGTGTCCAAGTGCGCACGCCCACACAGATAGATAGAAAGATAGATAGAAATACTGACTGACAAACAGACATGTAGATAGATGTTAGATATTGATAGATAAACATAGAGATAAATACATGTTTCCATTATTGATAGGTTTGTCTTACTTATAGTACTGATGATATATTCTATGACATACTGAAGGACATGCACATGGCCTTTTTTGCGACTCCGGTAAATTAAGTTCCCTTTGCCAATAAGATGAGCCAAGCAACCAGTCATTGCTTGAAATATATTTACCAGCCTTCTGTAGAAGTAGGATAAATAGTTTTATTTACCCTCCCTCTAGAGTGGTCAGGCTAAATAGTTTGATCTTCTCTACCCCCAAAATGTTTGAGAAAATAAAAAGCTTTTGATTTGCTTTTTCACACTTGGTCCATCGTACCCAGTAGACATTCGTGAATAACTGGTTCATGCCTTTGCTAACTTTATAAAGTTGTACATACAGTTCCTTGGTACGTAGGCTAAAATGCAACATGTTATAACCAAAGCATACCAAAAACACCATTTAAAGTAAGGGCATACTAAATTAACCCTTTTGTGATATTAGAAGTTAATAAGTATGAATGCTCTTAAGTTCAGTATCTATTTCATTTCATGATTAATATATGTGAAACAATCCATTTATTTTTGTCTTATTTTAGATACTGTAGAATAGGCAAAGTTTGTGAGTGCGATTATCTATATTTACGTCCTTGTTGGACCTGCACACCACAATGGTGCCCGTGCATAGACTAGTATTAAGTATTCCGACTTATTTGTATTACTTTTATTTGGTGATGCCTATGTGGATTGACTGTTCGATAGATAAAAAGATGGTTCAATAGATAGATGGTTTGATAGATAAATGGTTCAATAGAAAGATAGAGCGTACGATAGATTATTTTCAAAATTTGCTTTTGTCAAGGGGCGGTCATCAAAAAATGTCAGGCTTTGAAGGCTGATGCTGGCCTGAATGGGTTTATGTTTACGTCCATTATTGTTTTTTCTTAAAAAATTATTCTTTCAAGATTATTATAATTATATTCATTATTATTATTATTATAATTAAATTCATTATTATTAGAGTCATTATTATTATTCTTTATATTATTATAATTTTCATCATCATTATTGTGTAGTTTTTTCAATCATTTATTGTTACTGATAATCTTCTTTTGGTGTCATTGAAGACGGAAGAAAGGAAGGAATTCTTCACAGCCATGTTTGGCGCGTGCTTTATTGCCACAGCCTACACAGTGATCTCCTGTCTTCACCATAACAGACGGTCCCGGAAAAGCAATGTCATCTTTAAAAGATGTTATGGTACTACCTTGCTCCTCATCGGACTCAACACCATCATCTTCAGAGAGCCTACTGAAAGCAGCTTAACCCGTCGGTGAGGTGCCCATCATCAGTCCCTGCACTCAAGAACATGGGTAAGTTTACATTTAAATTCATGATCTTTAAACCATGATTTGTCCACATCTTAGTCATGGTAAATAAAAGTTACTTAGTGCATTATTCAATTAATCTACTAGAAATACTGGTCTTTTCAATCAGTTATGTTATGTAATTTAATCAGGTGATAAAGACATTAATCAGAGCCATGTCACCCTACAACATATGTGGTACATACTCCCAAAGTCACACCATGAAGGTTGTCATTATTAGTAAATACCATTACAGATTACATTGCAATTTTTTGATTTCCTGTGCTGTTTGAGTAATTGTTGGTGGGTATTATAACCCCATGTTATACCTAAATATTCCATACATTTCCCATCTATTAATTTTCTACCATTTTCTACCACCACAATGGTGCCTGTGCATAGACTAGTATTACGTATTCCGACTTATTTGTATTACTTTTATTTTGGTGATACCTATATGTATTGACTTTGTTTATCATTTGATGTGTATTTTCCAGGTTGTATTATCTGTTCAAGGAGGAGATAATGACTTTGCAGGATTCACCGCCCCAAAGTGGTGAATGCTGCCTATCATATACAATCCTACAGCACTGTTGAATAATTAATTATCATTATTACTAGCTGGTTTGATAAGTAGATAGCTGGTTTGATACATAGATAGCTGGTTCAATATATAGCTTAATGATTTGATAGATAGCTGGTTTGATACGTATAGATAGCTGGTTTGATAGATAGCTGGTTCGCACGATAGATAGATGGTTCAATAGCTAGATGGTTTGAAAGATAGATAGTTTGATGGATAGATAGCACCACGCAAGGGGCACACCTACTGTGTGCAATAGGAGTTGGCACCTCCCGGGCAACCCTACGCCAGCGTGGCACCCTGCTCGCCTTATAAAAAAATGGGGATGTGTGGATCTGTCTATGGATACCATGCATCTAAAAGATCCCTTGGTCATCTTTGGATATGAAGGCTCTGCTCTTTCTCTTCCGCTTTTTCTTCTTTCACATGCTTTGCCATTGTTCTTCAACAATGGCAAACAACCACTTTACGAAAAAAAAACCAATTAATGGCACTAAATAGCCTAATGTGCTGATGTGCCTTTAAGCCCTCATTCATTCATTCATTGGATAGATAGCTGGTTCAATACATAGATATAGCTGATTTATTTGATAGATAGATAGAAAGATGGTTCAATAGATAGATGGTTAAATAGATATATAGATGGTTTGATAGATAGCTGGTTCAATATATAGATAGATAGATGGTTTGATAGATAGTTAGATGCTTTGATAGATAGATAGATGGTTTTGAGGGTTTATTTTGGTGTCTACATTTGCTGATATTTATGGTTATATAAATGGTTCCAATATAATGATATTAATTAAAGAATAAGTATGTAATACTATGTAATACTCAATTGAATCAAACCCGGCAATGGGCACACGTACTTTATGGTTTGATTTAGGAGTTGGCACCTGCTGGAGAATGCTAAGCTATCTCTAATTAATACATCTATTAAGAAGGTTGTGTGCTTTCTATTTTGAAGGGTTGTGTTTACTACTGAGCATTGGACCTTTGCTAATTCAGAAACTGTATACTGCTTCAGTTTGCAGTGCAAATAATTTCGCTTAACAGCCCTGCTGGAGAGTATTTGTGCTACTTTAAATTTGCGCATTCAAGCACTCAAACTATATATCTATTAGTGCAAAAAGTAAGATGGCTATCAATAATGAAAACACATTTATTCATATGTATATTTATCTATAAGTAAACACACACATATTTACATACATACTTAGAAACATACATACACACATACATACATATATATATATGTATATATATATATATGTATAATTTGTGTGTGTCCAAGTGCGCACGCCCACACAGATAGATAGAAAGATAGATAGAAATACTGACTGACAAACAGACATGTAGATAGATGTTAGATATTGATAGATAAACATAGAGATAAATACATGTTTCCATTATTGATAGGTTTGTCTTACTTATAGTACTGATGATATATTCTATGACATACTGAAGGACATGCACATGGCCTTTTTTGCGACTCCGGTAAATTAAGTTCCCTTTGCCAATAAGATGAGCCAAGCAACCAGTCATTGCTTGAAATATATTTACCAGCCTTCTGTAGAAGTAGGATAAATAGTTTTATTTACCCTCCCTCTAGAGTGGTCAGGCTAAATAGTTTGATCTTCTCTACCCCCAAAATGTTTGAGAAAATAAAAAGCTTTTGATTTGCTTTTTCACACTTGGTCCATCGTACCCAGTAGACATTCGTGAATAACTGGTTCATGCCTTTGCTAACTTTATAAAGTTGTACATACAGTTCCTTGGTACGTAGGCTAAAATGCAACATGTTATAACCAAAGCATACCAAAAACACCATTTAAAGTAAGGGCATACTAAATTAACCCTTTTGTGATATTAGAAGTTAATAAGTATGAATGCTCTTAAGTTCAGTATCTATTTCATTTCATGATTAATATATGTGAAACAATCCATTTATTTTTGTCTTATTTTAGATACTGTAGAATAGGCAAAGTTTGTGAGTGCGATTATCTATATTTACGTCCTTGTTGGACCTGCACACCACAATGGTGCCCGTGCATAGACTAGTATTAAGTATTCCGACTTATTTGTATTACTTTTATTTGGTGATGCCTATGTGGATTGACTGTTCGATAGATAAAAAGATGGTTCAATAGATAGATGGTTTGATAGATAAATGGTTCAATAGAAAGATAGAGCGTACGATAGATTATTTTCAAAATTTGCTTTTGTCAAGGGGCGGTCATCAAAAAATGTCAGGCTTTGAAGGCTGATGCTGGCCTGAATGGGTTTATGTTTACGTCCATTATTGTTTTTTCTTAAAAAATTATTCTTTCAAGATTATTATAATTATATTCATTATTATTATTATTATAATTAAATTCATTATTATTAGAGTCATTATTATTATTCTTTATATTATTATAATTTTCATCATCATTATTGTGTAGTTTTTTCAATCATTTATTGTTACTGATAATCTTCTTTTGGTGTCATTGAAGACGGAAGAAAGGAAGGAATTCTTCACAGCCATGTTTGGCGCGTGCTTTATTGCCACAGCCTACACAGTGATCTCCTGTCTTCACCATAACAGACGGTCCCGGAAAAGCAATGTCATCTTTAAAAGATGTTATGGTACTACCTTGCTCCTCATCGGACTCAACACCATCATCTTCAGAGAGCCTACTGAAAGCAGCTTAACCCGTCGGTGAGGTGCCCATCATCAGTCCCTGCACTCAAGAACATGGGTAAGTTTACATTTAAATTCATGATCTTTAAACCATGATTTGTCCACATCTTAGTCATGGTAAATAAAAGTTACTTAGTGCATTATTCAATTAATCTACTAGAAATACTGGTCTTTTCAATCAGTTATGTTATGTAATTTAATCAGGTGATAAAGACATTAATCAGAGCCATGTCACCCTACAACATATGTGGTACATACTCCCAAAGTCACACCATGAAGGTTGTCATTATTAGTAAATACCATTACAGATTACATTGCAATTTTTTGATTTCCTGTGCTGTTTGAGTAATTGTTGGTGGGTATTATAACCCCATGTTATACCTAAATATTCCATACATTTCCCATCTATTAATTTTCTACCATTTTCTACCACCACAATGGTGCCTGTGCATAGACTAGTATTACGTATTCCGACTTATTTGTATTACTTTTATTTTGGTGATACCTATATGTATTGACTTTGTTTATCATTTGATGTGTATTTTCCAGGTTGTATTATCTGTTCAAGGAGGAGATAATGACTTTGCAGGATTCACCGCCCCAAAGTGGTGAATGCTGCCTATCATATACAATCCTACAGCACTGTTGAATAATTAATTATCATTATTACTAGCTGGTTTGATAAGTAGATAGCTGGTTTGATACATAGATAGCTGGTTCAATATATAGCTTAATGATTTGATAGATAGCTGGTTTGATACGTATAGATAGCTGGTTTGATAGATAGCTGGTTCGCACGATAGATAGATGGTTCAATAGCTAGATGGTTTGAAAGATAGATAGTTTGATGGATAGATAGCACCACGCAAGGGGCACACCTACTGTGTGCAATAGGAGTTGGCACCTCCCGGGCAACCCTACGCCAGCGTGGCACCCTGCTCGCCTTATAAAAAAATGGGGATGTGTGGATCTGTCTATGGATACCATGCATCTAAAAGATCCCTTGGTCATCTTTGGATATGAAGGCTCTGCTCTTTCTCTTCCGCTTTTTCTTCTTTCACATGCTTTGCCATTGTTCTTCAACAATGGCAAACAACCACTTTACGAAAAAAAAACCAATTAATGGCACTAAATAGCCTAATGTGCTGATGTGCCTTTAAGCCCTCATTCATTCATTCATTGGATAGATAGCTGGTTCAATACATAGATATAGCTGATTTATTTGATAGATAGATAGAAAGATGGTTCAATAGATAGATGGTTAAATAGATATATAGATGGTTTGATAGATAGCTGGTTCAATATATAGATAGATAGATGGTTTGATAGATAGATAGATGCTTTGATAGATAGATAGATGGTTTTGAGGGTTTATTTTGGTGTCTACATTTGCTGATATTTATGGTTATATAAATGGTTCCAATATAATGATATTAATTAAAGAATAAGTATGTAATACTATGTAATACTCAATTGAATCAAACCCGGCAATGGGCACACGTACTTTATGGTTTGATTTAGGAGTTGGCACCTGCTGGAGAATGCTAAGCTATCTCTAATTAATACATCTATTAAGAAGGTTGTGTGCTTTCTATTTTGAAGGGTTGTGTTTACTACTGAGCATTGGACCTTTGCTAATTCAGAAACTGTATACTGCTTCAGTTTGCAGTGCAAATAATTTCGCTTAACAGCCCTGCTGGAGAGTATTTGTGCTACTTTAAATTTGCGCATTCAAGCACTCAAACTATATATCTATTAGTGCAAAAAGTAAGATGGCTATCAATAATGAAAACACATTTATTCATATGTATATTTATCTATAAGTAAACACACACATATTTACATACATACTTAGAAACATACATACACACATACATACATATATATATATGTATATATATATATATGTATAATTTGTGTGTGTCCAAGTGCGCACGCCCACACAGATAGATAGAAAGATAGATAGAAATACTGACTGACAAACAGACATGTAGATAGATGTTAGATATTGATAGATAAACATAGAGATAAATACATGTTTCCATCATTGATAGGTTTGTCTTACTTATAGTACTGATGATATATTCTATGACATACTGAAGGACATGCACATGGCCTTTTTTGCGACTCCGGTAAATTAAGTTCCCTTTGCCAATAAGATGAGCCAAGCAACCAGTCATTGCTTGAAATATATTTACCAGCCTTCTGTAGAAGTAGGATAAATAGTTTTATTTACCCTCCCTCTAGAGTGGTCAGGCTAAATAGTTTGATCTTCTCTACCCCCAAAATGTTTGAGAAAATAAAAAGCTTTTGATTTGCTTTTTCACACTTGGTCCATCGTACCCAGTAGACATTCGTGAATAACTGGTTCATGCCTTTGCTAACTTTATAAAGTTGTACATACAGTTCCTTGGTACGTAGGCTAAAATGCAACATGTTATAACCAAAGCATACCAAAAACACCATTTTAAGTAAGGGCATACTAAATTAACCCTTTTGTGATATTAGAAGTTAATAAGTATGAATGCTCTTAAGTTCAGTATCTATTTCATTTCATGATTAATATATGTGAAACAATCCATTTATTTTTGTCTTATTTTAGATACTGTAGAATAGGCAAAGTTTGTGAGTGCGATTATTTATATTTACGTCCTTGTTGGACCTGCACACCACAATGGTGCCCGTGCATAGACTAGTATTAAGTATTCCGACTTATTTGTATTACTTTTATTTGGTGATGCCTATGTGGATTGACTGTTCGATAGATAAAAAGATGGTTCAATAGATAGATGGTTTGATAGATAAATGGTTCAATAGAAAGATAGAGCGTACGATAGATTATTTTCAAAATTTGCTTTTGTCAAGGGGCGGTCATCAAAAAATGTCAGGCTTTGAAGGCTGATGCTGGCCTGAATGGGTTTATGTTTACGTCCATTATTGTTTTTTCTTAAATTATTATTCTTTCAAGATTATTATAATTATATTCAGTATTATTATTATTATAATTAAATTCATTATTATTAGAGTCATTATTATTATTCTTTATATTATTATAATTTTCATCATCATTATTGTGTAGTTTTTTCAATCATTTATTGTTACTGATAATCTTCTTTTGGTGTCATTGAAGACGGAAGAAAGGAAGGAATTCTTCACAGCCATGTTTGGCGCGTGCTTTATTGCCACAGCCTACACAGTGATCTCCTGTCTTCACCATAACAGACGGTCCCGGAAAAGCAATGTCATCTTTAAAAGATGTTATGGTACTACCTTGCTCCTCATCGGACTCAACACCATCATCTTCAGAGAGCCTACTGAAAGCAGCTTAACCCGTCGGTGAGGTGCCCATCATCAGTCCCTGCACTCAAGAACATGGGTAAGTTTACATTTAAATTCATGATCTTTAAACCATGATTTGTCCACATCTTAGTCATGGTAAATAAAAGTTACTTAGTGCATTATTCAATTAATCTACTAGAAATACTGGTCTTTTCAATCAGTTATGTTATGTAATTTAATCAGGTGATAAAGACATTAATCAGAGCCATGTCACCCTACAACATATGTGGTACATACTCCCAAAGTCACACCATGAAGGTTGTCATTATTAGTAAATACCATTACAGATTACATTGCAATTTTTTGATTTCCTGGGCTGTTTGAGTAATTGTTGGTGGGTATTATAACCCCATGTTATACCTAAATATTCCATACATTTCCCATCTATTAATTTTCTACCATTTTCTACCACCACAATGGTGCCTGTGCATAGACTAGTATTACGTATTCCGACTTATTTGTATTACTTTTATTTTGGTGATACCTATATGTATTGACTTTGTTTATCATTTGATGTGTATTTTCCAGGTTGTATTATCTGTTCAAGGAGGAGATAATGACTTTGCAGGATTCACCGCCCCAAAGTGGTGAATGCTGCCTATCATATACAACCCTACAGCACTGTTGAATAATTAATTATCATTATTACTAGCTGGTTTGATAAGTAGATAGCTGGTTTGATACATAGATAGCTGGTTCAATATATAGCTTAATGATTTGATAGATAGCTGGTTTGATACATATAGATAGCTGGTTTGATAGATAGCTGGTTCGAACGATAGATAGATGGTTCAATAGCTAGATGGTTTGAAAGATAGATAGTTTGATGGATAGATAGCACCCCGCAAGGGGCACACCTACTGTGTGCAATAGGAGTTGGCACCTCCCGGGCAACCCTACGCCAGCGTGGCACCCTGCTCGCCTTATAAAAAAAATGGGGATGTGTGGATCTGTCTATGGATACCATGCATCTAAAAGATCCCTTGGTCATCTTTGGATATGAAGGCTCTGCTCTTTCTCTTCCGCTTTTTCTTCTTTCACATGCTTTGCCATTGTTCTTCAACAATGGCAAACAACCACTTTACGAAAAAAAAACCAATTAATGGCACTAAATAGCCTAATGTGCTGATGTGCCTTTAAGCCCTCATTCATTCATTCATTGGATAGATAGCTGGTTCAATACATAGATATAGCTGATTTATTTGATAGATAGATAGCTGGTTTGATAGATAGAAAGATGGTTCAATAGATAGATGGTTAAATAGATATATAGATGGTTTGATAGATAGCTGGTTCAATATATAGATAGATAGATGGTTTGATAGATAGTTAGATGCTTTGATAGATAGATAGATGGTTTTGAGGGTTTATTTTGGTGTCTACATTTGCTGATATTTATGGTTATATAAATGGTTCCAATATAATGATATTAATTAAAGAATAAGTATGTAATACTATGTAATACTCAATTGAATCAAACCCGGCAATGGGCACACGTACTTTATGGTTTGATTTAGGAGTTGGCACCTGCTGGAGAATGCTAAGCTATCTCTAATTAATACATCTATTAAGAAGGTTGTGTGCTTTCTATTTTGAAGGGTTGTGTTTACTACTGAGCATTGGACCTTTGCTAATTCAGAAACTGTATACTGCTTCAGTTTGCAGTGCAAATAATTTCGCTTAACAGCCCTGCTGGAGAGTATTTGTGCTACTTTAAATTTGCGCATTCAAGCACTCAAACTATATATCTATTAGTGCAAAAAGTAAGATGGCTATCAATAATGAAAACACATTTATTCATATGTATATTTATCTATAAGTAAACACACACATATTTACATACATACTTAGAAACATACATACACACATACATACATATATATATATGTATATATATATATATGTATAATTTGTGTGTGTCCAAGTGCGCACGCCCACACAGATAGATAGAAAGATAGATAGAAATACTGACTGACAAACAGACATGTAGATAGATGTTAGATATTGATAGATAAACATAGAGATAAATACATGTTTCCATTATTGATAGGTTTGTCTTACTTATAGTACTGATGATATATTCTATGACATACTGAAGGACATGCACATGGCCTTTTTTGCGACTCCGGTAAATTAAGTTCCCTTTGCCAATAAGATGAGCCAAGCAACCAGTCATTGCTTGAAATATATTTACCAGCCTTCTGTAGAAGTAGGATAAATAGTTTTATTTACCCTCCCTCTAGAGTGGTCAGGCTAAATAGTTTGATCTTCTCTACCCCCAAAATGTTTGAGAAAATAAAAAGCTTTTGATTTGCTTTTTCACACTTGGTCCATCGTACCCAGTAGACATTCGTGAATAACTGGTTCATGCCTTTGCTAACTTTATAAAGTTGTACATACAGTTCCTTGGTACGTAGGCTAAAATGCAACATGTTATAACCAAAGCATACCAAAAACACCATTTAAAGTAAGGGCATACTAAATTAACCCTTTTGTGATATTAGAAGTTAATAAGTATGAATGCTCTTAAGTTCAGTATCTATTTCATTTCATGATTAATATATGTGAAACAATCCATTTATTTTTGTCTTATTTTAGATACTGTAGAATAGGCAAAGTTTGTGAGTGCGATTATCTATATTTACGTCCTTGTTGGACCTGCACACCACAATGGTGCCCGTGCATAGACTAGTATTAAGTATTCCGACTTATTTGTATTACTTTTATTTGGTGATGCCTATGTGGATTGACTGTTCGATAGATAAAAAGATGGTTCAATAGATAGATGGTTTGATAGATAAATGGTTCAATAGAAAGATAGAGCGTACGATAGATTATTTTCAAAATTTGCTTTTGTCAAGGGGCGGTCATCAAAAAATGTCAGGCTTTGAAGGCTGATGCTGGCCTGAATGGGTTTATGTTTACGTCCATTATTGTTTTTTCTTAAATAATTATTCTTTCAAGATTATTATAATTATATTCATTATTATTATTATTATAATTAAATTCATTATTATTAGAGTCATTATTATTATTCTTTATATTATTATAATTTTCATCATCATTATTGTGTAGTTTTTTCAATCATTTATTGTTACTGATAATCTTCTTTTGGTGTCATTGAAGACGGAAGAAAGGAAGGAATTCTTCACAGCCATGTTTGGCGCGTGCTTTATTGCCACAGCCTACACAGTGATCTCCTGTCTTCACCATAACAGACGGTCCCGGAAAAGCAATGTCATCTTTAAAAGATGTTATGGTACTACCTTGCTCCTCATCGGACTCAACACCATCATCTTCAGAGAGCCTACTGAAAGCAGCTTAACCCGTCGGTGAGGTGCCCATCATCAGTCCCTGCACTCAAGAACATGGGTAAGTTTACATTTAAATTCATGATCTTTAAACCATGATTTGTCCACATCTTAGTCATGGTAAATAAAAGTTACTTAGTGCATTATTCAATTAATCTACTAGAAATACTGGTCTTTTCAATCAGTTATGTTATGTAATTTAATCAGGTGATAAAGACATTAATCAGAGCCATGTCACCCTACAACATATGTGGTACATACTCCCAAAGTCACACCATGAAGGTTGTCATTATTAGTAAATACCATTACAGATTACATTGCAATTTTTTGATTTCCTGTGCTGTTTGAGTAATTGTTGGTGGGTATTATAACCCCATGTTATACCTAAATATTCCATACATTTCCCATCTATTAATTTTCTACCATTTTCTACCACCACAATGGTGCCTGTGCATAGACTAGTATTACGTATTCCGACTTATTTGTATTACTTTTATTTTGGTGATACCTATATGTATTGACTTTGTTTATCATTTGATGTGTATTTTCCAGGTTGTATTATCTGTTCAAGGAGGAGATAATGACTTTGCAGGATTCACCGCCCCAAAGTGGTGAATGCTGCCTATCATATACAATCCTACAGCACTGTTGAATAATTAATTATCATTATTACTAGCTGGTTTGATAAGTAGATAGCTGGTTTGATACATAGATAGCTGGTTCAATATATAGCTTAATGATTTGATAGATAGCTGGTTTGATACGTATAGATAGCTGGTTTGATAGATAGCTGGTTCGCACGATAGATAGATGGTTCAATAGCTAGATGGTTTGAAAGATAGATAGTTTGATGGATAGATAGCACCACGCAAGGGGCACACCTACTGTGTGCAATAGGAGTTGGCACCTCCCGGGCAACCCTACGCCAGCGTGGCACCCTGCTCGCCTTATAAAAAAATGGGGATGTGTGGATCTGTCTATGGATACCATGCATCTAAAAGATCCCTTGGTCATCTTTGGATATGAAGGCTCTGCTCTTTCTCTTCCGCTTTTTCTTCTTTCACATGCTTTGCCATTGTTCTTCAACAATGGCAAACAACCACTTTACGAAAAAAAAACCAATTAATGGCACTAAATAGCCTAATGTGCTGATGTGCCTTTAAGCCCTCATTCATTCATTCATTGGATAGATAGCTGGTTCAATACATAGATATAGCTGATTTATTTGATAGATAGATAGAAAGATGGTTCAATAGATAGATGGTTAAATAGATATATAGATGGTTTGATAGATAGCTGGTTCAATATATAGATAGATAGATGGTTTGATAGATAGATAGATGCTTTGATAGATAGATAGATGGTTTTGAGGGTTTATTTTGGTGTCTACATTTGCTGATATTTATGGTTATATAAATGGTTCCAATATAATGATATTAATTAAAGAATAAGTATGTAATACTATGTAATACTCAATTGAATCAAACCCGGCAATGGGCACACGTACTTTATGGTTTGATTTAGGAGTTGGCACCTGCTGGAGAATGCTAAGCTATCTCTAATTAATACATCTATTAAGAAGGTTGTGTGCTTTCTATTTTGAAGGGTTGTGTTTACTACTGAGCATTGGACCTTTGCTAATTCAGAAACTGTATACTGCTTCAGTTTGCAGTGCAAATAATTTCGCTTAACAGCCCTGCTGGAGAGTATTTGTGCTACTTTAAATTTGCGCATTCAAGCACTCAAACTATATATCTATTAGTGCAAAAAGTAAGATGGCTATCAATAATGAAAACACATTTATTCATATGTATATTTATCTATAAGTAAACACACACATATTTACATACATACTTAGAAACATACATACACACATACATACATATATATATATGTATATATATATATATGTATAATTTGTGTGTGTCCAAGTGCGCACGCCCACACAGATAGATAGAAAGATAGATAGAAATACTGACTGACAAACAGACATGTAGATAGATGTTAGATATTGATAGATAAACATAGAGATAAATACATGTTTCCATCATTGATAGGTTTGTCTTACTTATAGTACTGATGATATATTCTATGACATACTGAAGGACATGCACATGGCCTTTTTTGCGACTCCGGTAAATTAAGTTCCCTTTGCCAATAAGATGAGCCAAGCAACCAGTCATTGCTTGAAATATATTTACCAGCCTTCTGTAGAAGTAGGATAAATAGTTTTATTTACCCTCCCTCTAGAGTGGTCAGGCTAAATAGTTTGATCTTCTCTACCCCCAAAATGTTTGAGAAAATAAAAAGCTTTTGATTTGCTTTTTCACACTTGGTCCATCGTACCCAGTAGACATTCGTGAATAACTGGTTCATGCCTTTGCTAACTTTATAAAGTTGTACATACAGTTCCTTGGTACGTAGGCTAAAATGCAACATGTTATAACCAAAGCATACCAAAAACACCATTTTAAGTAAGGGCATACTAAATTAACCCTTTTGTGATATTAGAAGTTAATAAGTATGAATGCTCTTAAGTTCAGTATCTATTTCATTTCATGATTAATATATGTGAAACAATCCATTTATTTTTGTCTTATTTTAGATACTGTAGAATAGGCAAAGTTTGTGAGTGCGATTATTTATATTTACGTCCTTGTTGGACCTGCACACCACAATGGTGCCCGTGCATAGACTAGTATTAAGTATTCCGACTTATTTGTATTACTTTTATTTGGTGATGCCTATGTGGATTGACTGTTCGATAGATAAAAAGATGGTTCAATAGATAGATGGTTTGATAGATAAATGGTTCAATAGAAAGATAGAGCGTACGATAGATTATTTTCAAAATTTGCTTTTGTCAAGGGGCGGTCATCAAAAAATGTCAGGCTTTGAAGGCTGATGCTGGCCTGAATGGGTTTATGTTTACGTCCATTATTGTTTTTTCTTAAATTATTATTCTTTCAAGATTATTATAATTATATTCAGTATTATTATTATTATAATTAAATTCATTATTATTAGAGTCATTATTATTATTCTTTATATTATTATAATTTTCATCATCATTATTGTGTAGTTTTTTCAATCATTTATTGTTACTGATAATCTTCTTTTGGTGTCATTGAAGACGGAAGAAAGGAAGGAATTCTTCACAGCCATGTTTGGCGCGTGCTTTATTGCCACAGCCTACACAGTGATCTCCTGTCTTCACCATAACAGACGGTCCCGGAAAAGCAATGTCATCTTTAAAAGATGTTATGGTACTACCTTGCTCCTCATCGGACTCAACACCATCATCTTCAGAGAGCCTACTGAAAGCAGCTTAACCCGTCGGTGAGGTGCCCATCATCAGTCCCTGCACTCAAGAACATGGGTAAGTTTACATTTAAATTCATGATCTTTAAACCATGATTTGTCCACATCTTAGTCATGGTAAATAAAAGTTACTTAGTGCATTATTCAATTAATCTACTAGAAATACTGGTCTTTTCAATCAGTTATGTTATGTAATTTAATCAGGTGATAAAGACATTAATCAGAGCCATGTCACCCTACAACATATGTGGTACATACTCCCAAAGTCACACCATGAAGGTTGTCATTATTAGTAAATACCATTACAGATTACATTGCAATTTTTTGATTTCCTGGGCTGTTTGAGTAATTGTTGGTGGGTATTATAACCCCATGTTATACCTAAATATTCCATACATTTCCCATCTATTAATTTTCTACCATTTTCTACCACCACAATGGTGCCTGTGCATAGACTAGTATTACGTATTCCGACTTATTTGTATTACTTTTATTTTGGTGATACCTATATGTATTGACTTTGTTTATCATTTGATGTGTATTTTCCAGGTTGTATTATCTGTTCAAGGAGGAGATAATGACTTTGCAGGATTCACCGCCCCAAAGTGGTGAATGCTGCCTATCATATACAACCCTACAGCACTGTTGAATAATTAATTATCATTATTACTAGCTGGTTTGATAAGTAGATAGCTGGTTTGATACATAGATAGCTGGTTCAATATATAGCTTAATGATTTGATAGATAGCTGGTTTGATACATATAGATAGCTGGTTTGATAGATAGCTGGTTCGAACGATAGATAGATGGTTCAATAGCTAGATGGTTTGAAAGATAGATAGTTTGATGGATAGATAGCACCCCGCAAGGGGCACACCTACTGTGTGCAATAGGAGTTGGCACCTCCCGGGCAACCCTACGCCAGCGTGGCACCCTGCTCGCCTTATAAAAAAATGGGGATGTGTGGATCTGTCTATGGATACCATGCATCTAAAAGATCCCTTGGTCATCTTTGGATATGAAGGCTCTGCTCTTTCTCTTCCGCTTTTTCTTCTTTCACATGCTTTGCCATTGTTCTTCAACAATGGCAAACAACCACTTTACGAAAAAAAAACCAATTAATGGCACTAAATAGCCTAATGTGCTGATGTGCCTTTAAGCCCTCATTCATTCATTCATTGGATAGATAGCTGGTTCAATACATAGATATAGCTGATTTATTTGATAGATAGATAGCTGGTTTGATAGATAGAAAGATGGTTAAATAGATAGATGGTTAAATAGATATATAGATGGTTTGATAGATAGCTGGTTCAATATATAGATAGATAGATGGTTTGATAGATAGATAGATGCTTTGATAGATAGATAGATGGTTTTGAGGGTTTATTTTGGTGTCTACATTTGCTGATATTTATGGTTATATAAATGGTTCCAATATAATGATATTAATTAAAGAATAAGTATGTAATACTATGTAATACTCAATTGAATCAAACCCGGCAATGGGCACACGTACTTTATGGTTTGATTTAGGAGTTGGCACCTGCTGGAGAATGCTAAGCTATCTCTAATTAATACATCTATTAAGAAGGTTGTGTGCTTTCTATTTTGAAGGGTTGTGTTTACTACTGAGCATTGGACCTTTGCTAATTCAGAAACTGTATACTGCTTCAGTTTGCAGTGCAAATAATTTCGCTTAACAGCCCTGCTGGAGAGTATTTGTGCTACTTTAAATTTGCGCATTCAAGCACTCAAACTATATATCTATTAGTGCAAAAAGTAAGATGGCTATCAATAATGAAAACACATTTATTCATATGTATATTTATCTATAAGTAAACACACACATATTTACATACATACTTAGAAACATACATACACACATACATACATATATATATATGTATATATATATATATGTATAATTTGTGTGTGTCCAAGTGCGCACGCCCACACAGATAGATAGAAAGATAGATAGAAATACTGACTGACAAACAGACATGTAGATAGATGTTAGATATTGATAGATAAACATAGAGATAAATACATGTTTCCATTATTGATAGGTTTGTCTTACTTATAGTACTGATGATATATTCTATGACATACTGAAGGACATGCACATGGCCTTTTTTGCGACTCCGGTAAATTAAGTTCCCTTTGCCAATAAGATGAGCCAAGCAACCAGTCATTGCTTGAAATATATTTACCAGCCTTCTGTAGAAGTAGGATAAATAGTTTTATTTACCCTCCCTCTAGAGTGGTCAGGCTAAATAGTTTGATCTTCTCTACCCCCAAAATGTTTGAGAAAATAAAAAGCTTTTGATTTGCTTTTTCACACTTGGTCCATCGTACCCAGTAGACATTCGTGAATAACTGGTTCATGCCTTTGCTAACTTTATAAAGTTGTACATACAGTTCCTTGGTACGTAGGCTAAAATGCAACATGTTATAACCAAAGCATACCAAAAACACCATTTTAAGTAAGGGCATACTAAATTAACCCTTTTGTGATATTAGAAGTTAATAAGTATGAATGCTCTTAAGTTCAGTATCTATTTCATTTCATGATTAATATATGTGAAACAATCCATTTATTTTTGTCTTATTTTAGATACTGTAGAATAGGCAAAGTTTGTGAGTGCGATTATTTATATTTACGTCCTTGTTGGACCTGCACACCACAATGGTGCCCGTGCATAGACTAGTATTAAGTATTCCGACTTATTTGTATTACTTTTATTTGGTGATGCCTATGTGGATTGACTGTTCGATAGATAAAAAGATGGTTCAATAGATAGATGGTTTGATAGATAAATGGTTCAATAGAAAGATAGAGCGTACGATAGATTATTTTCAAAATTTGCTTTTGTCAAGGGGCGGTCATCAAAAAATGTCAGGCTTTGAAGGCTGATGCTGGCCTGAATGGGTTTATGTTTACGTCCATTATTGTTTTTTCTTAAATTATTATTCTTTCAAGATTATTATAATTATATTCAGTATTATTATTATTATAATTAAATTCATTATTATTAGAGTCATTATTATTATTCTTTATATTATTATAATTTTCATCATCATTATTGTGTAGTTTTTTCAATCATTTATTGTTACTGATAATCTTCTTTTGGTGTCATTGAAGACGGAAGAAAGGAAGGAATTCTTCACAGCCATGTTTGGCGCGTGCTTTATTGCCACAGCCTACACAGTGATCTCCTGTCTTCACCATAACAGACGGTCCCGGAAAAGCAATGTCATCTTTAAAAGATGTTATGGTACTACCTTGCTCCTCATCGGACTCAACACCATCATCTTCAGAGAGCCTACTGAAAGCAGCTTAACCCGTCGGTGAGGTGCCCATCATCAGTCCCTGCACTCAAGAACATGGGTAAGTTTACATTTAAATTCATGATCTTTAAACCATGATTTGTCCACATCTTAGTCATGGTAAATAAAAGTTACTTAGTGCATTATTCAATTAATCTACTAGAAATACTGGTCTTTTCAATCAGTTATGTTATGTAATTTAATCAGGTGATAAAGACATTAATCAGAGCCATGTCACCCTACAACATATGTGGTACATACTCCCAAAGTCACACCATGAAGGTTGTCATTATTAGTAAATACCATTACAGATTACATTGCAATTTTTTGATTTCCTGGGCTGTTTGAGTAATTGTTGGTGGGTATTATAACCCCATGTTATACCTAAATATTCCATACATTTCCCATCTATTAATTTTCTACCATTTTCTACCACCACAATGGTGCCTGTGCATAGACTAGTATTACGTATTCCGACTTATTTGTATTACTTTTATTTTGGTGATACCTATATGTATTGACTTTGTTTATCATTTGATGTGTATTTTCCAGGTTGTATTATCTGTTCAAGGAGGAGATAATGACTTTGCAGGATTCACCGCCCCAAAGTGGTGAATGCTGCCTATCATATACAACCCTACAGCACTGTTGAATAATTAATTATCATTATTACTAGCTGGTTTGATAAGTAGATAGCTGGTTTGATACATAGATAGCTGGTTCAATATATAGCTTAATGATTTGATAGATAGCTGGTTTGATACATATAGATAGCTGGTTTGATAGATAGCTGGTTCGAACGATAGATAGATGGTTCAATAGCTAGATGGTTTGAAAGATAGATAGTTTGATGGATAGATAGCACCCCGCAAGGGGCACACCTACTGTGTGCAATAGGAGTTGGCACCTCCCGGGCAACCCTACGCCAGCGTGGCACCCTGCTCGCCTTATAAAAAAATGGGGATGTGTGGATCTGTCTATGGATACCATGCATCTAAAAGATCCCTTGGTCATCTTTGGATATGAAGGCTCTGCTCTTTCTCTTCCGCTTTTTCTTCTTTCACATGCTTTGCCATTGTTCTTCAACAATGGCAAACAACCACTTTACGAAAAAAAAACCAATTAATGGCACTAAATAGCCTAATGTGCTGATGTGCCTTTAAGCCCTCATTCATTCATTCATTGGATAGATAGCTGGTTCAATACATAGATATAGCTGATTTATTTGATAGATAGATAGCTGGTTTGATAGATAGAAAGATGGTTAAATAGATAGATGGTTAAATAGATATATAGATGGTTTGATAGATAGCTGGTTCAATATATAGATAGATAGATGGTTTGATAGATAGATAGATGCTTTGATAGATAGATAGATGGTTTTGAGGGTTTATTTTGGTGTCTACATTTGCTGATATTTATGGTTATATAAATGGTTCCAATATAATGATATTAATTAAAGAATAAGTATGTAATACTATGTAATACTCAATTGAATCAAACCCGGCAATGGGCACACGTACTTTATGGTTTGATTTAGGAGTTGGCACCTGCTGGAGAATGCTAAGCTATCTCTAATTAATACATCTATTAAGAAGGTTGTGTGCTTTCTATTTTGAAGGGTTGTGTTTACTACTGAGCATTGGACCTTTGCTAATTCAGAAACTGTATACTGCTTCAGTTTGCAGTGCAAATAATTTCGCTTAACAGCCCTGCTGGAGAGTATTTGTGCTACTTTAAATTTGCGCATTCAAGCACTCAAACTATATATCTATTAGTGCAAAAAGTAAGATGGCTATCAATAATGAAAACACATTTATTCATATGTATATTTATCTATAAGTAAACACACACATATTTACATACATACTTAGAAACATACATACACACATACATACATATATATATATGTATATATATATATATGTATAATTTGTGTGTGTCCAAGTGCGCACGCCCACACAGATAGATAGAAAGATAGATAGAAATACTGACTGACAAACAGACATGTAGATAGATGTTAGATATTGATAGATAAACATAGAGATAAATACATGTTTCCATTATTGATAGGTTTGTCTTACTTATAGTACTGATGATATATTCTATGACATACTGAAGGACATGCACATGGCCTTTTTTGCGACTCCGGTAAATTAAGTTCCCTTTGCCAATAAGATGAGCCAAGCAACCAGTCATTGCTTGAAATATATTTACCAGCCTTCTGTAGAAGTAGGATAAATAGTTTTATTTACCCTCCCTCTAGAGTGGTCAGGCTAAATAGTTTGATCTTCTCTACCCCCAAAATGTTTGAGAAAATAAAAAGCTTTTGATTTGCTTTTTCACACTTGGTCCATCGTACCCAGTAGACATTCGTGAATAACTGGTTCATGCCTTTGCTAACTTTATAAAGTTGTACATACAGTTCCTTGGTACGTAGGCTAAAATGCAACATGTTATAACCAAAGCATACCAAAAACACCATTTTAAGTAAGGGCATACTAAATTAACCCTTTTGTGATATTAGAAGTTAATAAGTATGAATGCTCTTAAGTTCAGTATCTATTTCATTTCATGATTAATATATGTGAAACAATCCATTTATTTTTGTCTTATTTTAGATACTGTAGAATAGGCAAAGTTTGTGAGTGCGATTATTTATATTTACGTCCTTGTTGGACCTGCACACCACAATGGTGCCCGTGCATAGACTAGTATTAAGTATTCCGACTTATTTGTATTACTTTTATTTGGTGATGCCTATGTGGATTGACTGTTCGTAGATAAAAAGATGGTTCAATAGATAGATGGTTTGATAGATAAATGGTTCAATAGAAAGATAGAGCGTACGATAGATTATTTTCAAAATTTGCTTTTGTCAGGGGGCGGTCATCAAAAAATGTCAGGCTTTGAAGGCTGCTGCTGGCCTGAATGGGTTTATGTTTACGTCCATTATTGTTTTTTCTTAAATTATTATTCTTTCAAGATTATTATAATTATATTCATTATTATTATTATTATAATTAAATTCATTATTATTAGAGTCATTATTATTATTCTTTATATTATTATAATTTTCATCATCATTATTGTGTAGTTTTTTCAATCATTTATTGTTACTGATAATCTTCTTTTGGTGTCATTGAAGACGGAAGAAAGGAAGGAATTCTTCACAGCCATGTTTGGCGCGTGCTTTATTGCCACAGCCTACACAGTGATCTCCTGTCTTCACCATAACAGACGGTCCCGGAAAAGCAATGTCATCTTTAAAAGATGTTATGGTACTACCTTGCTCCTCATCGGACTCAACACCATCATCTTCAGAGAGCCTACTGAAAGCAGCTTAACCCGTCGGTGAGGTGCCCATCATCAGTCCCTGCACTCAAGAACATGGGTAAGTTTACATTTAAATTCATGATCTTTAAACCATGATTTGTCCACATCTTAGTCATGGTAAATAAAAGTTACTTAGTGCATTATTCAATTAATCTACTAGAAATACTGGTCTTTTCAATCAGTTATGTTATGTAATTTAATCAGGTGATAAAGACATTAATCAGAGCCATGTCACCCTACAACATATGTGGTACATACTCCCAAAGTCACACCATGAAGGTTGTCATTATTAGTAAAGACCATTACAGATTACATTGCAATTTTTTGATTTCCTGTGCTGTTTGAGTAATTGTTGGTGGGTATTATAACCCCATGTTATACCTAAATATTCCATACATTTCCCATCTATTAATTTTCTACCATTTTCTACCACCACAATGGTGCCTGTGCATAGACTAGTATTACGTATTCCGACTTATTTGTATTACTTTTATTTTGGTGATACCTATATGTATTGACTTTGTTTATCATTTGATGTGTATTTTCCAGGTTGTATTATCTGTTCAAGGAGGAGATAATGACTTTGCAGGATTCACCGCCCCAAAGTGGTGAATGCTGCCTATCATATACAATCCTACAGCACTGTTGAATAATTAATTATCATTATTACTAGCTGGTTTGATAAGTAGATAGCTGGTTTGATACATAGATAGCTGGTTCAATATATAGCTTAATGATTTGATAGATAGCTGGTTTGATACGTATAGATAGCTGGTTTGATAGATAGCTGGTTCGAACGATAGATAGATGGTTCAATAGCTAGATGGTTTGAAAGATAGATAGTTTGATGGATAGATAGCACCACGCAAGGGGCACACCTACTGTGTGCAATAGGAGTTGGCACCTCCCGGGCAACCCTACGCCAGCGTGGCACCCTGCTCGCCTTATAAAAAAATGGGGATGTGTGGATCTGTCTATGGATACCATGCATCTAAAAGATCCCTTGGTCATCTTTGGATATGAAGGCTCTGCTCTTTCTCTTCCGCTTTTTCTTCTTTCACATGCTTTGCCATTGTTCTTCAACAATGGCAAACAACCACTTTACGAAAAAAAAACCAATTAATGGCACTAAATAGCCTAATGTGCTGATGTGCCTTTAAGCCCTCATTCATTCATTCATTGGATAGATAGCTGGTTCAATACATAGATATAGCTGATTTATTTGATAGATAGATAGCTGGTTTGATAGATAGAAAGATGGTTCAATAGATAGATGGTTAAATAGATATATAGATGGTTTGATAGATAGCTGGTTCAATATATAGATAGATAGATGGTTTGATAGATAGATAGATGCTTTGATAGATAGATAGATGGTTTTGAGGGTTTATTTTGGTGTCTACATTTGCTGATATTTATGGTTATATAAATGGTTCCAATATAATGATATTAATTAAAGAATAAGTATGTAATACTATGTAATACTCAATTGAATCAAACCTGGCAATGGGCACACGTACTTTATGGTTTGATTTAGGAGTTGGCACCTGCTGGAGAATGCTAAGCTATCTCTAATTAATACATCTATTAAGAAGGTTGTGTGCTTTCTATTTTGAAGGGTTGTGTTTACTACTGAGCATTGGACCTTTGCTAATTCAGAAACTGTATACTGCTTCAGTTTGCAGTGCAAATAATTTCGCTTAACAGCCCTGCTGGAGAGTATTTGTGCTACTTTAAATTTGCGCATTCAAGCACTCAAACTATATATCTATTAGTGCAAAAAGTAAGATGGCTATCAATAATGAAAACACATTTATTCATATGTATATTTATCTATAAGTAAACACACATATTTACATACATACTTAGAAACATACATACACACATACATACATATATATATATGTATATATATATATATGTATAATTTGTGTGTGTCCAAGTGCGCACGCCCACACAGATAGATAGAAAGATAGATAGAAATACTGACTGACAAACAGACATGTAGATAGATGTTAGATATTGATAGATAAACATAGAGATAAATACATGTTTCCATCATTGATAGGTTTGTCTTACTTATAGTACTGATGATATATTCTATGACATACTGAAGGACATGCACATGGCCTTTTTTGCGACTCCGGTAAATTAAGTTCCCTTTGCCAATAAGATGAGCCAAGCAACCAGTCATTGCTTGAAATATATTTACCAGCCTTCTGTAGAAGTAGGATAAATAGTTTTATTTACCCTCCCTCTAGAGTGGTCAGGCTAAATAGTTTGATCTTCTCTACCCCCAAAATGTTTGAGAAAATAAAAAGCTTTTGATTTGCTTTTTCACACTTGGTCCATCGTACCCAGTAGACATTCGTGAATAACTGGTTCATGCCTTTGCTAACTTTATAAAGTTGTACATACAGTTCCTTGGTACGTAGGCTAAAATGCAACATGTTATAACCAAAGCATACCAAAAACACCATTTTAAGTAAGGGCATACTAAATTAACCCTTTTGTGATATTAGAAGTTAATAAGTATGAATGCTCTTAAGTTCAGTATCTATTTCATTTCATGATTAATATATGTGAAACAATCCATTTATTTTTGTCTTATTTTAGATACTGTAGAATAGGCAAAGTTTGTGAGTGCGATTATTTATATTTACGTCCTTGTTGGACCTGCACACCACAATGGTGCCCGTGCATAGACTAGTATTAAGTATTCCGACTTATTTGTATTACTTTTATTTGGTGATGCCTATGTGGATTGACTGTTCGATAGATAAAAAGATGGTTCAATAGATAGATGGTTTGATAGATAAATGGTTCAATAGAAAGATAGAGCGTACGATAGATTATTTTCAAAATTTGCTTTTGTCAGGGGGCGGTCATCAAAAAATGTCAGGCTTTGAAGGCTGCTGCTGGCCTGAATGGGTTTATGTTTACGTCCATTATTGTTTTTTCTTAAATTATTATTCTTTCAAGATTATTATAATTATATTCATTATTATTATTATTATAATTAAATTCATTATTATTAGAGTCATTATTATTATTCTTTATATTATTATAATTTTCATCATCATTATTGTGTAGTTTTTTCAATCATTTATTGTTACTGATAATCTTCTTTTGGTGTCATTGAAGACGGAAGAAAGGAAGGAATTCTTCACAGCCATGTTTGGCGCGTGCTTTATTGCCACAGCCTACACAGTGATCTCCTGTCTTCACCATAACAGACGGTCCCGGAAAAGCAATGTCATCTTTAAAAGATGTTATGGTACTACCTTGCTCCTCATCGGACTCAACACCATCATCTTCAGAGAGCCTACTGAAAGCAGCTTAACCCGTCGGTGAGGTGCCCATCATCAGTCCCTGCACTCAAGAACATGGGTAAGTTTACATTTAAATTCATGATCTTTAAACCATGATTTGTCCACATCTTAGTCATGGTAAATAAAAGTTACTTAGTGCATTATTCAATTAATCTACTAGAAATACTGGTCTTTTCAATCAGTTATGTTATGTAATTTAATCAGGTGATAAAGACATTAATCAGAGCCATGTCACCCTACAACATATGTGGTACATACTCCCAAAGTCACACCATGAAGGTTGTCATTATTAGTAAATACCATTACAGATTACATTGCAATTTTTTGATTTCCTGGGCTGTTTGAGTAATTGTTGGTGGGTATTATAACCCCATGTTATACCTAAATATTCCATACATTTCCCATCTATTAATTTTCTACCATTTTCTACCACCACAATGGTGCCTGTGCATAGACTAGTATTACGTATTCCGACTTATTTGTATTACTTTTATTTTGGTGATACCTATATGTATTGACTTTGTTTATCATTTGATGTGTATTTTCCAGGTTGTATTATCTGTTCAAGGAGGATATAATGACTTTGCAGGATTCACCGCCCCAAAGTGGTGAATGCTGCCTATCATATACAATCCTACAGCACTGTTGAATAATTAATTATCATTATTACTAGCTGGTTTGATAAGTAGATAGCTGGTTTGATACATAGATAGCTGGTTCAATATATAGCTTAATGATTTGATAGATAGCTGGTTTGATACGTATAGATAGCTGGTTTGATAGATAGCTGGTTCGAACGATAGATAGATGGTTCAATAGCTAGATGGTTTGAAAGATAGATAGTTTGATGGATAGATAGCACCCCGCAAGGGGCACACCTACTGTGTGCAATAGGAGTTGGCACCTCCCGGGCAACCCTACGCCAGCGTGGCACCCTGCTCGCCTTATAAAAAAATGGGGATGTGTGGATCTGTCTATGGATACCATGCATCTAAAAGATCCCTTGGTCATCTTTGGATATGAAGGCTCTGCTCTTTCTCTTCCGCTTTTTCTTCTTTCACATGCTTTGCCATTGTTCTTCAACAATGGCAAACAACCACTTTACGAAAAAAAAACCAATTAATGGCACTAAATAGCCTAATGTGCTGATGTGCCTTTAAGCCCTCATTCATTCATTCATTGGATAGATAGCTGGTTCAATACATAGATATAGCTGATTTATTTGATAGATAGATAGCTGGTTTGATAGATAGAAAGATGGTTCAATAGATAGATGGTTAAATAGATATATAGATGGTTTGATAGATAGCTGGTTCAATATATATATAGATAGATGGTTTGATAGATAGATAGATGGTTTGATAGATAGATAGATGGTTTTGAGGGTTTATTTTGGTGTCTACATTTGCTGATATTTATGGTTATATAAATGGTTCCAATATAATGATATTAATTAAAGAATAAGTATGTAATACTATGTAATACTCAATTGAATCAAACCCGGCAATGGGCACACGTACTTTATGGTTTGATTTAGGAGTTGGCACCTGCTGGAGAATGCTAAGCTATCTCTAATTAATACATCTATTAAGAAGGTTGTGTGCTTTCTATTTTGAAGGGTTGTGTTTACTACTGAGCATTGGACCTTTGCTAATTCAGAAACTGTATACTGCTTCAGTTTGCAGTGCAAATAATTTCGCTTAACAGCCCTGCTGGAGAGTATTTGTGCTACTTTAAATTTGCGCATTCAAGCACTCAAACTATATATCTATTAGTGCAAAAAGTAAGATGGCTATCAATAATGAAAACACATTTATTCATATGTATATTTATCTATAAGTAAACACACACATATTTACATACATACTTAGAAACATACATACACACATACATACATATGTATATATGTATATATATATATATGTATAATTTGTGTGTGTCCAAGTGCGCACGCCCACACAGATAGATAGAAAGATAGATAGAAATACTGACTGACAAACAGACATGTAGATAGATGTTAGATATTGATAGATAAACATAGAGATAAATACATGTTTCCATCATTGATAGGTTTGTCTTACTTATAGTACTGATGATATATTCTATGACATACTGAAGGACATGCACATGGCCTTTTTTGCGACTCCGGTAAATTAAGTTCCCTTTGCCAATAAGATGAGCCAAGCAACCAGTCATTGCTTGAAATATATTTACCAGCCTTCTGTAGAAGTAGGATAAATAGTTTTATTTACCCTCCCTCTAGAGTGGTCAGGCTAAATAGTTTGATCTTCTCTACCCCCAAAATGTTTGAGAAAATAAAAAGCTTTTGATTTGCTTTTTCACACTTGGTCCATCGTACCCAGTAGACATTCGTGAATAACTGGTTCATGCCTTTGCTAACTTTATAAAGTTGTACATACAGTTCCTTGGTACGTAGGCTAAAATGCAACATGTTATAACCAAAGCATACCAAAAACACCATTTTAAGTAAGGGCATACTAAATTAACCCTTTTGTGATATTAGAAGTTAATAAGTATGAATGCTCTTAAGTTCAGTATCTATTTCATTTCATGATTAATATATGTGAAACAATCCATTTATTTTTGTCTTATTTTAGATACTGTAGAATAGGCAAAGTTTGTGAGTGCGATTATTTATATTTACGTCCTTGTTGGACCTGCACACCACAATGGTGCCCGTGCATAGACTAGTATTAAGTATTCCGACTTATTTGTATTACTTTTATTTGGTGATGCCTATGTGGATTGACTGTTCGATAGATAAAAAGATGGTTCAATAGATAGATGGTTTGATAGATAAATGGTTCAATAGAAAGATAGAGCGTACGATAGATTATTTTCAAAATTTGCTTTTGTCAAGGGGCGGTCATCAAAAAATGTCAGGCTTTGAAGGCTGATGCTGGCCTGAATGGGTTTATGTTTACGTCCATTATTGTTTTTTCTTAAATTATTATTCTTTCAAGATTATTATAATTATATTCAGTATTATTATTATTATAATTAAATTCATTATTATTAGAGTCATTATTATTATTCTTTATATTATTATAATTTTCATCATCATTATTGTGTAGTTTTTTCAATCATTTATTGTTACTGATAATCTTCTTTTGGTGTCATTGAAGACGGAAGAAAGGAAGGAATTCTTCACAGCCATGTTTGGCGCGTGCTTTATTGCCACAGCCTACACAGTGATCTCCTGTCTTCACCATAACAGACGGTCCCGGAAAAGCAATGTCATCTTTAAAAGATGTTATGGTACTACCTTGCTCCTCATCGGACTCAACACCATCATCTTCAGAGAGCCTACTGAAAGCAGCTTAACCCGTCGGTGAGGTGCCCATCATCAGTCCCTGCACTCAAGAACATGGGTAAGTTTACATTTAAATTCATGATCTTTAAACCATGATTTGTCCACATCTTAGTCATGGTAAATAAAAGTTACTTAGTGCATTATTCAATTAATCTACTAGAAATACTGGTCTTTTCAATCAGTTATGTTATGTAATTTAATCAGGTGATAAAGACATTAATCAGAGCCATGTCACCCTACAACATATGTGGTACATACTCCCAAAGTCACACCATGAAGGTTGTCATTATTAGTAAATACCATTACAGATTACATTGCAATTTTTTGATTTCCTGGGCTGTTTGAGTAATTGTTGGTGGGTATTATAACCCCATGTTATACCTAAATATTCCATACATTTCCCATCTATTAATTTTCTACCATTTTCTACCACCACAATGGTGCCTGTGCATAGACTAGTATTACGTATTCCGACTTATTTGTATTACTTTTATTTTGGTGATACCTATATGTATTGACTTTGTTTATCATTTGATGTGTATTTTCCAGGTTGTATTATCTGTTCAAGGAGGAGATAATGACTTTGCAGGATTCACCGCCCCAAAGTGGTGAATGCTGCCTATCATATACAATCCTACAGCACTGTTGAATAATTAATTATCATTATTACTAGCTGGTTTGATAAGTAGATAGCTGGTTTGATACATAGATAGCTGGTTCAATATATAGCTTAATGATTTGATAGATAGCTGGTTTGATACATATAGATAGCTGGTTTGATAGATAGCTGGTTCGAACGATAGATAGATGGTTCAATAGCTAGATGGTTTGAAAGATAGATAGTTTGATGGATAGATAGCACCCCGCAAGGGGCACACCTACTGTGTGCAATAGGAGTTGGCACCTCCCGGGCAACCCTACGCCAGCGTGGCACCCTGCTCGCCTTATAAAAAAAATGGGGATGTGTGGATCTGTCTATGGATACCATGCATCTAAAAGATCCCTTGGTCATCTTTGGATATGAAGGCTCTGCTCTTTCTCTTCCGCTTTTTCTTCTTTCACATGCTTTGCCATTGTTCTTCAACAATGGCAAACAACCACTTTACGAAAAAAAACCCAATTAATGGCACTAAATAGCCTAATGTGCTGATGTGCCTTTAAGCCCTCATTCATTCATTCATTGGATAGATAGCTGGTTCAATACATAGATATAGCTGATTTATTTGATAGATAGATAGCTGGTTTGATAGATAGAAAGATGGTTCAATAGATAGATGGTTAAATAGATATATAGATGGTTTGATAGATAGCTGGTTCAATATATAGATAGATAGATGGTTTGATAGATAGATAGATGCTTTGATAGATAGATAGATGGTTTTGAGGGTTTATTTTGGTGTCTACATTTGCTGATATTTATGGTTATATAAATGGTTCCAATATAATGATATTAATTAAAGAATAAGTATGTAATACTATGTAATACTCTATTGAATCAAACCCGGCAATGGGCACACATACTTTATGGTTTGATTTAGGAGTTGGCACCTGCTGGAGAATGCTAAGCTATCTCTAATTAATACATCTATTAAGAAGGTTGTGTGCTTTCTATTTTGAAGGGTTGTGTTTACTACTGAGCATTGGACCTTTGCTAATTCAGAAACTGTATACTGCTTCAGTTTGCAGTGCAAATAATTTCGCTTAACAGCCCTGCTGGAGAGTATTTGTGCTACTTTAAATTTGCGCATTCAAGCACTCAAACTATATATCTATTAGTGCAAAAAGTAAGATGGCTATCAATAATGAAAACACATTTATTCATATGTATATTTATCTATAAGTAAACACACACATATTTACATACATACTTAGAAACATACATACACACATACATACATATATATATATGTATATATATATATATATGTATAATTTGTGTGTGTCCAAGTGCGCACACCCACACAGATAGATAGAAAGATAGATAGAAATACTGACTGACAAACAGACATGTAGATAGATGTTAGATATTGATAGATAAACATAGAGATAAATACATGTTTCCATCATTGATAGGTTTGTCTTACTTATAGTACTGATGATATATTCTATGACATACTGAAGGACATGCACATGGCCTTTTTTGCGACTCCGGTAAATTAAGTTCCCTTTGCCAATAAGATGAGCCAAGCAACCAGTCATTGCTTGAAATATATTTACCAGCCTTCTGTAGAAGTAGGATAAATAGTTTTATTTACCCTCCCTCTAGAGTGGTCAGGCTAAATAGTTTGATCTTCTCTACCCCCAAAATGTTTGAGAAAATAAAAAGCTTTTGATTTGCTTTTTCACACTTGGTCCATCGTACCCAGTAGACATTCGTGAATAACTGGTTCATGCCTTTGCTAACTTTATAAAGTTGTACATACAGTTCCTTGGTACGTAGGCTAAAATGCAACATGTTATAACCAAAGCATACCAAAAACACCATTTTAAGTAAGGGCATACTAAATTAACCCTTTTGTGATATTAGAAGTTAATAAGTATGAATGCTCTTAAGTTCAGTATCTATTTCATTTCATGATTAATATATGTGAAACAATCCATTTATTTTTGTCTTATTTTAGATACTGTAGAATAGGCAAAGTTTGTGAGTGCGATTATTTATATTTACGTCCTTGTTGGACCTGCACACCACAATGGTGCCCGTGCATAGACTAGTATTAAGTATTCCGACTTATTTGTATTACTTTTATTTGGTGATGCCTATGTGGATTGACTGTTCGATAGATAAAAAGATGGTTCAATAGATAGATGGTTTGATAGATAAATGGTTCAATAGAAAGATAGAGCGTACGATAGATTATTTTCAAAATTTGCTTTTGTCAGGGGGCGGTCATCAAAAAATGTCAGGCTTTGAAGGCTGCTGCTGGCCTGAATGGGTTTATGTTTACGTCCATTATTGTTTTTTCTTAAATTATTATTCTTTCAAGATTATTATAATTATATTCATTATTATTATTATTATAATTAAATTCATTATTATTAGGGTCATTATTATTATTCTTTATATTATTATAATTTTCATCATCATTATTGTGTAGTTTTCTCAATCATTTATTGTTACTGATAATCTTCTTTTGGTGTCATTGAAGACGGAAGAAAGGAAGGAATTCTTCACAGCCATGTTTGGCGCGTGCTTTATTGCCACAGCCTACACAGTGATCTCCTGTCTTCACCATAACAGACGGTCCCGGAAAAGCAATGTCATCTTTAAAAGATGTTATGGTACTACCTTGCTCCTCATCGGACTCAACACCATCATCTTCAGAGAGCCTACTGAAAGCAGCTTAACCCGTCGGTGAGGTGCCCATCATGGCGGAACTGATGATTTCTTGGGTGAAACACGACTCGCGAGCGAGGATGAAACATTTACCAGAACTAATAAAGCTGATCAGATGGGGCGTGCTGAAGGCGGAATTTCTGATCGACAAAATGGAAAACGAACCTCTCCTGAAGAAGAACCCGGAAAGCCAAGAGCTTCTGGTGCAGATACTCCACGGGATTATCCTACCGTTGGCTCGTAAACCCGATATCCGTCCTCTCTTCCAGTCCCGGCCCAGCCAACTGAAGGAAGCCATACTTATCTTACCTGAGGGTCCGGGTAGTCAGTTGCTTCCAGCCCCAGTAGTCCTGGCGTACCTGCCAGTAGAAGATAGTTGGGTCCAGACGGGATTTGGCGATGCCTATCGAACAGAGATTCTGGAGAGGGCCGTGGGCCAAACTGCACAAATTGGCTGTGTGAATTGCTGCCTGCTTTGGGGCCCGGACTCCATGGCTTTCTGCACATGGGAGTATGGGAAGGTGGCCTTTTACCACAGAGTCATCCCCCAACAGGCCCCTGATGGGAAACCCGGAAAAGTGGTGCACGTTGATGACAAACTCCTTCTCTTCAGGGCAAAAAAAGGAGGTCCCCACAACCAAGCATCAGGCGAAACAGTCTTTGGGTCGAAATTTTGTCCCAGAGTGTGCACAGGTAAAGATTTCGAAACAGCCCCCTGGTATCAGTACGAAAGCCCTGGTCTACCGACTGAAGGTCAGTTGGTTGCGTATAAGAATGTGGTGTACGTTTTGGGAAAACAGAGGACTCGTCTACAGCTTCAGCGCTTCAATGTTAAAAGGAATTCATGGAGTTTGATGGGAATATCACCGTTCTCGACAAAGGAGGCTCGCAGCATAATCCTCACTCAGTGTATTGCTGATGAAATACACTACACAGGTAAGAGGAACCTTGGTTGATTTTTATAGCGCGTTGCTGTGAAAATACCTGGGCATGGAAAACACTATGTTCAGTGAAAAACTGTTTCTGTGGCTTTTAACACTTAGGGTGCAGGTGGCTTATTTGGCCAATACAAAATGATGCAAAAGACCTAAAAAAATGACTGAAACCCTGGCATATGGGTACTCATCTGACAATTCTCAGCAAGAGCTATCCAATGAATACCAACATGGCAGGGTTTAGATGGTTTTCAAAATCTTTTGGGTCATTTTGCTTTTGAATGAAAGTAGCCTCAGGATTGGAAGGGTTAAGTGGTCCTGGTTCACCATACTGAGTCAGGACCAAATCCCAGCTCAGCATTCAGTCATTTTCACAGAGTTGTAAGATGAATTGTTATCACTCCATCCCGCTTTAATAGCCATTAAGACCCACCCCTGAGCATTGATGCAGATTTATAGCCGAGATGTAGGTTAGACCTACATCTCGGCTATAAATCTGCACTAATGCTAGGCGGATCTTAATCCCTCTAGTAGTTTCCCAGATCTTTCCTAGATCATTTTTGCAAAGTCGGTAGGGAGGTAAAACAAAATCCTTTTTTTTCTTCCTGAATCCCAGCATGACTGAGTTGGGAAATGAAATAAAACTATTAGCTCACTATTAAGCGTGGAACAGGCTTGAAGGCTTGCAGGAAATGGACAACACAAGATGTTCTAATTGATGTATACAAGTTAATTGTTGAATTCCTACAAGAATTGGATGGCACACAGATCTTCTAATTGATGTATATAAGTTAATCTTCAATTCTTGCAGGAATCGACAGCACAGGATATTATTGATGTATACAAGTTAATTATTAATCTTAAACTCTTGCAGGTATTGGACAGCACAAGATCTTCTCCCTGAAGTATAACACGTGGCGGGATGGTAGCAAACCCATTCCGCCCCTACCATTCGGCGACCCCCACAACTACTCCTGCCAGTGCCACACTACAAACGGAGACATCTTCTTCTTCTCCGAAAGAGGTCCCTGAAATACACCAACACCTCCAAGACCTGGAACCTAGTCACTCCACCACCGGTTCCCATTGGGAAAAGCATGGCCGTTCTTACTTATACCTCCGATATGGATCTTACAAGACCGGATGTTTAGTGTGGTGCCATGAACATAGATCTGATACAGAAACCACTACACCACCGGTTCCCATTGGGAAAAGCACAGCCATTCTTACATGTACCTCAAGAGTTGGATTTAACGAGAAGGGAAAATGTTTAATGTGCCAAGAACGTAGGCCGATTCTTAAACATCCACCACCGGTTCCCATTGGGAAAAGCACAGCAGTTCTTACATATACCTCAGAGTTGGATATAATGAGACGTGAATATGTCTAGTGTGCCATGAACGTAGGCTGATACAGAAACCGCTACCCCAGTCCCCCATTGGGAAGAGCATGACCGTTCTCAGACAGAGTTGGATCTAAACGAGACGGGAAAATGTTATAGTGTGCCAAGAACATAGGCTGATACTGAAACCACTACACCACCGGTTACCATTGGGAAAGGCACGGCTGTTCTTATATACCTCAGAGTTGGATCGTACAAGACAGGAAAATGTCTAGTGTGCCATGAACGAAGGCTGATGGAAGGAGTTTAGGGATTGGTAGCTTTAAAATGTTCATGATGTGATAAGATATTGATATTAATTCCTTAACGATACAATATCTTAACAATATTTCAAACTATTTTAAACAATATTTTCTGCCTTCCAACCACTTAAATTTGTAAAATTAAGCATTGTCAACTTCAGATATTGCACTAGTAGATAGGAAAATGCCTTTGTGTGGAAATGTCCAGGTAACAGTTTTCAATTTTGTATTGTTAAACAATGTCGGTATAACATCTTAAACGATGCAATATTTAAATTCTCTGAAAAGGTTTTAGTCTTTGGCAAATAATAATATCTGGAGACTTTCCTCTTCCTCAAAATTTGTTCCTTGACAAATGCCGCTGTTATGTAATTTCACAGTTTAAAGTAAACTTTTTGTAATATTGCTTTGGACCATTCATTTTCCAAAAGCCTTTGATCAACAGCCATCCAAATGGTGTATAATATAGCTGTGGTCAACTTGAAATGGACAATTTCAATGTCCAGTTGAGTTCTTTTTTAATAAGTTAAATTTGCTTTGTTTTGTAGAATTATTGAAATGTTTTAAAGATTTTTCATGTTGGTTGTATCAGGGGTGTCAAACTGTGGTAAAGAGGCTTACTAAAGAGGCTTCAAAACTGGCAACAAGCTGAACTGTATATTTCTGATTTCACCTATACTATTAAGTTGATAGGCACAAATTAAATGTGCCATTACATGCATTAGTTGAAGATTTCTTTTGAAGATGTAATTTTGCTCCCTGGAATTTCGAGCCCTGCTAGTGATATTTTTACAAACCATTTTTGGCAAAGTAACACGAAAAATTTATGTGCTCCAGGACCACGAGAACCCTTGGTATTTTCTTCTAAATTTCAGGGACTAAAAAGCTAGTGCATGTCAAACACACATAGATTCCTATAGCTGCATGGGTGGATAGGATACATTTTTGTACACTTTTGATAAAGTGAGAAGTGATGTAGTCTATCCATGCAGTATATATATATATGTACTCAGGGTAGTTGTATATATATATATATATATATATATATATATATATATGAGAAGTGATGTAGTCTATCCATGCAGTATATATATATATATATATATATATATATATATATATATATATATATATATATATATATATATATATATATATATATATATATGTAGAGAGAGAGAGAGAGGCAGTGTACTATCTACATAAACTTTTTTTTTTTTATTTAATGGCTTATATGAGTAATATTATCTGAAATTAAGACGAGAGAAGAGGCTGTTTGTAAATCCAGCAATGAATATTTTTGATAAATCAACTAGTTTCTTATGTACATTTTGTCATGTCTTATCCAAATACCTTGATGTCTGATTTTGGTGAAAGTCAAAATCTGAGCTTGGTCCCAATCCCTTCTCTTTTATTCTAGTGTTTATAACTGGTTCTTCACTTGAATAATTTTGCACATAATTATGTTATTATACTGCTTTCTGCATGGCAAGATAGGTTATTCAGATAGTCTTATGGTTCACTTATTTAAATGCACATTAGCCATCCAGCAAAGAGTGAGGGCAAATTTGTGAATAATGTTCAAGATATAAGCGAAAAATAAAACACAGAATCCTCTACTGTAGAACACACAATGTTAGCGTCTGTTTATATATAGCGTACATAGCGTGTGGTTCCGTTTCGCTATATATAAAAATGCTGTACTTTTTTCTTACTGTACTGGCGCTGTCAGCGGCGGCTACCGTCGCTAACATAAGGATACGTTAAGAAAATTCCTCAATTCGCTATATTTGGGACACGCGTCATATATGTGTTCTACAGTATTTGAATCTTTCTGGATTTGACTTGCATCATTTCATTTTATAATATAGGACACCACATGAAAATAAAGAAAATGAAAAATACATGTTTTAAGTTCTTGTTTTATTTCCAAAAAAAAATTTATAATATAAGATGACACAAAATAATTTCTTATTGCATATCCCAACATGAATCGTGAAATTCATTCCATTCTCACCACACTTCACAAAAAGCCAGGCGACTATGGAAGGATGCATCTTATAACAGCATTTTTAGGAAAGAATTGGATGAGAAATGTTAGTATAAACTAGAGCTGCACTCACAGAGGGAGATCAACTCATGAGCTCACCACTCGTTCTAATTTTCCAAAAAGATATTTATTTTCCAGCCCAGCTATTAAGAAATAAATATTTATTGGCGGACATTTATTAACATTGCCAAGTTTATTTAATTTCAAAACGTGCTGACGAGGTACAAAGGTCAGTTTAACACTCAACACCGCTTGAATGTATACATTGGAGATTGTAAAGACATGACAGCGATAAGCAGTTATGTATGTTAATAATGTGTGTTATGTGCCCTGTGTTACGTTTGTGTCCCCAACATCGACGAGCTCACGATTTGAACATTTCAGCTCGAGCTCGGCGAGTTTGCTCCAGTGCTTGAGCCACTCGAGTTCGTGAGTGGTGAGTGCAGCTCTAGTATAAACCAACTCCAAACAACCATCCTTAGAATCTTTTAAACATGGTCAGTTATTTTCGAAAATATTGTAGATTTCGGCCACCACTCGTCAAGCATTAAGGAGATTATTCGGAATTATCCATAAATGTCAAATGATTTTTTCTTCTCAGATTCTTTTGTCATTTCAGTGAATATTTTCTCTCTTTCTATAGCGTTTCCCATGCGAGCACTACAATTTCGCATTTTCCTGTTTCTAGAAGACCAAAGTGTCTGACACAGGACCTTTCCAGATCCTTTCTTAAACTTATGGTGCAGTCAACCAATTGTGTGCATCTGATTTTTTTTCAACAAGGAAAATTTAAAAGTAGAATACAATATGAGTTTGCTGCAAGGACTTAGCCAGGACCTTAAAACCTCCTTATTGAACAGGCAACATTTTCTGTGGAGAATTTTTAATTTTGACGTATGGAGGAAATAACTAAATATCTTCCAAACAAACCATCTTCTAGGACAGAGCTAATAAAGTGTGAATTGCCCTTTTCGACACATTAAGCTATTAGATGTTGTTGGTTTAAGGATTTGAAGTAGATTAGTAGCTAAATTTGGACGGGCAGAAATTTTGGAATTGCTGTTTTGGACAGGCATTTTTAAAATCCTGGCTAAGACCCTGGTTTGCTGAGTGCCAAGTATAAACAGATAACAAATCAGTAAGGCGACACCTTTGTTGCTATACAAATGGGTTTTATATTAAGAAAATATTGTATTTTTTAAACCTCTCTAGATCCCTGTGTGGATTACCATAAAGTCTCAGAAATTTAGTCCATGCCAGGAATTTGGGCCACTATTATTTTGCAAAAAAATGATTGGGGTTTTATACCACCCATGATCTATCGTTGGAAGCTATTTCACATGGACACGGACAACTATTACTCTGCGTTGTCAGTATTTTCATAAAAGATGGGCCACCCTAAACCCATAAAATTGGTAATTATTCAAAAGTGTCTCAAATTACCGAGAATTTACATAGAGTAAGTGAATATTTTATCTCCTTTTATAGCCTTTTCCTGTTGTGCGCTTTGATTTGGCTTTTTCCTGGTGTTTCTGGAAAGCGATCAACTTGTCTTTCTTCATTCTCTCCTTGACTATCTGCTCCCTGGGCTTCAGCTCCGACCTGCGTGATTTCTGCTTCGGCATCGCCTGGTGGGACCCTGAAACAAGCAGAGAGAATGCGCCAAATCAGAGAGGTAGATAGTAATGTCATTGATATGAAATTTTATCGATTCGATTAATTGATACATTTTTTGATTCGATTTGATACGATTCGATACGCCATAACGTGCTCATAGGGCACAATTATTTATAGATATGTCATTGATATCCCTTTATTTTGGTTGGATACCCTGTGTCTTGGCCATATGCCTGAGTAAAGTACACCATTCCTTCCAATTTCTCTTACAAAAGCCATAGAAAATACTTCAATATTTAGTCAGAGATTCACTTTGCATTAGTTTAACAGGAAAATGTCTGGGAAAAGTGTATTTTTTATTAATAATCATACGACATTATTGGGGTACAGAATATTGATTATTTCGATTCAATACACAACCATTCGATTCGATTTAATTGACAAAGTGAAAATGTCGCTTTATCGATTTGCCGACTATCGATGACATCCCTAGAGGTAGATACCAAGAAGGACAGCCCAGCCTGCTTGCAGTGAAGATCAGTGCTGCACTCAGGAAGAAAGGGAGAAAAGCACTCCCTGGCAAGGAAAAAAGGGTTAACCATGCAACCCCTTTTTTAGGGGTAGCTCAGACATATGACTAGGGCTGTCATTGACATCCATTTTTTTTTCGATTTGATCATTGACATTTCATTTTTTCGATTCCGATTATTTCGATTCGATTTTGAAGAACTGCACTAATAGAATATTTTCACATGTTCCACACTATTTTTGTGGCTAGGATCCTAAGATTCTCACAATGCAAAGACAATGAAGGTTATCTCAACACTTTTTGATTGAATACTTGAGTTTCTCTTCAAAATTCTTATTAGTGTTGGCTAAAAATGGCGTAAAAGGCAGAAAAAATGTGTTTCGATAAATTGACATAACAATTGACATAATAGTTTTCTCGATTAATTGGAAATATTATTTCGATCTATCGATACTTGTCATATCTATGACAGTCCTACATATGAGGAGAGTTTTTTTTGTACATTCAGATGGCACAGGTGGCATAAACGATGATATGAACATTGTGGGGCCATCTATATACCATTGCTGGTACTACACCACACTACTTGGTCAACTTGGAAGGGAATGTCCAGTTTTAGAGACTAGGAGCCTAGTCTAGTCAAGACTTGGAAGCAATATGACAGAAAAAGGGACAATGATTGAAATTCATTATTATAATTGATTGTAGGGATTGGTACCAGTTCGCGATACAATACCAATATCCATATTGAATGGGGAAAAAATAAGTATAGAAATAAGTTTAGTATCGTACAGAAACATGAGATTTAAAATATATAGAAAATTGACTTAATTACAACCTGGACCTCTCTGTGTGAAGGTATTTTGCTATTTATTGGTGAATATCTCAAAGTTTACGGTGCTTTTTTAACAAAATTATGTCCCTGAGAGGCAGGCAGTATCATTACAACATTGCTGAGATATTGATCATTAAGGAAATATTGATATTGTATCGTACCGTGAAAATTTTAAAGGTGCCCATCCCTAATCAATAGACCTCTAAAGGTAAAGTTAAAGGTATTCGGTTTATAGTCTTGTATCCACTGAAGTGCTCACACGACCTTCCTCCCCTAGCAGGCCTGTACCAGAGAAATACATCCCCTTGATCCGCAACCCCATAGGTACTGCATGCTAGCCTCTACGGCATCTGCGCCTCGAGTTACGCGCTGTAGCCTGGGGTTGTATTGGTCACGTGATCTGTGCAGTAAGCATGCACTGGCTGGCTGGGGGATGTCATGCTATCTAGGTCAGATAGTGAGAGGCAGCAAAATTTGATGATTCATGACCAGTACCCACTCCCTGTCTACTTCTCTCAGCCTGTACACAGTACACACGGAAACCATTTCAATCCCCCGAGGGATATTCCAGAGCAGCTGGCAGCATATAGCACACAAGCTCTAAGCACTGCCTTATTAATGCTAGGTGCCCATTTTGCAGCTGGGTAGACTGAGGCAATATGCCTTGCCTTGCCCAAGGACAGACCAATGCACCCCGGCCGGGAATCGAACCAGCGACCTTATTACTGATTACTAGTCCGACACCTACCAACTGAGCTACTTTGTCTACCTCTAGATGCAATATGACAGAAAAGGGACAATAAATGAAATTCAAAATTCAAACTTGACCGTTAACTGACCTCTTCCTCTATGCCTTCCTCCACCTACGACTTGCAGCCTGTTGGGCTTTGAGCCATGGTGGCGCCCCCTGCCTCGACCGCCTGAACCACCACCACTACCACAGGACCCTCGTCATCGTCACCACTGATGTCATTCTGGTGGGATGTCTTGCTCTTATCCTTTTATTCCTGAAAACTGTGGCGGTTTTAAGGACAGGTAACTACAGTACGGACATTTTTTATTTTATTTTTATTTTATTTCATTTTATCTTTATTTATTTTTTTCAAATTTCTTTATATAAATTTTGATTTAAAAAAAAATTATTCTTATTTTCTTTCTCTCATATTTTTTTTCTATTTTTTTATATTTCTTTTTTCTTTTTTTACAGTACAGACTTTAAATTCCTGCACCACAGGGCTCAACATATAGCATAGTCCCATCTCCCGGGAGATCTGAATTCCAAAAAAAGCCCTGTCGGGCTATCTAAAGTTGGATTCAGGTAGTCCCGCTGGACTACCTGAATCCTGGGGAAGTTCCTCACTAAAATGCTATAAAATGGTAGCAGAAAAAAAGAAAAATATAGCATCCCTTAACCATGCAACCTACAAAATAGAAGAAAAAAGCACAAGTACCATTACTAACATGAAAAGTGGGAAAAAGAACTATTTTGCCTTTTTGGAATAAATGGCGGGACTACCTGATCTTGGGTTCAGGTAACCCCGCCAGCCTACCTGCTCCTTCTGGGGACCGTTGAGCCCTGCACCAGTTGACAAGATGTCTGCAGTGTTAAGGAAAACTACTAGTACTAATTTTCAATTGCTTAATGGATTGTAATCGAGTCCTATCAGAAAAGTACCCATTTATATCCATCATTTTTCAGCTTTTTAGGCATAATTTTCTTGTGACCAAATAGGCCACGGCATCAGCACAAAGGTTTAATTTTCACTGCTAGGGTATAGATAGCTAGGCTCAAGAGAGATGCGGAGAGTCTGCCAGGGACTGTTATAAGATGCATCTTTCCATAGTAGCCTGGCTTTTTGTGAAGTGAGGTGGGAATGGAAGGAATTTCACCGTTCACGCTGGGATTTGCAATAATAGTTTTTTTTTTGTGTCATCTTAAAAAAGGATTCTTTTGCAAATAAAACCTTTTTTTTCATTTTCTTTATTTTCATTTGGTCTCCTACATTAAAAAATGAAATGATGCATGTCTGGACTTTAATGCCAAATGCAAAAAGATTATAATGGATGATTCTGGGTTTAATTTTTGGTTTTAATATCTCTAGGAAATTATTCACTTATCAAGCAAATCTGCCATTACTATATGCTGATTGCCTAATGTGCATGTCAACAGTATAATACAATAATTATGTGAGCAAAACTTGTTCAGGTGAAGAACCAGTTATAAATACTAGACTCAAAGAGAATGGATTAATTGGGACCAAGCTTAGATTTTGATTTTCACCAAAATCAGACATCAAGGTAAGTAAATAAGACATGACAAAATGTACATAAAAAACTAGTAGATTTATTATCCAAAATATCCATTGCTGGTTGACTTACTGTCAACCTCTTTTCTCATCTAGGTTTCCGATGATATTACTCATATAGGCCAATGAGTACAATAGAACATAATTGAGTGGATAGTGAACTGCATATATATATATATATATATATATATATATATATATATATATAATATATATATATATATATATATATATATATATATATATATATATATATATATATATATATATATTATATATATATTTATATATAATATACATATATGAATGATATATATTGCTTGGATGGATTACATCACTTCTCAATTTCTCACCAGTTGTGTACAATAATGTGTCCTATCTACCGATGCAGCAAGGAATCTATGTGTGCTTGACATGCACTAGCTATAGCCCCTGAAGATTAAAAAAAAACAAAGGGGTGTACAATTATAGGACTCCAGGAAATCTTAAGTGATCCCTGTGCGAAAAAAAGGTTGAAAAAGTGACACCAGGTAGCGCTACCCATATAATCAATGATTAAGACTGGGGTCAAAAACAAAAGAAGCAATGACAATATGTGGGTGGGGTACACACTGTCTAAAAATAAAGTGTCACCCAATGCATACGTGCAAAATTGTGCCTATCAAAATTAATAATGTAGGTCAAATATCCAATGGGAATAACTGGCTGCATTCTCCAAAATTTCGCCAAAATAAATAGTGCGGCTTGTCGCAAGTTTTGAAGCCTCTTTCGTAAGCCTCTGCCACAGTTTGACAACCCTAATAAAACCAACATGAAAAATCTCTAAAACATTTCAGAAATTCTACAAAACAATGCAAATTTAACTAATTAAAAAATAACTCAACTAGACCATTTCAATTTGACTCCAGCTATATTATACACCAGTTGGATGGCTGTTGATCAAAGGCTTTTGGAAAACTAATGGTCCAAAGCAATATTAACATCAAGTTACAAAAGGTTTACTTTAAACAGTAACATTTAACAGTAGCATTTGTCAAGAGACAAATCTTGAGAGAGGCAAGTTTCTCAGATATCATTACATGCAAATGACTAAAACCTATTCAGAGAAATCAAGTTTGCCAGATATATTTGTTACTAGCCTAAGTCTCGCTTAAATCGTGGAATCCTCCAATTTTCATAATTACTTAATATGCATTACTTTGCATATCCAGAAAGAAAACATCCTTTTTATGGTATTCAGGAAACTCGATTTGCTCTAGTCTAGTCTTGGAAGAGATATCAGTTACAATACTCATTTAGCAGCCATTCAAATGACTTAACCCTTCCAATGCTGAGGCAACTTATGTCCGAAGCACAAAGATTTTCGAAAGTCATCTAAACCCTGTCATGTTGGTATCTCTCGCTGAGTTCTCTCAGATGAGTAAGCATGTGCCAGGGTGACAAAAGTAGCCTCAGCATTAGAAGGGTTAAAGCTGCCAATCTATTAATAATCTCCTTTCTATATCAGCCTTGGCCTATATTCCTGTCCCATGAGATCCAACTCTGAGGTATATGTAAATACGGCCGTGCTTTTCCCAATGGGAACCGGAGGTGGCGCCACCAGGTGCCAGGTCTTGGAGGCTTGGGTGTATTTCAGGGATTTCTTTTCGGAGAAGAAGAAGACGTCTCCGTCTTCGGTGTGGTACTGGCAGGAGTAGTTGTGGGGGTCGCTGAATGGGAGGGGAGGAATAGGTTCGTTGCCTTCCCGCCATGTGTTATACTTCAGGGAGAAGATCTTGTGCTGTCCAATACCTGCAAAAAATTTAGATTAACAATTAACCCTTATGCTGCTTATGGCTAATTTGGCCAATATAAAATGATGCAAAAATAACCAAAAATGACTTAAGCCCTGGCATACGGGTACTCATTTGAGTGCTCAGCGAGAGCTACTATCCATTGAATACCAACATGACAGGGTTTTAATGATTTTCAAAAGTATTTGTGTCCTTGTTCTTTGGACAAATGTAGCCTCAGCAATGGAAGGATTAACAGTCAACTTGCATTCATCACTTAGAAGATATTCTGCTGTCGGATTCCTGTAAGAATTTAAGATTAACAGCTTGCAGTTCAGAATTTATTTTCAAGGAGCCTTCTTATTAAGCTACTGTGTATAGAAACCAGTACATCTTTGGGCTCCCTACAAAATCTTCTCGGTTCAACTTCAAATCCACCCTGATAGTTGTCTTAGCTAGTACTAGTAGCATATACTCCTTGGTACTCTTTGTTAAGAGAATTTTCAGACTTTTTTCCAGTTCCATATTGTTGAAAGTCACAAAAAGCATGGAATAAGACAGAATCCTAGATTGTGGAATCCCCATGTATTTGTCAGTACCCATTTACTGTCCAAAACGGTTTTCAGTAGAGTGCACACTTTTCCATCATAGCAATGATAGCATTAGCATGCCTATTAATGCATTGTTTCAAAGGAATTGAAATTGAGAAGTTTTACCATTAAATCGATTTCACCCATGAAATAGGGAAGAAAACCCAAGATGAAATATTTCTGATTCATCCATATATTTTGTAACAAGTTGAGC
The DNA here is from genome assembly GCA_963942565.1 of Maea johnstoni. Classification (NCBI taxonomy): domain Eukaryota; kingdom Metazoa; phylum Annelida; class Polychaeta; order Spionida; family Magelonidae; genus Maea; species Maea johnstoni. Next base: position 31,345,032 of record OZ012700.1, read on the forward strand.
AAGTTGTAGATTAAGAAACGTATAATTTTGTACTAGAACTTAACTGTTGCAGCAACAAGTGCAGTGCTCAAAATCAGGGGGTGCCGGGCTCCCTAGAATGCTCCAGCAGCTGCCTCAAATTTCTGCAGGGAGCCAAAAACTGTACTGGTTTCTATACACATCACCTGTTAGTTGCTTTTGAAGATGCAATTGGGCTCCCTGGAAAAAATCATAATTTCGAGCCCTGAAGTGCATCCATCAATTGGGCCTAAAAAAGAAATTATTTGTTTCCAGTAATGGTCTGAAAGTAAGGTCTTATGTCCAAATCTAAATTTCATCACCAAAAAGATATTTTCACTAACCAATCCATTTCACCCTATATATCCTAAGTGTATTTCTATTACCTGTATAGTGTATTTCATCAGCAATACACCGAGTGAGGATTATACTGCAAGCCTCCTCTTTCGAGAACGGCGTTATTCCCATCAGATTCCATGTATTCCTTTTGACGTTGAAGCGCTGAAGGCATAGATGTGGCTTCGCTCGTCCCAAAACATATACCATCTTCTTATGTGCGACCAACTGCCCCTCTATCGGTAGACGAGGGCTTTCGTACTGATTCAACGATGCAGTCTCGAAATCTTCGCCGGTGCTCTCTGCAAGACAAAATTTCGACCCAAAGACTGTCTCGCCCAGTGCTTGGTTGTTAGGTCCTCCTTTTTTTGCCCTAAAGAGTATGAGTTTGTCATCAACGTGCACCACTTTCCCATCAGGGGCTTGCTGGGGAATGACTCTGTGGTGAAAGGCTACCTTTCCATACTCCCACATGAATAAAGCCATGGAGTCCAGACCCAAAAGCAGACAGGAGTTCACTAGGCCGTTTTTAGGAGTTTGGCCCGAGACCCCCTCCTGAACCTGTTTGAAGTAAGCATCGCAAAATCCTGTCTTGAGCCATCTATTTTCTATGGGCAGGTAAGCCAGGACTACCGGGACTTCAGACCCATTACCTGGACCCTGCGGTAAGATAAGTATGGCTTCCTTCAGTTGGCTGGGCCGGGACTGGAAGAGGGGGCGGATATCGGGCTTACGGGCCGACGGTAGGATGATCCCTTGAAGTATCTTCACCAGAAGTTCTCTCTTCAGGAGAGGTTCGTTTTCCATTTTGTCAATCAGAAATTCTGTCCTCAAAACGCCCCAGCGGATCAGCTTCATCAGTTCGGATAAATGCTTTGTCCTCGCTGGCAAGTCGTGTTTGACCCAGGAGATCATCAGTTCCGCCATGCATTCCTCGGTGGTTAGGAATTTATCCCCTGTGGACAGAATCTCCCTCATACCTGAGATAGAGAAAACAGATCAGAATATAGACGTCTTGCAGGCGCGGATCCACATCGGTTTATACCAATGCACGTGCATCGCTCATGCCCTACGGTGCATCTTTTGGTTTTGAAGTGCATCAGTCAGATTTTAAATTTCACCCACTACCAGTTGTGACTTTTTTACGATTTATGGAAAGCTGAAGTGAAATGGATAACATAATCTATACTGTATAACCTTATTTTTTAAAAGGCATTTAATTTTGGCTATTTTCACACTCCCCAGGACAGCGGCAAAATTACATCCTTCAAATAAATATCTATATAGTAATAAATATGTAGTTTGCGTGCTTGAATTTCAGATTTAAGGTAGCACAAATACCCTCCAGCAGGGCTGTAGAGAGAAATTTTCGGCACTCCAAATTAAAGCTGTATACAATATATCATTGCAATATAGGTGCATAGGTCGTTATTGTATATTCTGGAAACTTCAAAATTGCTAATTGCGTATATGACTATTTCATTATTCCCTTAGGTTAGAAATTTTGATCAAATTTTCCTTACTATAAAGAAAAATAAGCAGGATTGCTAAAACATACCTCTCTCCCTTCAAAATAATACGACATACACCACTGTACTTTATCAATGAATGTTTAAAAGTGAAAGACATTTGTCCATTATAAGCCATGTACATCAATGACGGACGTAGTTTGCAAATCAAAGCTACATTCAATTGTGAGGACATCCATGCCCACGAAACTGGGTGACAGTATACGGTTGTGTATTATGCCCAGGGCAGGTTGCAAAACGCATTTAGTGCAGAAATTAAATGCTGTCACTGTACATCTTACTTAGAACATATCTGTTCAAACATAGGCCCTTGCAACAGTCCGAAAATAAAGATTTATTTGGGTTGTTTGTATTGTTGTCCTACCCCCCCCCCTCCCCCCCCACTCATTAAAGAGCGAAGCGAAAGGTATATTTCAAGCAGCCTGTGGTGGCACAGGAATCACCTGGCTGAAACCACAAGAAAATGTATGAGAAGCTACATTCTACAGAATACAAATATGCATGTGCCAGTGTGGGTATCATGATGGATTGTTTCCCAGAGGGAGGATGGTTTTCCCAAGGGTGGAGCCTGAGGGAAAACCATCCTCCGGAGAGGAGCCATTCCATCAGGACATCCACACTGGCGTGGCATATTTGTTTTATTATACCGAACAAAGCCCAATTTGGTAAAATATCAATGAAAACAACAATGACTGCTGATAGATCTGCTGGTGCCGTGGAAAAGAGCGTCTGCAGCTTCGTGTACAAGGTCAAGGTCATAGATGACTGATGACTCTCACATTCCCCGCTAGACGTCACCAGTGAGAACGGTGGACATTTTGCCGATGGACATTTCGCCAGTGTACATGATGGAATGGCCAACCTTTGCAAGCCAATCACAGCTTAAGATGTTCATGTGAGGTATAATAATCTCAAATGGATAACAAACAGGTGTTTGTTATAGGGATTAAGATTGGGCAGATGGCCTTGTGGTGATTTATAGCTGAGGCCTGAATGTCCTTTGGTTGGCTGAGGCCTACCGGCCTCAGCCAACCAAAGGACATTCAGGCCTCAGCTATAAATCACCACAAGGCCGTCTGCCCAATCTTAATGACTATTATAGCACGCCAGAATTTACAAAGTGTATTGATACTCTTCAATAACTTATAATTTGATTGAAGTACCAGTAAGGAGCTTGGCAGCCATCTTGTTTAGTCGTCTGCTTGGAGTAAGAGGCAGAGCATCATGGGAGCTTTTTTTAGGCATATATTTTTTTTCATCCTTTTTCTGATTTTTTTATGTGTTCAATGTATGGAGCATATGCAGTTAACTACAAAAAAGACCTCATCTTAGTAAATTTACATTCATTTATATACTTTTATCTGATTTTTCTGCCCGAATGTTTCGTTACCATAGCAACAGGCATTGCGCAGAATCCCGGCCTTAAGGCATTGCGCAGAATCCCGGCCTGGGCCTCCTTTTACTTGGCATAGTCAAAATATAATGTTGTGACAATGCCACGCCAAAGTGCTATAATGCAAAGCTTCGACCTTGGCGGCCTCAGCTATTAGTAAATATTATTACTATTAGTATTCATTGTAATAATTACGTACCTTCAAGCGAGATCAGTCTGCTCCAACATTTCCTTGCATCCGTCATGAACGACGTTCGGAGTTTAGACACGACGCATTTCTTCAGATCAGGAAAGTTGCAAGCATTTGCCAGGTCCAACAGATATAGGTGGTTGAACTGCATGTGTGATTCCAGAATCATCATGAGAATGAAATCAAGACACAAATCGCGCAAATTGGACAGCATGAGAAAATCCGCACACTTCAGAACACCGATGACGTCACTAATCGACAGAAGAATATTTCCGACGTACATGTACTTAACAACCGCCCTGATTTGTTCAGCAGAACCGCAGTGGAGCTCCACAACATTTGTTTTACTCTCCATCATTCCCGATCTGTAGAGAGAACGAAAGTATCCGCACGTGGCGACCATGACACTTCGATGAGCTGGGATTTCCTCTCCACAAACCTTGATGGTAAAGTCACAAAATTCTCCCTTTTCTCGTTGTTTGTTGAGTTCCCATATTAGGTCTTTATCTGGATAGGCATCTGGGTGCCCTGTGGATGCCATCCCTGTTAAGTTTATCTACTTTAGAAAAGGAACGTTTGAGATGAGCTTCTTCTGTTCTTAGCTTGGATGTGTTCTGCAGTGGCGGGAAACACGTTTTCTATAATTTCTCACGAGACCGCTAGGTGGCGACGTGTGATTGACAGGTTCAAGGTGTGAGTGTAGGGGCGACAGGTTGTCACCCTGCGGATCAGGGCTGCGAACCTAGCAGTTTTATTGGCGAGTCCTTTTTTCCTTGAAATTCACTTTGAAATAAAATAAAAAAGAATTTAAAATATTTCTCTTTTGCCATTCGTTGAATGTCTTTTCTCGAGTTAAAATTGTTAGTCATATGGCGTTCCATAAATAACGATATTGAATGGGGAAAAGGATTGTATCGAAAAAAAATAAGTATCTTAACATATTCAATATTGTATCTTGGATGAAGATACAAGATCTAAGATTGTATATCATTAAGATTGAAATACAAATAAAATTCACACACACACACACACACACACACACACACACACATATATATATAAATATATATATATATATATATATATATATATATATATATATATATATATATATATATATATATATATATATATATATATATATATATATGTGTGACTTGCCAGAAGATCGTTTGATGGGTCAGATATAATCCTTCGATCTCCGATTTTAGACTTTATTTTTATTTCTGAACAACACACACACACACACTGGTACATATCACACACAGCAAATGCATCTTTCTGTACAAAATTCGAGGATTATGAATTATCAGACAAAAATGTTAGACTTAGTCATTTGTTTTCTGTTGCTCTGGCCACAGGAACTTGCTCCAGCTCAGTAGAAGGGACTATAATTTTTCCTTTTTAATGTTTTTCTGATGTGTCTTGAGATCGTTCCTTGCCCAAATCAATAAGCAATGACGCTTGAATTGCCTGGAAATATACTTGATACTAATTTTCTCTTTTCCTTTGTTTTCCAGGCAATCCAAGCGTCATTGCTCATTGATTTGGGCCAGGAACGATCTCAAGACCCATCAAAAAAAAAGGAAAAATTGTAGGCCCATCTACTGAGCTGGAGCAAGTTCCTGTGGTCCTGGGTCCGCAGGATGACAACCTGTCGCCCCTCCCCTCACACTTGAACCTGTCAATCACATGTCGCCATCTAGCGGTCGCCATAGAAATTATAGAAAGCGTGTTTCCCGCTACCGTTGATCACAACCAAGCTGGGAAGTCTATCCGATCATCACAGGCCTGTGATCTGATATTTTCCCTTTCCAAAGAATATCAACCAAACAAAGATGGCATCCGAAGGGCACCCAGATCCACTTCCAGACAAAAATCTACTCTGGGAGCTCAACAAGCAACGAGAAAAGGGAGAATTTTGTGACTTAACCATCAAGGTTTGTGGAGAGGAAATCCCAGCTCATCGAAGTGTCATGGTCGCCACGTGCGAATACTTTCGTTCTCTTTACAGATCGGAAATGACGGAGAGTAAAACAAATGTTGTGGAGCTCCACTGCGGTTCTGCTGAAAGAATCAGAGCGGTTGTCAAATACCTATACGTCGGAAATATTGCCCTGACGACTGACAATGTCATCGGAATTCTGAAATGTGCTGATTTTTTGATGCTGTTCAATTTGCGAGACATGTGCCGGCACTTCATTCAGGAATACCTCATGCAGTTCAACCACCTATTTCTGTTGGACCTGGCAAATGCCTACAACTTGGATGGTCTGAAGAAATGCGTCGTGTCTAAACTCCGAACGTCGTTCATGAAGGTGGCAAGGAAAGCGGGGACCAGACAGATCTCACTTGAAGGTACATACGCATGATAAGCCTAAAGTAATAACAAGTACGGTTGTTGAACTTGATGAACATTAACATTATAGATGAAAAATAATTTATGACTAGATTTGTGTCATTCTGTAGAAATGAAAAAAATATCGGAATTCTAGGCGCAAGCTGGAGACTTCGAAATCTCTTGGGGGGGAAGGTACTTGGGTACGCATCAGTTTGGTTACGAACCAGTTTGGTTACGAAGTCTCCTGATTTCATTCCATACACATAGTAATTTTTTTCTTTAGTAATTTCCCTTCCTATACTGAAAAATATACTTGATGGCCCTCTTAAAATAGTTTATATATTTGAAAACTTCATGCTAAATTAAAAGGAAGGCACGATTTTCCGCGGCAAAGGTGATGTACCTGGCCAACATTGATATTATAACCAATCAGAATAGAGAATTATATTCAGTCCGGACTGTGGATATCCAACATGGCCGTCCGGACTATGAACATTTCAAAACAGCTTCCCATATAGGCGTGGCCTGAGGGCCCCACCAATAATGATAATAATAATACTATTTGATAATCGTAATAATGATAATAAAAATCATTAAAAAAATCATTTGATATTGTGCCCTTTCCTTACCCACTTGCTAATGCTCAAAGGGTGAAAGGCGCATTACATTCCAGCTGAGAGAAGTAGACAGGGAGTGGGCACTGGTCATGAATCATCAAATTCCACTGCCTCTCACTATCTGACCTAGATAGGATGACATCCCCCAGCCAGCCAGTGCATGCTTACTGCACAGATCACGTGACCAAAACAACCCCAGGCTACAGCGCGTAACCCGAGGCGCAGATGCCTTAGAGGCTAGCATGCAGTACCTATGGGGTTGCGGATCAAGGGGATGTATTTCTCTGATTCCAGTGGATAGATATTTGATATCCATCTTTGAGGAGATGTGTTCTTGAGATGTACAGTGATGGCATTTGATTCCTGCACTAAATGCGTGGGCAACCTAGGCATAATACACAACTATACGCCTGATTGCCAACCAAATTCCTGGGCATGAAAAGCCTCCCAATTGAACGTAGCTTTAATTTGCAATAGTAATATATATGCAATAGTACATGCAGAAAAGTCATGTACATGTTCATTCTATCACAACCTTTTGCAGGGCAGGTGAAAATTGTGTCGGGCAGGTAGAAATTAAAGTATACCTGCCCTACTTGGCAAGTGCCTTGAAAGGTTAATGTGGAGCTCTTATTTCTAATCTGTTTTCTTCATTTCAGCTATGAGGGAGATTCTGTCAACAGAGGCAAAGTTTCTCACCACCGAGGAGCGCATGGCGGAACTGATGATTTCTTGGGTGAAACACGACTCGCGAGCGAGGATGAAACATTTACCAGAACTAATAAAGCTGATCAGATGGGGCGTGCTGAAGGCGGAATTTCTGATCGACAAAATGGAAAACGAACCTCTCCTGAAGAAGAACCCGGAAAGCCAAGAGCTTCTGGTGCAGATACTCCACGGGATTATCCTACCGTTGGCTCGTAAACCCGATATCCGTCCTCTCTTCCAGTCCCGGCCCAGCCAACTGAAGGTAGCCATACTTATCTTACCTGAGGGTCGGGGTAGTCAGTTGCTTCCAGCCCCAGTAGTCCTGGCGTACCTGCCAGTAGAAGATCGTTGGGTCCAGACGGGATTTGGCGATGCCTATCGAACAGAGATTCTGGAGAGGGCCGTGGGCCAAACTGCACAAATTGGCTGTGTGAATTGCTGCCTGCTTTGGGGCCCGGACTCCATGGCTTTCTGCACATGGGAGTATGGGAAGGTGGCCTTTTACCACAGAGTCATCCCCCAACAGGCCCCTGATGGGAAACCCGGAAAAGTGGTGCACGTTGATGACAAACTCCTTCTCTTCAGGGCCAAAAAAGGAGGTCCCCACAACCAAACATCAGGCGAAACAGTCTTTGGGTCGAAATTTTGTCCCAGAGTGTGCACAGGTAAAGATTTCGAAACAGCCCCCTGGTATCAGTACGAAAGCCCTGGTCTACCGACTGAAGGTCAGTTGCTTGCGTATAAGAATGTGGTGTACGTTTTGGGAAAACAGAGGACTCGTCTACAGCTTCAGCGCTTCAATGTTAAAAGGAATTCATGGAGTTTGATGGGAATATCACCGTTCTCGACAAAGGAGGCTCGCAGCATAATCCTCACTCAGTGTATTGCTGATGAAATACACTACACAGGTAAGATAACCCTGATTTTTTATAGCCTGTTGCTATGAAAATACCTGGGCATGGAAAACATTATGTTCAGTGAAAAACTGTTTCTGTGGCTTTTAACACTTAGGGTGCAGGTGGCTTATTTGGCCAATACAAAATGATGCAAAAGACCTTAAAAGAAATGACTGAAACCCTGGCATATGGTACTCATCTGACAATTCTCAGCAAGAGCTATCCAATGAATACCAACATGGCAGGGTTTAGATGGTTTTCAAAATCTTTTGGATCATTTTGCTTTTGGATGAAAGTAGCCTCAGGATTGTAAGGGTTAAGGGGTCCTGGTTCACCATACTGAGTCAGGACCAAATCCCAGCTCAGCATTCAGTCATTTTCACAGAGTTGTAAGATAAATTGTTATCACTCCATCCCGCTTTAATAGCCATTAAGACCCACCCCTGAGCATTGATGCAGATTTATAGCCGAGATGTAGGTTAGACCTACATCTCGGCTATAAATCTGCACTAATGCTCAGCGGCGGATCTTAATCCCTCTAGTAGTTTCCCAGATCTTTCCCAGATCATTTTTGCAAAGTCGGTAGGGAGGTAAAACAAAATCCTTTTTTTTCTTCCTGAATCCCAGCATGACTGAGTTGGGAAATGAAATAAAACTATTAGCTCATTATTAAGCGTGGAACAGGCTTGAAGGCTTGCAGGAAATGGACAACACAAGATGTTCTAATTGATGTATACAAGTTAATTGTTGAATTCCTACAAGAATTGGATGGCACACAGATCTTCTAATTGATGTATATAAGTTAATCTTCAATTCTTCTGGGAATCGACAGCACAAGATATTGATGTATACAAGTTAATTATTAATCTTAAACTCTTGCAGGTATTGGACAGCACAAGATCTTCTCCCTGAAGTATAACACGTGGCGGGATGGTAGCCAACCCATTCCGCCCCTACCATTTGGCGACCCACACAACTACTCCTGCCAGAGCCACACTACAAACGGAGACATCTTCTTCTTCTCCGAAAAGAGGTCCCTGAAATACACCAACACCTCCAAGACCTGGAACCTAGTCACTCCACCACCGGTTCCCATTGGGAAAAGCATGGCCGTTCTTACTTATACCTCAGATATGGATCTTACAAGACGGGATGTTTAGTGTGCCATGAACATAGATCTGATACAGAAACCACTACACCACCGGTTCCCATTGGGAAAAGCACAGCCATTCTTACATGCACCTCAAGAGTTGGATTTAACGAGACGGGAAAATGTTTAATGTGCCAAGAACGTAGGCCGATTCTTAAACATCCACCACCGGTTCCCATTGGGAAAAGCACAGCAGTTCTTACATATACCTCAGAGTTGGATCTAATGAGACGTGAAAATGTCTAGTGTGCCATGAACGTAGGCTGATACAGAAACCGCTACCCCAGTTCCCATTGGGAAAAGCATGACCGTTCTTACATATACCTCAGAGTTGGATTTAATGAGACGGGACTATGTCTAGTGTGCCATGAACGTAGGCTGATACAGAAACTGCTACAACAGTTCCCATTGGGAAAAGCACGGCCATTCTTACATATACTACAGAGTTAGATTTATGAGACTGGAAAATGTCTAGAATGCCATGAACGTAGGCGGATACGGAAACCACTACACCACTGATTCCCATTGGGAAAAGCACGGCTGTTCTTTATATATACCTCAGAGTTGGATCGTACAAGACGGGAAAATGTTTAGTGTGCCATGAACATAGATCTGATACAGAAACCACTACACCACCGATTCCCATTGGGAAAAGCACAGCCATTCTAACATGTACTACAGAGTTAGAATTATGAGATGGGAAAATGTCTAGAATGCCATGAATGTAGGCGGATACGGAAACCACTACACCACCGGTTTCCATTGGGTTAAGCACAGCTGTTTTTATATACCTCAGAGTTGGATCTCATGGGACAGGAATATGTCTAAGTGTGCCAAGAACATAGGCTGGTATAGAAAGTAGATTAGGGATTGGCAGCTTTAAAATGTTCATGATGTGATAAGATATTGATATTAATTCCTTGATTTTGCGTCGTCGTACGCAGTCAATAAACATACAATACAATACAATGATACAGTAAACAATATTTCAAACTATTTTAAACAATATTTTCTGCCTCCCAACCACTTTAATTTGTAAAATTAAGCATTGTCAACTTCAGATATTGCACTAATAAATAGGAAAATGCCTTTGTGTGGAGATGTCCAGGTAGGAGTTTTCAATTTTGTATTGTTAAACAATATCGGTATAACATCTTAAACGATGCCATTTTTTTTCCTATTAACTATTGATGTTTGGTATCGTATCGATTACTGGAACTATTCCGTAAAGGAGATCATCTTGGCATAATAGCTCATCCTACAGGGCTCAAGACTTTTTATCAACAAAAAGTTAACGGCGCCTACTTCAGCTTTTCTTGTACCCCAGACAAAATCACTCGTCCCAAAATATTTGCATCTACTTAAATGCAATAACGTAACTCAGATTTCGGTTAGCCTATAGGCTTATACACTTTTGCTTGGTCCCTTTTTGTGTTAGGTAAGCAAGATTTTCTGTATAGGGACCTGTATCCAACCTAACATTAATATATTCTTGCACACAAAAATAAGTTGGTCTGTTACAAACTCATGTACAGATACTCTAAAAATAAATTAGGTACATGAAGATTGTGTATAGGGATATGTTATGGTACTCAATACAAAACTAAATCTAGATATCAAATAGGAAAAATTATTATATCAACTAAGATCTGTTATACCGATACTGCTTAACAATATGAAATTGACTTAACTGCTCCCTGGACATATTGCTGTAATGCCAAGGTAATTGGCTATTTACTATCAACATTTCTGAAATTGAATGACAGTACGGTTTTAAACAAAATTTGGTTGCCGGGAGACTGGAAGTATCGTTAAAACATCCTATATCGTTAAAGATATATCGATACTGTACCATATCGCGAAAATTCAAGGTGCCAATCCTGAATTATGTAGTTCATACGTAAATACATTCATTCGCCCCCTAGCAGAGAAGGCATGATGAGTTTTGTTTATAGATATATGGCAAAGTTGAATATTTTTCCCTAAGTCATTTGAATGGCTGCTAAATGAGTATTGTTACTGATGTATCTTCCAAGACTAGACTAAGCAAATCAAGTTTCCTGAATACCATGAAAAGAATATTTTCATTCTAAATATTTAAAGTATTGCATGTGAAGTAATTATGAAAATTGCAGAATTCCACCAATTAAGCGAGACTTAGGCAAGTAATATCATCTGGCAAACTTAGATTCTCTGATAATTAAGGTTTTATTATTACTTAGGCAAGTAATAATATCTTGCAAACTTAAATTCTCTGAAAAGGTTTTAGTCTTTGGCAAGTAATAATATCTTGCAAACTTAAATTCTCTGATAATAAAGGTTTTAGTCTTTGGCAAATAATAATATCTTGCAAACTTAAATTCTCTGAAAAGGTTTTAGTCTTTGGCAAGTAATAATATCTTGTAAACTTAAATTCTCTGAAAAGGTTTTAGTCTTTGGCAAGAAATAATATCTTGCAAACTTAAATTCTCTGAAGTTTTAGTCTTTGGCAAATAATAATATCTGGAGACGTTCCTCTTCCTCAAAATTTGTTCCTTGACAAATGCTATTGTTATGTAATTTTACACTTTAAAGTAACTTGTAGTTAATATTGCTTTGGACCATTATTTTCCATAAGCCTTTGATCAACAGCCATCCAAATGGTGTATAATATAGCTGAAGTCAAATTGAAATGGACAATTTCAATGTCCAGTTGAGTTCTTTTTTGATAAGTTAAATTTGCTTTGTTTTGTAGAATCTTTGAAATGTTTTAAAGATGTGTCATGGTGGTTGTATCAGGGTTATCAAACTGTGGTAAAGAGGCTTACTAAAGAGGCTTCAAAACTTGCAACAAGCTGCACTGTTTATTTCTGATTTCACCTAGACTATTAAGTTGATAGGCACAAATGTGCCATTGCATGCATTAGTTGCAGATTTCTTTTGAAGATGTAATTGGGCCCCCTGGAATTTCGAGCCCTGCTAGTGATATTTTTTCGAACTATTTTTGGCAAAGCGAACACGAAAAATTTATGTGCTCCAGGACTTCGAGACCCCTTGGTATTTTTCTTCTAAATTTCAGGGACTAAATAGCTAGTGCATGTCAGACACACATAGATTCCTATAGCTGCATGGGTGGATAGGACACATTTTTGTACACTTTTGATAAAGTGAGAAGTGATGTAGTCCATCCATGCAATATATATGTATATATATATATATATATATATATATATATATATATATATATATATATATATATATATATATATATATATGTATATGTAGAGAGAGAGAGAGAGAGGCAGTGCACTATCGACTTAAACATGTTTTCTTGTATTTAATGGCTTATATGAGTAATATTATCTGAAATTAAGACGGGAGAAGAGGCGGTTTGTAAATCCAGCAATGAATATTTTTGATAACTTTTTTATGTACATTTTGTCATGTCTTATTTAAATAGCTTGATGTCTGATTTTGGTGAAAGTCAAAATCTAAGCTTGGTCCCAATCCCTTCTCTTTTATTCTAGTGTTTATAACTGGTTAAGAAAATTCCCCAATTCGCTATATTTGGGACACGCGTCATATATGTGTTCTACAGTATTTGAATCTTTCTGGATTTGACTTGCATCATTTCATTTTATAATATAGGAGACCACATGAAAATAAAGAAAATGAAAAATACATAGTTTAAGTTCTTGTTTTATTTCCAGAAAAAATCACAATATAAGATGACACAAAATAATTTCTTATTGCAAATCTCAACATGAATGGTGAAATTCATTCCATTCTCAACACACTTCACAAAAAGCCAGGCGACTATTAGTCAGGCGGATTTGAGACGTATTTTGGTCAAATCGTGCACTTTGTATTAAAAGCGTGAAATTTGGTATGGTGGTACATATAACTATACTGAACATTTTCAGATATGGAGGCGTCGCACCAGTGCCCCTTGATGGCAGGTGGCGCCACCTACACCTTGACTCGCTTTCCAATCATATATGGCCTATAAAACATGAGTTTAGAGTGGCAAAATAGTTAGGAATTATGATGTTTAGGTCTTTAATCAATCAAATTAACTTTAATAAAAATATATGACAGGACATAAGGCAGCAGTACCCTTAATTCGCAAAGAATAAGTGACGCAAATCTAAAAAAATCTAAGAAATTGGCTGAAAATGTTCATTTATGTAAAGAATATTTAGAAGTTATGATATTTTCTAGAGAATACATAGAGATTAAGCAAGGTTGTTGCTGCCATTAAGTACTTTTTACTGAATGTGCCACATAAATGTTTCTTAGCCTCCCTTTTTGACCCCCTAACTACTTGTACAGAGATAAGTGTAGGTACAAATTGAAGTTGACTATACATTACACATATTGCAAATAGTCACATCTTTATCAATTCCCTGTTTCATTGACATTAAAAAAACATTTTTGAAAGGTATTTAATGAAGATAGTCGAGAAATGCCCCTTGGTGGAAGGTGGCGCCACCTGCAAAATGGCCTTTCATCAAACAGATGTATATGAATCTGTGAATAACATTGCAAATAGTCATATCTTTATCAATTCCCTGTTTCATTGACATTGAATGTCATTTTTGAAAGGTATTTAATGAAGATAGCCGAGAAGTACCCCTTGGTGGAAGGTGGCGCCACCTGCAACATGGCCTTTCATCAAACGGATGTATATGAATCTGTGAATATAATCCAATGTCTGTGAAACTTCCCATATGTATTTCAGATACTGAAGGCCATCCTTCAGTCCCTAGGTCGGAATCATAACAAAATAATATTCATATTTTTCCTGTGATAGGGGGCCTAATGTATGATGGGAAATACATGCATCTTTGCACAAGTTAGATGAACCATTTTAGGACCATTTTGATCTGATTATACATGTCACCCTTCAAATGAGACCTCCCCCGAACCTGTCCTCTTCAGCACTACTCAGTTATAGCTTACAGAAGTGACCATGTAACAGGCCTGAGGCAGCCATATGGGGGAGTCCATCCTATCCCAAGATGCACTCTGTGTTTGGCATCTTTTAAGCACCTGCTGACTGTCACCAGTGCTTAAGAGATAGCAATAATTTGATATGACTAACACATGAGCATATTTTGTGGGATTCTAGCTTTAGGCAGATGGCAGCGTTGAAATTTTACCTTTTACATAAGAGAACACCCTCCACCACCAGGGTGCAACATAGGTTCCAAAACATTACATTCAGGACTCTGCCCAAAATATTACTTGCCAAACGGGGCAAGTGAGGGTATTGTTCTGCTTGCCCAATTGTCATTTTTTTGCCAAATTCACTTACAACTTCCAACGGGGCAAGTGCTTATGTTGCACGCCGATCACAGTAGCACAATTCAGTACACTTCAGGTCAGCCTTCGAACATTTGAAATTCTTTTGGCAACCTTTCTTGCAACTACAGTGTAGCAGTTCCTGACAGGACCATTTTGGCTACCGTTTTCCTTTGTAATTGATCCATCCCCAGTCACTTCGGCTGGACAGAAGTGGACTAAAGCCTGTCCCCAGCAATGGCCTGCTTGATAAAACTGTGAAACAGTGGTAGAGCCACATATTTTTGTTCACCTAGGGCACTAGAATTAATGTCATGGGCAGCAAAATAACGGATGTGACAATGTGTCCTTCTTCCATGGTAACGGGAAAAAGAGAGCCTAGGAAACTTTGTCAAGAGTTCCAGTGTTAACCCCAGTGTTTGCAGTATTATCTTGGATTAAGAAAAGAATGTGTTTGGTCTTCTAAGGTATTATCAAGCCCTCTTCCCAAAGTGGCAATAGATATGATGGCAGTCATTGAATGGTATGTTGTTCTATTGTACGGCAGGATGAGTGGATATGTACTTGTCAACCAGGCACGAAAAGAAATGTTTACAAAGAAAGGAAGAAATATAGAAACGATCCCCAATCCCCATCAGCTCTAACTGAACACACAAAGAGGGCAGCATTTCAAGCAGGCCACATCTGTCCAGCATAGGTGAATGGGAATTGATCAATCACCAAGGAAAATGGCAGCCAAAATGGTCAACACTGTCTAAAACCAATAAGTCCTGTTAGGAACTACTACACCGTGGTTGCAAGAAAAGTTGCCAAAAGAATTTCAAATGTTCTAAGGCTAAACTGACGTGTACTGAATTGTACTGCTACTGTGGTGGATGGTGTTCTCTTACGTAAAAGGTAAAAGTTCAACTGCTGCCATCTGCTTCAAGCTAGAATCTTACAAAATATGCTCATGCGTTAGTCAAGTCCAATTGTACTGTAGAATAGGAAATTATTATTCCTGCCATTAGAATGTTAACCTTCAATATTGGCTTTTTGGAATAAAAGATCTTGGAAAAATCCCCAAATCACAAATTCAGTTAATTTGCTCCTCAGATTAATTTCATATTCTACAGTATTTAAGTTTTAAGGTATGTCACAATACTACGCTGAATCAGATCAAAATGGTCCTATTTTATCTGACT
This sequence comes from Maea johnstoni, assembly GCA_963942565.1. Lineage (NCBI taxonomy): Eukaryota > Metazoa > Annelida > Polychaeta > Spionida > Magelonidae > Maea > Maea johnstoni. The sequence goes on from OZ012700.1 coordinate 31,360,656, forward strand.
TGTGCAAAGATGCATGTATTTCCCATCATACATTAGGCCCCCTATCACAGGAAAAATATGAATATCGTTTTGCTATAATTCCGACACAGGCCCACTTGAAAAAGTTAAAAGCAAATGACTAAAACTCTCCAAAGTGAGATAAAAAAAAAAGTAAAAAGTAGCCTGTTAATTGCTTCACACTTCAAATCAGTGATGGTGCCATAGTATAACAGGCACTGAAAGAAAGTCTTCCAACTTTATTATCTGAAAAACATATGGGAAGTTTCACAGACATTGGATTACATTCATAGATTCATATACATTCGTTTGATGAAAGGCCATGTTGCAGGTGGCGCCACCTTCCACCAAGGGGTACTTCTCGGCTATCTTCATTAAATACCTTTCAAAATGATATTCAATGTCAATGAAACAGGGAATTGATAAAGATGTGACTATTTGCAATGTTATTCACAGATTCATATACATCCGTTTGATGAAAGGCCATGTTGCAGGTGGCGCCACCTTCCACCAAGGGGTACTTCTCGACTATCTTCATCGAATACCTTTCAAAAATGATATTCAATGTCAATGAAACAGGGAATTGATAAAGATGTGACCTTTTGCAATGTGTGTAATGCATAGTCAACTTCAATTTGTACCTTCACATATCTCTGTACAAGTAGTTAGGGGGTCATAAAGGGGGGCTAAGAAACATTTATGTGGCACATTCAGTAAAAAGTACTTTATGGCAGCAACAACCTTGCTTTCTCTCTATGTATTCTCTAGAAAATATCATAACTTCTAAGTATTCTTTACATAAATGAACATTTTCAGCCGATTTTTTTAGATTTTTTTAGATTTGCGTCACTTATTCTTCGAGAATTAAGGGTACTGCTGTCTTATATCCTGTCATATATTCTTATTGAAGTTAATTTGATTAATTAAAGACCTAAACATCATAATTCCAAACTATTTTGCCACTCTAAACTCATATTTTATAGGCCATATATGATTGGAAAGCGAGTCAAAGTGTAGGTGGCGCCACCTGCCACCAGGGGGCACTGGTGCGACGCCTCCATATCTGAAAATGTTCAGTATAGTTATATGTATCACCATACCAAGTTTCACGCTTTTAATACAAAGTGCACGATTTTTCACAAATCCGCCTGACTATATGGAAGGATGCATCTTATAACAGCATATTTAGGAAAGAATTGGATGAGAAAAGTTAGTATAAACTAGAGCTGCACTCACGGAGGGTGATCAACTCGTGAGCTCACCACTCGTTTGACTCGTGAGCTCACGGACGTTCTAATTTTCCATAAAGATATTTATTTTCCAGCCCAGCTATTAAGAAATAAATATTTATTGGCGGACATTTATTAACATTGCCAAGTTTATTTAAGTTCAAAACGTGCTGACGAGGTACAAAGGTCAGAATAACACTCAACACCGTTTGAATGTATACATTGGAGATTGTAAAGAAGACATGACAGCGATAAGCAGTTATGTATGTTGATAATGTGTGTTATGTGCCCTGTGTTACGTTTGTGTCCCCAACATTGACGAGCTCACGATTTGAACATTTCAGCTCGAGCTCGGCGAGTTTGCTCCAGTGCTCGAGCCACTCGAGTTCGTGAGTGGTGAGTGCAGCTCTAGTATAAACCAACTCCAAACAACCATCCTTAGAATCTTTTAAGAAGGTCTGTTTTTTTCCAAGTTATTTTCAAAAATATTGTAGATTTCGGCCACCACTTGTCAAGCATGAAGGAGATTATTCGGAATTATCCATAAATGTCAAATGATTTTTTCTTCTCAGATTCTTTTGTCATTTCAGTGAATATTTTCTCTCTTTCTATAGCGTTTCCCATGCGAGCACTACACTTTCGCATTTTCCTGTTTCTAGAAGACCAAAGTGACTGACACAGGACCTTTCCAGATCCTTTCTTAAACTTATGGTGCAGTCAACCAATTGTGTGCATCTGATTTTTTTTCAACAAGGAAAATTTGAAAGTAGAATACAATCTGAGTTTGCTGCAAGGACTGAGCCAGGACCTTAAAACCTCCTTATTAAACAGGCAAAATTTTCTGTGAAGAAATTTCAATTTTGACGTTTGGAGGAAATAACTAAATATCTTCCAAACAAACCATCTAGGACTAAAGTGTGAATTGCCCTTTTTGACACATGCAGCTATTAAATGTTGTTGGTTTAAGGATTTGAAGTAGATGAGTAGCTAAATTTGGACGGGCAGAAATTTTGGAATTGCTGTTTTGGACAGGCATTTTTAAAATCCTGGCTAAGACCCTGGTTAGCTGTGTGCAAAGTATAAAAAGATTACAAATCAGTAAGGCGACACCTTTGTTGCTATACAAATGGGGTTTATATTAAGAAAATATTGTATTTTTTAAACCTCTCTAGATCCCTGTGTGGATTACCATAAATTCTCAGAAATTTCGACCCTGCCAGGAATTTAGGCCACTATTATTTTGCAAAATAATGATCGGGAAATATGGACCACCCTTGATCTATCCCTGGTAGCTATTTCACATGGACACAGACAACTATTACTCTGCTTTGTCAGTATTTCCATAAAACATGGGCCACCCTCAACCCATAAACATTGTAATTATTACAAAGTGTCCCAAATTACCGAGAATTTACATACAGTAAGTGAATATTTTATCTCCTTTTATAGCCTTTTCCTGTTGTGCGCTTTGATTTGGCTTTTTCCTGGTGTTTCTGGAAAGCGATCAACTTGTCTTTCTTCATTCTCTCCTTGACTATCTGCTCCCTGGGCTTCAGCTCCGACCTGCGTGATTTCTGCTTTGGCATCGCCTGGTGGGACCCTGAAACAAGCAGAGAGAATGCGCCAAATCAGAGAGCTAGATAGTAATGTCATTGATATGAAATTTTATCGATTCGATTAATTGATTTTTGATTCGATTTGATACGATTCGATACGCCATAACGTGCTCGTAGGGCACAATTATTTATAGATATGTCATTGATATCCCTTTATTTTGGTTGGATACCCTGTGTCTTGGCCATATGCCTGAGTAAAGTACACCATTCCTTCCAATATCTCTTACAAAAGCCATAGAAAATACTTCAATATTTAGTCAGAGATTCACTGAGCATTAGTTTAACAGGAAAATGTCTGGGAAAAGTGTACTTTTTAGTAATAATCATACAACATTATTGGGGTACAGAATATCGATTATTTCGATTCAATACCCAACCATTCGATTCAATTTAATTGACAAAGTGAAAATGTCGCTTTATCGATTTGTTGACTATCGATGACATCCCTAGAGGTAGATACCAAGAAGAGGCAGCCCAGCCTGCTTGCAGTGAAAATCAGTGCTGCACTCAGGAAGAAGGGGTGAAAAACACTCCCAGGCAAGGAAAAAACGGTTAACCAACCCCTTTTTTATGGGTAGCTCAGAAATACACAGGTAAAAATTGACGGGCCCGTTATATTGACGGGCCCGTAACGGGCTCAGAACCCGTTATAACGGGCCCGTTACAGGCTCGTTATAATGGGCCCATTACGAGCCTGTTACGGGCCCGTATAAATAATAAAAATAATGGGATCGTTACGGGGTTTCAAGCCGTGAAATGTCGATATATTGAGGGATCGAAAAACGGGCCCGTTTGGACACGGGGCCGTACGGGCCCGTGAACTTTTACCTGTGTATGAGATATGAGGAGAGGTTTTTTGTACATGCAGATGGCACAGGTAGCATAAACAATGATATGAAAATTGTGGGGCCATCTATATACCATTGCTGGTACTACACCATACTACTTGGTCAACTCAGAAGGGAATGTCCAATTTTAGAGACTAGGAGCCTAGTCTAGTCAAGACTTGGAAGCAATATGACAGAAAAAAGGACAATGATTGAAATTCAATATTCAAATTGATTATAGGGATTGGTACCAGTACTCGATACAAAACCAATATCCACATTGAATGGGGAAAAAGTTAAGTATAGAAAAAAGTTTAGTATCGTACAGAAACATGAGATTTAAAATATATATAAAATTGACTAAATAACAACCTGGACCTCTCTGTGTGAAGGTATTTTGCTATTTATTGGTGAATACTTATAGTTTACTGTGCTTGATTTAACAAAATTATGTCCCTGAGAGGCAGGCAGTATCATTACAACATTGTTGAGATATTGATCATTAAGGAAATATTGATATTGTATCGTACAGTGAAAATTTTAAAGGTGCCAATCCCTAATCAATAGACCTCTAAAGGTAAAGTTAAAAGTATTCGGTTTATAGTCTTGTATCCACCGAAGTGCTCACACAACCTTCCTCCCCTAGCAGGCCTGTACACAGGGAAACCATTTCTATCACCCGAGGGATATTCCAGAGCAGCTGGCAGCATGTAGCACACAAGCTCTAAGTACTGCCTTATTAATGCTAGGTGCCCATTTTGCAGCTGGGTAGACTGCGGCAACATGAAATAAACTGTCTTGCCCAAGGACAGACCAAAGTGCCCCGGCCGGGAATAGAACCAGCGAGCTACTGATTACTAATCCACCACCTAACCAACTGAGCTACTTTGTCTACCTCTAGGTGCAATATGACAGAAAAGGGACAATAAATGAAATTCAAAATTCAAACTTGAGCGTTAACTTACCTCTTCCTCTATGCCTTCCTCCACCCACGACTTGCAGCCTGTTGGGGTTGGAGCCATGGTGGCGCCCCCTGCCTCGACCGCCTGATCCACCACCACCACCAGCAGCATTATCCCCGTCATCGTCACCACTGTCGTCATCCTGGTGTGACGTCTTGCTCTTCTCCTTCCATTCTTGATAACTGTGGCCGCGTTAAGGAAAACTAACTACTAAGACATGCCTAGTGTCAGGAATCGTAAGAAAATTTCAGCTCGATTTATCATCAAAATTTTCAATCGCTTAATTGATTATAATCAAGTCCTATCAGATGAGTACCCATTTGTTTCCGTCATTTTTCAGCTTTTTCTGCATAATTTTCTTTTGACCAAATTGGCCAACAGCAACACATGGGTTTAGAAACTAAGTCATAAAAGTATTGGTGGTACAGGAGAACTTGGATAAGACAGACTCAATGGGACCATGAAAATTGGTGCGTCATATGCAAAATTTGTCATATATATATATATGACACATACTTGATACACATGGGACTGGGACCAGCATATCGTCTGTCATAGACGAAAGTCTGTCGTCCAGTGGTCCGTCATATCTAAGTTCACCTGTATTACAACCCCCAACACTAGGGTATAGATAGCTCGGCTCGAGAGAGATGCAGAGAATTGGCCAGGGACTTGGTCAGCGACTGGGCAAGTAACACAACAATGCAATCTTCAGGTACTTACCAAGCAGGGTTTCTGGGCGTCATTTGGACACACAAACCCTTAAATTTCACCTCTCAGGACTGACACCCAAATATTTTGTGGGGAATTTGTAAAAAGTCATTTCTCAATAATTATACTTTTTTCACCTCAACATGATTCCTATGACATAACAGAGGGCTATCCTACCCTTTCTGAATAAGTTGTTACAAGTTTATGGTAGTTTTCTGAATATATTGTGGTCTCCCCTGAAAACATGGATTCCCCCCAAATTTTACAATTGCCAATTTTGGACACACAGTTTCTAAACCCTGGCTAAGTCCCTGGTAACAATTGTAGAAGAGGAATTGGTAAACAACAATATTAAATCTATAAATGGATTGGTAGATATTTACAAACAAGTATTCCCCAGCTGACAGCAATGCGACAATATACTGTAAATCTTGTTAATTTGCCAATGTTTTTAATTTGCCAATATTTACCGATCAGACTTGATCTGTAAATAAGATTCGGTAAATTCTGGAAAGCTTCAGATCGGTAAATTTCAGACATGAATGAAAAAAATGTACATATGCCCGGTTCTTTCAGCTTTGAGGAGAGAGTATAGGACAAATAAACAGGACAAATAGATTACATTTTGATACGGGTTAGTGACGCAAAATTTTAATTTATACTGACTGCCCGTTTGTTGACTTCACTCATCAAAAGCTGAGGTGAGAGCAGACGCTAAGGCTTATCTCAATTGTAATTCACGCTCCCAAGCCCCTTTTATACCCTAATTACAACGTAATTAAAATCCAAATCCAAATAGATAAGTCCCTCTTTCCTCTAGTTCACTGTAACATTGTTATTGTGATAACATCTAATGGATGTTTTTCAATTTACCACGATCGGTAAATTAAAATTCGGCAAATTCGGAAAAAGGCAAGATTGCCAAATTTGGGACACCGCAAATTAACCAGATCTACAGTATCCATGGTTAAAAGAAGGTATTCTATGATATGGCAAGGATACAGATTTCGTTTATATGAAGCGGGCACCCAAGTTCCACTCTCTGTAAGAATTTTCTTCTTGTTCCCTTGATCTCTTCCCTGGGTCTGGACATAGTTCTTCTTCTTTTTGTCCCTGGAAATCAGAACAACTCACAATTACAGACAGCAGACATGCACTTTTAGATGTACATTTTGGAAAGGTACTCCTTGTCAAAATGAAAGAAAGGTTGAATCAAATAGGGTTTGATATCATTAAGAGGTACTGGTAATCGAAATCTTTGAAATTTCAATTGCATATATATATATAGTAGCCTTGTACAATACAACCAAGTGCTAAATAAAGCGCATTTGTAAATTATAGGTGGAAAAGGCGCGATATCAACTATCAAATATGATTTTCAAATACAGAAATCCTAACGAGTAACAAAATACATAGATAAATTACCAGAGTTACTCTTAAATGCATATCTTTAACCCTTGTGCTGCTGGTAGCTAATTTGGCGAATACAAAATGATGCAAAAACCTGAAAAATGACTGAAACCCTGGCATATGAGTACTCCTCTCAGAGTACTCCGTGAAAGCTATCCAATATATATCAATTTGACAGGGTTTAAAATTTTTTTACAAATCTTTGCATCCCTGTGCTGTGGGCGAAAGTAGCCTCAGCATTGGAAGGGTTAATAGTATCTTACCATACATATCTCTGTTGCATCCTTTTCATATTTTTGTCGTCATCACCAGTGAAGTCAAGGACAGCACTGGCCGCTTGGTTTTCAAAACTCAGCCCTAAACTCAGCCTACAAAACAGTCAGAAAATAGAACCATGAACAAACAGGAATAGGGTAACAGATTGTTACTTGATACATCAATAATATTGATTATTGATAAGGAAAAGTATCGGATCATTTCAAACTAATTTTAATGTTATGCTTAACAATAATATTAGCATATCAGAAACAGGAACCTATTACTTGTAATTGAGCTACACAAGAACAGGTGGCAAGGAGCGACATTGAAATAGACAAATACCATATGCTAGACTAACTCGCTCTTTCAGACTGTTTTCTACTGATGACGTATTAGTAGGAATCAGTCTAAAAGAGCGAGTTAGTCTAGATCGGAAGTCTGGCCACAACATATAATGAATAATTATAAAATATGACAAAGATCATCATTAAATAATCAAATGTTTAGGCCACATTGGGGTGCCACATTGGGGTTTGTCTTTTAATCTGTGAGTAGTAGTTAAGGTGTTGTTAAGGCTGTGATACTGGTGACACACTCAAAATAAGACAACTCCTAGTTTAGCACTCCTGTACCCTTTATAACAATAGTTATCTAATCCCTGAGGTTTTGGTGTTTCAAATATAAGTTTTCTTTAACTTAGCTGCTTGATCTGACCTGGATATGAAGACAGTTTCTATTTTACTGTGTTTTACCTCAAATGAGGTTTTCTTGATCAATAAAGGTACATTTGATTTGTAACTACCATAAATGTCTGCTAAATATACTAGGCTAGGGCAACTGGAAGGAAAATTTGGAGTTCCTGCAAGATAGTGCCTTACAGCACACGATTTTGGTAAAAAAAATTACTTACAAAAGTAGGTCAACAAGGTAGAGTGAGCATGCCTATTGTGACCTACTTTCTTAGGTAAAAAGTGCATCATTGTGCTTTGGATGAAAGTAGCCTTAGCATTGGGAGGGTTAATAATATCTTAGATGAATAAAAGAATGGATATGTATAGAGAGACCAATTACTATATGCGCTATAGTGAAGACCTGGCTATCTCAGGGGGTCTTGAATATGGCCTTTGTGTGATGTCACTAGGAGACAAACACATATGAGAGCTCTTGTATCGATTACATTACTGCGCACCAACATGCACAGAACGCAACTTTTGGGCTGTTCACCACAGCCTGGTTGTTTAGGCAGACCAGCTGGTTTCATATCCACTTGTTTTTTATTCATCTGAGATAATATCAATAATTGTTCAGATTGTTTTTAAATCAATGATCCGCATCCCAAGTTCTCAATGCGTACCCCTTTTCTGTTTTGTCGTCAGCTGGTCTGTATGATACATAGTTTTCCTCGTCCTTTCCTGTGGTTCTTCGCTTCTTCTTCTTCTTTGGCTCGTAGATTTTGCCCTCCGCTTGACGTTTTGGGGCTACCACTCTGGAGAATACGCCCTACAAAGAGAACATTAGGGCGTTACACAGAAACGTAGACCTAGCCAGCAGGGCGTCTTGGCATCATTTGGACAGCCAAACGCTCAAGAACCGCCCTTCAGGACACCAAAATATTTTTGAGAGGAATTTCTTAAAATGTCAGTAATAAAGTAATAAAATTGAATTTTTTCACCTCAACATAATTCTGATGATATTGTTCGAGAGTATCATGCCTTATTTCAGTGAGTAATATGTTTATGGTTGTAAACTGCTGAGTATATTGTGGCCTCTTTTGAAAATTAAGACAACCCAGATGCAAATTTTGGGCACAAAGTTTCTAAATCCTTACTAAAACCCTGCACAACAATCCAGTATACCATGTTAATTTTGTGCATATGAAGTAATATGCTCGGCTGGTAGCTGCCTTTGATGCACAGTTAAATTTTTGTGTACGGGTTTTGAATGACAAGCTATCATTTCTGAGTGTTGTACAATACTAGCATAGGGATCGAATCTGCATTTTCAGAAAACATCGACCACAATCAACTGATAAGAATTTTAATTAATAAAAAGTGTCCCAAATTCCTAAAAAATTACGATACTTGAAGCACCATCCACATGATCATAATGAGAACTTGCGAGAGCAATTTGCTACAACATGGAATGTCCATATGCTAACACAGTGTGCCTCTACGTATGTACTGCGAAAAAGTATCCCAAATTACCAAGAATTTACAGTCCTCACCTCAAGGTCCGCTCCGTGCCCCAAATTCCTGAGAATTTACAGTACTCACCTCAAGGTCCGCTCCGTGCCCCAAATTCCTGAGAATTTACGGTACTCACCTCAAGGTCAGCTCCATGCCCCAAATTACCAAGAATTTACAGTCCTCACCTCAAGGTCCGCTCCGTGCCCTAAATTCCTGAGAATTTACAGTCCTCACCTCAAGGTCCGCTCCGTGCCCCAAATATCTGAGAATTTACAGTCCTCACCTCAAGGTCCGCTCTGTGCCCCAAATTCCTGAGAATTTACAGTCGTCACCTCAAGGTCCGCTCCGTGCCCTAAATTACCAAGAATTTACAGTCCTCACCTCAAGGTCTGCTCCGTGCCCTAAATTACCAAGAATTTACAGTCCTCACCTCAAGGTCCGCTCCATGCCCCAAATTACCAAGAATTTACGGTACTCACCTCAAGGTCTGCTCCGTGCCCCAAATTACCAAAAATTTACAGTCCTCACCTCAAAGTCCGCTCCGTGCCCCAAATTACCAAGAATTTACGGTACTCACCTTGAGGTCTGCAAATGTGTCCCAAACTCTTGAGAATTTATGGTACTCACCTCGAGGTCCGCATCCGTGCATTCTTCCTGTGTCTGCGTCCTCTCTCTGCCGTGGTCCGTGTTAAACTCCTCCAGCTGTTCTTTCACCTTCTCCTCGTTCTTGGCGATCGCTGTGCTGTGAAACTGGCGCTTGGTCTTCATTACACCAAACGCTGTGTTTTTGCTGGTCGAGTTGATTTCAAATATGGTCTGAAATCGGAAAAGGGAATTGCCTTGGTGAGTACACATTAGGGCTGTCATTGATAAGAAATATTTATCGATTCGATAATCGACAAAATTATTACCGATACGCTACTTCGATTCGATTCGCTCAAAATGAATGAAAACCAGCAATGTGCTTAAATGAGGAATGGTTGTAGTTTGCGTGTGGGGTGATTTTTTGACCTATTGATCACAGCCCTTACTTATACACATTCATCTGTGTGAATTCAAGGATATATGGAATGGACGCACACAGTTGTAGTGGGGAGTTTATGTGTTGTTCAAGCTGTTTTCCTGAAAAATAGTTTATTTACCTAATTTGCATATGAATCGATATGTTGTGCCTTCTTCGATATCGATAATCGATAAGGTTTTTTGTCGATTCATCGATACGGGCGTTATCAATGACAGCCCTAGTACACATAGAAGTGAGGACAAATAAATGAAAAAAAATAAAAATAAAATAAGATGAATTAAATAAATAACATAAAATAAATAAAACAAATAAAATAAAAAATGCTGTGTTTTTGCTAGAGGAGTTGATTTCAAATTTGGTCTGAAATCGGAATGGAAATTACGTACATTGGGTACACCTAGAACTAAAGACAAATAGTTGAAAAAATTATATATTCATAGAATAAATAAATAAAATAGAATAAATAAAAAATCAAAAAATCAATGCAGAGTAGTAAAATGTTGCGAACTGAAAATAGATCATATTTAAAATTCAAATTACATGTACGGACGAGAAGACTCACCGTTCTCGGTTTATAGCTGTGCATGAGATCTAGTAGCTGCTCACGAGCCTCATCCTTCTCACCATCAAGAGAAGCTAGAAAGACAATAGTTCACGATAATGCAAAGTAGGGATGGGCTCCTATAAAAAGATTTTCACGACAGGATACAATATCAACATTTCTTTAACAATGTTATATCTTAACAGCATTTTTAACGTTGCACTGTGTGGCAAAAAAACAATGTATACACAATACTATGGCAATATACCATATCTTTTATGCTCAATTTATGGGAAAGGAACATTTGATTTCTGAAAAAAGGCCTTATTTAAAAGTTGTTGACATATGGTTGCCATGACACAGGGCGAGGGCAACGAACGAGGGTAGAAACCCGAGTACACTTCAATGGTAAGCACTGTGTGGGAAAACAATGAGTAGATATTACTATGGCAACATGATATAATAATAAATAGTGATCTACCTCCAGAGGGAGATGTCCATCCAGGTAGCAGTTAAGTCAATTTCATTTTCATATCTTTAAGCAGTATCAGTATGACAGATCTTAAATGATACGTAACTTTTTCCTATTCAATATCAATAGTATTGTACTGTATTGAGCATTGGTACCAATTCCTAATACAAAGGATGATTATACAAATGTACCACCTTTGTGTGGTGGCCAGCTTTACTGAATCTACTGAGAAATGTGCTTTCAGCGTAACTTACTATAAAAAGTTCGTTACTCACAGTAATAGGTGGTTCACCTCCAATATTTTTACAAATATGGCACTTGGGTGCAATATCATGTTTCAGAGTGCAATACAAATTGATATTGCACTCACCCAAGTGCCATATTTGTATAATATTGGAGGTGAACCACCTATTACTGTGAGTAATGAACTTTTTAAAGTAAGTTACGCTGAAAGCACATACCATATATGGGATGTATTCCTATTTCGATGGCCCGCATTCTCTTCAACCTCCTTATGGACTCCTTGGAGGCAGGAGGGCGCGACTGTAAGTACTTCCCGTATGCATTGGCAATCACTTTCTGCATATTTTGCTGCAAAAACAAAGTAAACAGGACATAAGTTTTCCAGTTCAAGATTCTGCTTTTGACTTTCAAATGCATGCAAGGATGTGCCCCTCTATACTTGAGGGAACTGTTAGTCAAACAAGCCAATACAAGGACTCTAAGATCAAACACCAAGAACTTATTACAGATACCACTCACTAATCTGAAAAGGTTTGGTGACAGAGCATTCTGTGCCTATGCACCACGCCTTTGGAATGAGCTCCCTGACAACATCAAGGCAGCTGATAGTGTGCTAAACTTCAAGAAACAGCTGAAAACATTGCTATTTCGAAAGGAGTTTAATTGACTATATGGACCATGACAACTGTCCAATGACTCTAAAGCGCTTTTGAACATTATAGGTGAAAAGGGCGCTATATCAAATATCAATTATTATTATTATTATAAATTATAAGTTTAAAAAAACAAAATTGTTTGTTTCCTGTGATGAAAAAATAGGGGAGGGAGGTAGTTAGACGAAGTAAACAGGACATATATTTTAATATATATAAGGTTTAAAAACGAAATTATGTTTCGTGTATACTTAAAAATTGGGTAGGGAGGTACATATTTTTTAAAATGTGTTTCATGCATGTTTTATGTTGATTGCGAGTTGGAAGGGCGAAAAACTTAGGGGGGGGGGGGGGGGGGGGGGGGGGGGTGATTTTTTTGAGGAAAAACTTGTTAGGGTTGGGTGTTCAGGAAACAAACAGCTTTTTAGGCCTAAAGGAGAATTTAAGTGGGAACTAAAAAGATTTCAATTATGATATACAATTGGTTCCTCCTAAAAATTGTTGTTTGGATCTATGATACTTAGTGCTTGGACGATAAATTGAAATATCGCCAACTTGATTGTTGAGCCACAATAATAGCGCTATCGATAACTCGAGGAATTATCGATAACTCAAGGAATTATCGATAATGCATGATAAATCTCATCTAAATAAATCCACATGTAATGATCGGAAATTGTAAAACATGCAAGCTAAGTACTAACTACATCGCCAATTCTAATAAATTGATATACCGACGATCCCCCTCCGCTAACCAAACCGCCATTTTGGACTTTGAAATCACGCTGATGATCCCACCATGAACGCGATTTTGATAAATTTCAAAATGGTGGCTGTTATATTTACCAGAGGGATTGCTGGTAATTAACGATCTATTAGAAGTGGCGTTGTGGTGAGTCAAGTTACCATATAATCATTTTTTATCGATAATCGATCGTCATCTGGAACAATATATCGATAATTTTTTTGGCCAAGTCCGAGCACTAATGATACTAGACAATAAATTTGGAAATTTAGAATTGATGATGACTTTACAAAACATTTGAAGGAGAGTTGTAGGTATTGTATTGATTAACAAGGAACAACTATTGTCAGACTCTCCACTAGGAAAGTAATCGATATGAGAAGAATCGATCGATCGAAATAATTTCTTCCAATTAATCGGAAAAATACTATGTCAATTGTGATGTCAATTAATCGGTTAAAGAATCACCATATATATATCTTTCGGGCTTTGCCATTTTTAGTCAACACTGATAAGAATTCTGAATAGAAACTCAATAGAAACTCACTCGGAAATTATGAGAAAATCTTAAATGTCTTTGTATTTTAGGAATCTAAGGATCATAGCAACAAAAATACAAGTGTGATACATGTGAAAATGATAAATACTTCATGCTTCGCGCAGATCTACAAAGTCTAATTATAATTATTAGAATCGAAAGAAATAATATCAATAAGCGGATCGAAAAATATGGATGTCAACGCCAGCTCTATTCTTCACTGCTAATGACAAATAGAGTAGTTATTGACTTAAAAATACTGTATACTGCTTTAATTTGGAGTGTTAAAAAATTCCGCTTTACAGCCCTGCTGGATGGTATTCATGGTACTTCGAATTTATGCATTCTAGCACTCAAACAAAGCAGCTACAAAGTAGTGTATTTTTTTGAAGGATTTTATTTTGGCGCTATCAAGGGGAGCTCGAAAAAAGAAAAAAATCCTACCAAATCTACGGAATCTGCAATGAACTTGCGCAAGTTGGAATCTTGGTCATCAACGGCAGCTTGTGGCGTCCTGCCCAGCAATCCTTCTTTCTCTGGAAATCAAGCAGAAAATATTTCAAATATCCTGTGCAAAAATTCAACCCCCCCTTCATTTGAATATTATAAATTTGATTTAACCCTTCCTATGCTGAGGCTACTTTCCCTCAAAGCACAAAGATGAAAGGATCATTTGATTTATAAATATCATACATGTCTGCTAAAAAAACTAGGCTAGGGCAACTGAAAGGCAAATTTGGAGTACCTGCAAGAGAATACTTTACAGCATGCGATTTTGGTGGAAATTTTTACCGAAGAAAGTAGGTCACTATGGACAGACATGTTGACCTACTTTAGTAAGTAAAATTTCCACCAAAATCGCGTGCTGTAAGGTATTCTCTTGCAGGAACTACAAATTTGCCTTCCAGTTGCCCTAGCCTAGTATATTTAGCAGACATGTATGGTATTTATAAATCAAATGAACCTTAATTGATCAAGAAAACCTCATTTGAGGTAAAACACAGTAAAATTGAACTGTGTTTATATCGAGGTCAGCTCAAGCAGGTAAGTTAAAGAAAACTTATATTTAAAACACCAGGACCGCAGGGATTAGATAACTATTGTTAGAAAGGGGACAGGAGTGCTTAACTAGGAGTTGTCTTATTTTGAGTTTGTCACCAGCATCACAGCCTTAATCCATGATTGATTACATTCAAAATTATCAAAATTCCAAACGAAATCAGTCAAAGAGTTCTTCAGGCATGGAGGGGTTAAAGTAACATTGTTTATATGAACTGACTAATAATTCTTTACACTTCTGAATTCTTTCATTTTACTATGCATTATATCATAAGGGTATGCACATGCACAATTTACATGATAACTAAATGCGTGTATAGCTTGGGGTAGTTTGTTTATAATATTGAGTCCTCTGACCCTTTATTTTGGTGGCTCCACATCCTAAAGCCATTCATGCTTGGAGATTTTCCGTGACCATTTTCGTCTGGACCTGTGATACTTTTGAATATTATTTAAAAATCCAGCATATATTGGAAAAATATCTGAAGGGGAGTTGTTAATTAGTTTCCGATTTATATTTCTCCTTCAAATATTTCACAAAAATTACCATTGTTTGTGAGATATCACCAAAATAATCAGGTGCTTTTGGGCGCTACAGGCATGAATGGGTAAATTAATTTTCTTCATGTTTTGCTCATTTTTTTCCATTCCTCACCTTTATTATTTTTCGAGTTTCACCAAAGTGATCAGATATCACCCAAAATAATCTGGCAGTATTGGGTGCTACAGGCAAGAATGGGTAAATTAATTTCCTTCATATGTTGCTAATTTTTTCCCATTCCTCACCTCTCTTATTTTCCGGGTATCACCAAAATAATCAGGTGTCTCAAAGTAATTAGGAGGTTTTTGGTTACTACGGGCATGAATTGGTTAATTAATTTCATTCATAATTTGTTTATTTTTTTTTTATTCTGTACCTTTGTTATTTTTGGGGTCCATGCTCATGAATTTCATTGAGCGAACCACAGGTGCTACAGGTATGAATGGGTTAATTAATTTCCTTCATATTTTGCTAATTTTTTTTCCATTCCTCACCTTTATTATTTTTGGGGTCCTTACTCGCGTAATTCATTGATCGCCCCAGAAAGAGATGAAGGTCAAGGACATATGCCATCTCGTCTGGTGCGACGAGAGAGTATGCCATTCCTGTGCGACCCGCTCTTGCCACACGACCTGGAAATATAGAACGCTTGAAGTTTATTGGGATCAAACACAACGATGTAAGACCTACTAAATTGTACGGTTCCTGTAATCCTCTGAAAAATAAAATGTTTCATGCACGTTTTATGTTGATTGGGAGATTGAAGGGACGAAAAACTTAAGGGTAGTGATCTTGTTAAATATAAAATTCATTTTCTATAATTTCTAATATTAAACACATGGCAGGCAAGAAGTAGATGCATTTAATACATGATCAAAATTTACTTTCCTAAACTTTTTTTCATACTTGTAGCATTGGGCTTTTCGTATGCATTAACATATTTGAATGCTAATATTGACTCCAATCACGTATCATATCAAGTGCCGGTACTGACCCCTAGTTCTCATCCCTTAACCCATTCACACTCAGAGATACTGTAGAAAGTATCGTCTGCTTCTCTCATACTTTTGAAAATGACTTGGGATTAAAGCAAAAGTTAACAAAATATTTGAAGGAGAGTTGTTGTTTGGCTTCTGATCAACATTTCTCCTTCAAATGTTTTCCAGAAAATGCTACTGTAGGTAAAACATTTCCAAAATTGTCAGGCCTGTTTAGGCTGCTCTGAGTGTTAATGGGTTAAGTATACATGAATACGGATTTCTCTCGCAGTCCCAGGAGTTCACTTACCTACTCGATGTACAAACAGTTTGGGTTTTGCAGGGAAGTTGAAATTGATAACCAGGGTCTTAGCCAGGATTTAGAAACTTGGTGGCCAAAATTGGCCATTGTAAAATTTTGGGGCGACCTTTATTTTAAGGAATATCCCAATATACTCTGATTAAAACCATAAATATATACTTGCTTAACGAAATAAAGCATACTATACATATACCTTGCCATGGGAATTACAAGGTGAAAAAATCAATTATTTGCTTGAAAGTGAAATTTTTAGAAATTCCTCACAAAAATCTTTGGGCATTCAAAGGGTGATTTTTGAGGGTTTGGGTGTCCAAATGACGCCCAGACGCCCTACTGGCTAAGCCTATGGTGATGACATTATCTAGTAGAAGAATGCCCCAGGAATTTACTTACCTACTCTATGTACAAACAGTTTAGGTTTTGCAGGGAAGTTGAAATTGATGACGTTATCCAGAAGAGGAATGTCGATTCCTCGAGCTGCCAAGTCCGTTACGACCAGAACCATTGTCTTCTTGTTGCGGAATTTTGCGATGTTTATTTTTCTGGCCGTCGGGTCCAGGGCACTGAATATATAGGCACAACTCATGCCAGCTGCTTGAAGAACCTGAGAAAAGAACCAAAGGTTTAGATTCCATACTCAAGAGGCACAGATGGATACCCCTAAGAACTAAATGGTACCGGTATCTGTACTAATGGATAACTAAGAACTAAATGGTACGGTACCAGTATTTGTACCAATGGATACCTCAAGAACTACCAGTATCGGTACCAAAGAAATGGTACAGTAATTAAATGGTACTGTTAACCATCTGCTTGCAGAACCTAAGAAAAGAACCAAAGGTCTAGATTCCAAAAGCAGGGCTCAATGCTAACAGTGGTCCTATGGCCCCAGGCCAGTAAAAATTCCCCAAAACGGCTTCGGGCCAGTAAAAAAAGACTTCAACTGGTCCTACAGGGCCAGTAAACATTTGGGGGCATTCTTATTAACAACTTTCCCCTCAAGAATATTCCAAATGTTTTTTTGAAATAAATGAAGATAAAATAAATAAAGATAAATGTTGTCTGTGAATTCTATGCTATGTTTTTTTCTTTTTATGTTTAAGAAAAATTTGTAGGACCAGTAAAATTTTTGCAGGACCAGTAGATCCTCAATGTTACTGGTCCTACGGGGCCAGTACCATTTTGAGTTAGCGTTGAGGCCTGAAAAGGTATGGATGGATACCTCTAAGAACTAAATGGTAGGATACCAGTATCTGTACCAATGGATACCTCTAAAAACAAAATGGTACCGTACTGGTATCTGTACCAAAGAAATGGTGCAGTATTTTAACGGTACTGTGCCCTATCGATGACAGTCCTAGTTAATTGTGTTTGGAATCAGTCACAAATTTCAATGGCGATCAGGTCCATTTGAACAGATGACCGATTAATAATCGAAGTTGTGCACACGCGGTTTCCAAATGCTGCTATTACTATTTACCTCGAGTCATAAGGTACCTCTTCAAAACACCACTGTAATGTTATGTTTATTGACCATATACTCAGATATGAAATTAATATATGTACATACATGTTCGTTTTTTTGTTCGAGCATGCAAAATTGCGTAGGATCCTCATAACAGGAGGCACAAATGAATGCTGTTCCGCTTGTTGGAACAATTGGAAGAACACTACTAGTTAAACGTACCTGATGTAGGTATTCCACGTGGTGCTTGGTGGCTGCGAACACGACCGCCTGTTCCGAGGACTTGATCACCTGACGCAGCAGGTACAACAAAATGGCCGTCTTGTCGTCCGCGCGACACTGCAGAAAGGCGAGCTAAAAACAACAGACAATTTAATCATTATTAGAATTAATTAATGACATATACATAAAATAATAGAATAAAATAAATAAACAAATTAATAAATAAATAAAATTAAATTAATTAATGAATATTAAAGAAGAGAGGCTCCAGCACTTCTAATGAAATTTAATAAAATTGATTCCTTTTTATCAAAACCGACTCTTCAGAGCATGAGAAAAAACAAAAGATAAAATAATTATCATTAGATGCTTTAAATTAATAATAACCTAAGATTCAATATCAGAGTAGATGTCAACCGTCAAAGTAGAGAAGCTTTGGTAGTTTTCAGAAATTTGATAGAATTAATTCCTTTCCATCAAAACCCAAGTATTTGTGAGTTTGGTGTCAATGTCAGATGCATTGTAGTCTTATTTGTAATAAAACTATCTCTTAGGGAAAAGTACACATCAGAGCCTTAGCCAGGACTTTGAAACTGGATGTACAGAAGAGCCTTTAGAACCAATAACCTGGAATCCCACCCGGGTCATGTGAGAAAGTTGCCAGATATTTGGTGTTAGGCGGCGGTGGTTTTTGCTAGGTTCTCCGGTTTCCGTCACCAGTTACAACTGGCTAATCATGAATTAGCCGCAATATGGCAGAAAAAGTGACAAAAAATTGAAATTCCAACCTGTAGCTGTTCGCTGAGTTTGGTGTCGACGTCGAGGCGTATGAGCGTGGGGTCGTGGAGACCCGCCTTCGCGAATTCCACCAGCAGCTTGGGCAGCGTGGCGGAGAAGAGCAGCGTCTGTCGCGCCTCGGGCAGACGCTGTAGCACCTCGTGAAGCTGCTCCGCAAATCCCATCTCAAACAACCTGAAACAAGAGAGACGCCAATGGAGTCAACGAGAGAAAAACCCATCTCAAACAACAATATGAAAACATAAATTACAAAACCCATCTCAAACAACCTGAAAACGTAAATTACATTTCTCCTTCAAATACTTTTCAAATTACGCTTTACCCCGATATTACTCCAGTCCTCTAAGTTATCAATGTTATTTTCACTCACCTATCGGCTTCATCAAACACCACGTACTCCACGGACTGTAGCTTCAGGTCCATCTCAACTATGACATGCATGAAACGCCCAGGCGTGGCGATGATGCTGAAACAACAAAGAAATCATCTTATTGTAATCTACTTTTCAATACATCTTTAGTTTGCTGAAATGCCCAGGTGTGACAATGATGCTAGAAGAACAATGAAATCATCCTATTGTACGTTTCAATATCTCTTAAATTTGCATGAAACTCCCAGGCGTGGCGATGATGCTAGAAGAACAATGAAATCATCCTATTGTTTTCTACTCATCAATACATTTCAAATTTGCTAGGCAATACTTCTTCTTTTGGATTACAAATAAATAACAAATCTTCAGATTATGTCAAATTTGTAGCTTTTACTTAATTCAATTTTGATTTGAATGATTCCTGTTTCAAATTGATAGGAAAATTGTGATTGACTTTTCAAATGGGATTCCCCGAAAAAAGAAATAAGCAATTGATATTACAGGAATTGATCAGCATTTTCTGACCACAAATTCTTAAGGTTATTTATATTGTTTACATTCACCATAGTTATGTGGCAGAGCAGATGTGGTTCAATTATACCATTCATGTCTATACCGCCTAAAAAACAGCCTGACAATTTTGACAAACCCGCATTTAAGAAAAATTTGTTATAATGTGCTTGTAAGTTAATGAAATAATCTATGTTTGCTACATTCATGGAGGCCTTACTTAAGGCCATCCATGCTTGGAAATCTCCTTGACAAGTGCCGTCTGGACATACAATACTTTCAAAAATAACTAATAAATTCATCATAATTTCTAGTGCTGGGACTCTGCCTAGAAAAATAACTCGAGCACTCGGCAAATCTAGCGACCAAAACTCGAGTCCATATCGAGTTTTACGGCCACATTGACAAGATCTCAAGGCAAATGATTTGAAACAACATTGAGCCTCGGCATACGCCGGCACATGCCAGGCACACATAAAAGTGTATCGCGGCAGGGAGATTCGGTGAACCCGAAAATGGCGTAATGCGCATTTGACACGGAGACTTAAGAAAACACATTTCATTTCTGGAAATGTGGTGCAAATCAGGGAGTTTTGGCCATCGCTAGGCCACAGATGCATTGGATGCATGTGTTGCTATTTAAATGTCATCAGCTCGTAATTTTCGAGCGATCTATTTTTGGACTCGAGCGCTCGGATCGGAGGCTCCAGTGACCAAATGCTCGAGCTTCCGAGTACTCATCCCACCACTAATAATTTCCCAAAATATTTGAGGAGGAGTTGTTGGGATATATCGGAATTACATTTCGCTTTTGTGTATCTTACTAATTACCCTTCAGTAAGAAAGATATCACCATAAGTGTGAAGAGGTTTCAGCTGCTACAGGCATGAATGGGTTGACTTACATGTCTGGGTTCTCGTGAAGAGCAGCAAACTGATCTTCCATTCTGAAACAAACGAAAGAGGGATAAATTCTGTGACCAATAAAGCAAAAATTAAAACTGAAAACAAAATATCTTGAAGTATTATGTAGATGTTCTTCACACTTTTTCGGTACTTTGGTACAAGAGAGATTCTGTAGCTCAATTACAAATGGTGTCACTTCCAACCTGCTCCAGCATGCAGCTCCGATGTGCATTCTAAAAATTACGAACTCTTTAACTTCGTTTTGAAGTGTTTTTGGATCTTAGTTTCATAGCAAGAAAGCTGACAACTTGCTGGTCATTTAGTTTTATCTTTCGCGACTAGGTGTCACCTTTTGCGATTATTATCAATAATCAGTCTCATGATCAATAAATCGTTATAATTGAGGCAACTGAGTAAGCATCGTTTATAATTGATAATCGTCCCAACACTACCTAATACTCATTCTAAAAAGGACCTACCTATCACCTCCAAGAATCACCGCTGCTTTTAATCCTGTGTACTTGCCAAGCTGAAAATAGACAGCAAAATGACTCGTTAAATAGCTGGCAGAAATACATATTATGCGTGTCTAACTAGACAACAGGGACTTGGCCAGGCAGTTTCCTGAAAACCTGCTTTTCGGACAGGCAAAAATTTCCATAAAGAATTTTCAATTTTGACTTTTTTGGGGTAATAACCAACTTTTTTCCTAACATATAATCTTATAGAACATATCTGAAGTGTAAATTGCTTTTTTTGACACAATAGGCTATAAAATGTAGTTGATATAAGGATTTGAAGTAAATTAGTAGCTAAAACTAGACAGGCAGAATTTTTCAAATTGCTGTTTTGGACAGGCATTTTTGAAATCCTGGCTAAGACCCTGGCCAGGACCTGTCCTGCCTGTCAGGTAGTTTCCTGAAAACCTCCTCTTTGAAAAGGCAAAAGCTTCTGTGAAGAATTTTCAATTTTTACTTTTCTTTTTTTTTTGGGGTGGGGGGGGGGTTAATATTTTCCTAACAAATCCTCTACTATAGGACATAGCTGAAGTGTAAATTGCTATGGACACAATAGGCTACTAAATATAGTTGGTGTAAGGAATCGAAGTAGATTGCTAGATAAATATGGACAGGGCAGACATTTTGGAATTGCCGTTTTGGACAGCCATTTCTAGAATCCTAGCTTAACGGTATAAAGTCCTACCACAAATTCTTGGAAATTTAGACCACTCTTGGAATTTGGGCAAAATAATAAACAGGAAAACTGGGCAACCCAGGACCTCGATCAATTGCCATTTTCACATAATATGGAGCTAGCTGTAAATCTTGCTGATAAAACATGACCAAAAAGTGTCCTACATTACTGAGAATTTAACCCTTCCAATGCTAAGAATGCAAAGATTTGTGAAAACCATCAAAACCCTGTCATGTTGGTATTCATTGGATAGCTCTCGTCAAATGCTCTCAGATGAGTACCCATATGCCAGGGTTTCAGTAAATTTTCAGGTTTTTTGCATCATTTTGTATCGGCCAAATTAGCCACCAGCAGCATAAGGGTTAAGGTACTTACCTCCTTTGTGAACTTGAGGGTCTGTAGAGCGAGTTCTCTGGTGGGAGAGAGAATCAAGGCGCGCGCTCCGCTCTGAGCTGTGTGCGCTTTAAGCTTCTCAAACATCGGAATGAGAAAAGCTGCGGTTTTTCCACTTCCTGTCCTCGCCATGGCAACCATGTCCTTCCCCTCTAGGATGATGGGAACAGTCTAAAGAGAAATTTTTGAAGTATATAAATATTACGTTGCTACAACTACACCCAGAGTTAATGTTGGGAATTGTCAATATTTTTCAGCTCAATTAATATTTCAAATTTCTATTTATGCTATTTTTGAGTTGTGTTTTAAAAATTGCTCATATTACCTTTCTTTGTATAGGTGTGGGGATCTTGTAACCTTTGCGTAGAATACCAGTGAACACAGCATGGGACAGACCTAAAAAGTGAACCAAGAAATATAATATAGTAATGGTGGATGGTGTACCTCAAAACACCCTGTGCGAAGGGATGGGTACCTCTAAGAACTAAACAGTGCGGTATCGGTATCAATAAAACAGTATGGCATTTTAACGGTACTGTTAACAGTACTTAATTGAACTTTTTTCTTATAAATTTTGTTGACAATAGTCATGTTCTTGGACAACTCCTAATAAATGATAACTTCACAGTGGTTTGTATCTTTAAGGGTACCTTTAAGGAATAAAACGGTACAATACAGTACTTTTTGAAACGATACCGGTACCTATTAATGGTATCCAACCCTACCCGTGCATGATATATCTATAGTCATTTGTCATCATGATGATGGAACTCTCTCTCTCAATCAAATACTAACTTTAAGTTATTCTTTTAAATAATTCTTCTATAAAAGTGATGCCACTTAAATGTTTAAAATCAAAAGATATTCCCATTGAATAAATAAGGAAACACTTCTTTAACTTTCATTTTTTTTAGGTAAGAGGTTTTCTTTTAAATAGGTTGATTAACATGTACTTGGAATATGAAAAAAGTTAGATTGTAGACAAATTTGAAATGAATGAGAAAGTTTTTCCCTATTGTAACTTGCCCCACAACTCCGTCAAACAGAGGTGAGTTAAATTTCGAGGACTCGATCAACACATTACTTGCCGAGCAGGGCAAATTTGAGTCATCTTCTGCTTGCCAAGTGGTTATGTTCAGGGACTTAGCCAGGACCTGTCCTACCTGTCTTTTGGACAGGTTGTTTCCTAAAAACCTCCTGTTTGGACAGGTAAAAATTTCTATGGTGATTTTTGGGGTGTAATAACCAAATATTTTCCCAACAAACCATCTTCTAGGACATAGCTGAAGTGTAAATTGCCCTTTTTGACACACTAGGCTATTAAATGTAGCTGGTATAAGGATTTGAAGTAGATAAGTAGCTAAATCTGGACGGGCAAAGATTTTGAAATTGCTGTTTTGGACAGGCATTTTTGAAATCCTGGCTAAGACCCTGGTTATGTAGCACGCTGACTTCTGATAAATCGGTCTAGACCACTAATGAAATGAGCACAATGTTTACCCATTGACTGAAATCCTCCTGATTTCTTGTTCTTTCTGTTTTGCTTTACAATTAACTTCCTCGCTTCATCTCGCTCTTCATCGTCCGAATCTGCTTTTGCTGGAAAACCGGACACTTCTTCCTGAAAAAAATCAAGGCTATTGTTAGAAAAATAAAGGTGTCATTGGTGGTGCCCAATTCTCTCATCTGAAAAAATTGTTTTAAGTAACACATAGATTAATTATTTTGCCACTAAGCCATATTCATCAACCACAGCATTTAACAATTTGTTCCATTTATTGTTACTTGACCATTAAAAGAATGTGCACACAACATATGTATATATATATATATATATATATATATATATATATATATATATATATATATATATACAGGGCTCGACTCTAAGGGTGAACCTATGGCCCCAGGCCAGTAAAAATTCCAAAAAGCAGCTTCGGGCCAGCAAAAAAAAGACCTCAACTGGTCCTACAGGCAGGGGCTTAGCCGCCTATGCGTCCAGCATGTCATTTGGACACCCAGAACACTGTTTTTTGACAGTTTGGACACCCAAAAGTTTATGTCAGGATTTGCTGATGATGACTTTCCTTAGAAGATAGAAGATGTAGAAGCTGTAGTGTCACTTTTATAAGACAGAAAAAGCAGTTTCTGGCATAAAAAAGCAAAATCTATAAATATATAGGGTTAATTATATTAGTAGTATGTACTTTGTATCACACTTTGGACACGCAAGTCTATGAAACCTCTGTTTGGACACCCTGTTTCCAAATTTTGGCTAAGACCATGCCTACAGGGCCAGTAAACATTTGGAGACTTTCTAGTAAAAAAGTTTCCCCCTGAGAATGTCCCCAATTGTTTTTGAAATAAATGATGAGAAGATTTATAAAGATAAGTGTTAGACTGTTAGTGCTCTTACGATTAATCGGAAGCTCAAGCTTTTTCTCATATCGCAGCCTCCTCCAAGCCGCCATTACAGCTCGCCGAGTTCGGCGAAAATGTAAATAAAGCCACATCGCACGCTTTGCTGTCAATCATCCACCATGTTTTTTGTCTTGCTTACATCTTTCCCACGTGGGATATCCACCGAGATTGCACAATAGCAGGACGTGATTGGCTTAGGCAGGCATGAGCCTGTCCTAATTAGCGTGATTGACAGCAATTTAAGTTGCTCATTGGCTTAGGCAGGCATGGGGCGGTTCTAGATTAGCGTGATTGACAGCAATTAATTTTGCTCAGCTGTTGATTTTACCGCACGTGCGATGGGTAGTTAGGGCTCGTGATATGTCGATTAATCGCTCGGCGGTTTCAGCGATTGCTCGAGCCGTTTTTTGGTGGCGAATCCAACCTCTAATAAGTGTTGTGGTGAATCTTATGCAATGTTCTTTCTTCTTATGTTAAAGAAAAAATATAGGGCCAGTAAACTTTTTGCAGGACCAGTAGATGCTAGGTGTTACTGGTCCTACAGGGCCAGTATCATTTTGAGTTTTATAACTAGCGATATATATATATATATATATATATATATATATATATATATATATATATATATATATATATATATATATATATATATATATATATATTTATATATATATATATATGTGTATATCTCAAGAATAATTTTGAAAGGTTGGGTTCCTTAAATGGTGTTTGGTCAAAAACCGCCGATCCCAGAAAGGCTGTAGACCTGCAGAAGGGCCTGAACCATTAAGCAACGGGATTCAAGTGTTTTGGTGGTAAACATTGACATCATGTTTTCAAAACGAAATGTTGTGAGATAATATATTATCAGAGACATGGATTAAATGAGATTCATGTCTCTGACAATATTCTATAATCAAATATATTAAGCTATAAATGTAATCCAAAACTATCAGTGACAGTGTCACTGATAGTTTTGGATTACATTTATATAAAATTGGCCATTGTAAAATTTTTGGGCGTCCAAATTTTTAAGGAGGACCACAATAAACTCAGATTTCAACCATAAACATGTATATATTTATCAAATTAAGCCATGATATCCTTATGTAAGGTCATGGGAATTATATGATGATGAAAAAATTCAATAATATGCTTGAGATTGACATTTTAAGAAATTCCTCTCAAAAGAATTTGGGTGTCCTGATGGGTGCTTTTTAAGGGTTTGGGTGTCCAAAAAGACACCCAGACGCCCTGCTGGCTAAGACCATGAGTGACACCTACATTTCTACATATTCAGTTGGTGAGAGATAAACATTAAGTTTCATTCAGTTTTTTGATGAAGTGTACTTCATTTTAATGAAATGTAAGCGACTTAAAGGGTGACTTTCACCGATCCATTAGGTGAAAGATCGATAGAGAGGAATTGCGAAAAAAAAACACGAACTAACGCACCCAGATCAAGTCAAGATCAAGTTACTAATTCATTGTATCGCTTTAAAATGGCTCATAGCATTAATCAGCGTTTTGGAGAACGTTTATTATGTCATGATGTCGAACCACTCAAAACATTGCCACCCCCCCCCCCCCCCCCCATCTCACCATCAGACCTGTACCGCATTCTGTCGGCCGTATGGTCAGACATCAGGATTGTTTAATCTCACCCAAACTTAGAACCAGGCGATTAAAATGTACCTTGGTACCATCATTACAGCTATATCTTACGGTCTTTTCCTCTGCATCATCCACGTGTGGGTCCTTTTTTTCCAGCTCCTGTTTCTTGACATTCTGTGCCTTCTTCTTGCCCTTCTTTTTGGGAAACCTTTTGACTTTAGTCATCGTTTTGTATGATGTTGGTTCAGAGTAGATAGTTTTGATGATCCCGATTCAATAATTATGTGTTGACGGCTCGTCAGGTAAGTAAATCTACCGAAATTTAACAAGAAAACACAGTGTACACATGAGAAAACGTGGGAGCCGCCATCTTGGCACTAACGACATTGTTCCGAATTCTTGGGCGCCGTTGCTCAAGAAGGTGACATGATTCTGTGAGACTGAGAGTATCAGGGGCACATCAGGGATTTTTGTGTTACAACTATTTTGTCATGTATGAGAGGGTCGTTATAACAGAGAAGAAGATAAACATTATTGTTTTATGCAAAACAAAAGACAAAGAGTGACAATTCTTAGCAAGAAATCACCACTTTGAGTGGTAATGGGCTTCCTTCGATTGATTGATTGATGTTTATTAAGGTATAACATACAACATAGGTAAAATACATGCAACATATACGGAAAACTGCTGATACATTTTGCAAAGCGTCAACAGGAGAACACCATGCTATTGCACAAATTACCCTAGGAATTTATACCCAGGGATAGCACGAGAAAGTGAATAATTCACTTATTTCCATGATGGTCCCTTTAACAATACAATTCCCATTGGCAACACACAATATGAGTCATGTTTTAAAGTATTGATATATGAGTATTTAATTGGCACTTTTAGGAAAATTTCAATTGTTTATATTCAACCAATCAAAGGCGCTATATCAAATATAATCATTATTACCATTATTATTATTATTATCGTTATTATTATTATGAAATATTATTATTATTATTATTATTGTTATTGTTATAATTATAATTATTATTATTATTATTATTATTATTATTATTATTATCATAAATGAAAGCCACTCTCAATCTCCAATTGAGTATTGTGAAGGCGCAGCGTCTGGGTCATCAATTGTCTATAAGCTTGGCCACTGGCTAATTATTGGTCACTGTAAAAACTGGGTATCTTGAGCCATATCGCAGCCACTTCTAAATGAACCATCTGCTTAAGCTTGGGTGAGTTTTCGGACCTCTAACACTTGGGAAGGGGATTTATCCTATATAGGAACTGTATGGCTGTGTGTATGTATTCTAAATCATTTTTGGTAATAGTTACCAATAGTAGGAGTGTAATCGATACCAAGGAATCGGATGGTATTGACGATCCCATGGAACAGATCGCTATGAAATCTCATAGCGATCATTCCGATTCCGGAATCGGCATAATAATGATACTAATTGATGCTTAATTTGTCATATTATTGCAATGCAATTAGATGACAAAGTAATGAGACAACGCCATTCAGTAGCTCAGTGCGCCAGGTAATCTAATCTACTACCTAAAAAAGAAATTATTAGCATGGTAATGTTTAAACAGTGTAGCATCTGATACACTTTTAAACCTAAATGCTATGATTCTTCCCCCTATATGCGGTAGGAATCGGAATCGGAAAGAATCAGAATTTTACTGATTCCGATTCCAAACCTTGGATACCGATCAGTCTCCTAACCAATAGTTTCCACTTTTCTTGTCAGTAGACTTGACTTAAAAAACCTTAATGTATATCATATATTATCAAAACAAAACTAAATCATATCATGATATTGCCCCTATGACTGTTAGAAAATATGCCCTTTTTACGATCCGATCTAAATAAAAAATAAAACCCTTTTATGATCTTTATTCTTATTTCACCTTTATAAAATATATCTATATTTAATCCAGTTTAAGGCTTTGTTCCATTATCAGTCATACTGTTGGCTTTCTACCCAATACTCGCTATTTTATTCACAAACTATTGTAAGCTGATGAATGAAGATGGGTAAAGGAGGGACGGAATATTTGGAGGTATGTATTTTTTTTTCGTGTAGAATATGAATACAGTTGGCCGTAATGACGGAAATTGATCTAAATCAGAGGAAAGTGACCATCTACACAGGTAAAAGTTCACGTGCCCGTATGGCCCCGTGACGGGCCCATTACGGGCCTGTTTATATCCCTCAATATATCGACATTGAAAACCCGTAACTGTCCCATTATTTTTATTATTTATACGGGCCCGTTATAACGGGCCCGTAACAGGCTCGTAGTGGGCCCGTTATAACAAGCCCGTTACGGGCCCGTTACAACAGGTTAACGGGCCCGTTCGGGCCCATCAATATAACGGGCCCGTTCGGGCCCGTCAATTTTTACCTGTGTATAGTTGAGACGTTATATTTCTATCACTTTGCAGCAGAGGGAATGGTAATGAATGAGGATTGAAAGGCACAGATGCACGAAGGCCATTCAGTGCCATGAAATGTTGCAAAAAAATTGGTCATTCGTCTTTTTTGAAGAACAATGCCAAAGCATAATAATTCTAGGTGAAAGAAGAAGAGAGAGAGAGAGAGAGAGAGAGAGAGAGAGAGAGAGAGAGAGAGAGAGAGTAAGAGCAGAGCTTTCAGTTTTGAAGAGTATCATCTAGATGCATGGTACCCATAGACAGATCCACATATGCCCCTGATTTTACAAAGCGAGCATGTGCCACACCAGCTTAGGGTTGAGGCTAGCCTGTTCGGGTAGACCGTCTGGTTTCATATCCACTTGTTTTTTTATTTATCTAAGACGATAGCCAGCAACAGACTGCTTCCATTTCAGTGATCATATACTCTATAAGACTTTATAATGGAGTGTCAAATATTTAGCGCGGTAGCGTCATTGTAACATGATTGCTTCCATTTCAGTGATCATATACTCTATAAGACTTTATAATGGAGTGTCAAATATTTAGCGCGGTAGCGTCATTGTAACATGATTGCGCAACATTAAGATAGTGCACTTAACCCTAGCCATTATCTTAGTTACACTCAAGGTCATTTGTAGCTGAAACATAAGTTTGGCTGACATTTTCTGTGCGCTATTATAGCTAAATTAATATGCCCACTAAATAAACCAGTTATACAGTAGGGTCATTGCAACAATTTGCTATGTGCCAGTTTCCTGGCATTTTGCATGAAACGTTTTTTCACTTAAGTACTTCGATTTGCTATTTGATAAAAGAACCACATATTGGTAGTGTGGTATTCTCATGTACATATAAGAGTTTAAAGGGGAACTTGGGGAAGAACAAATCATAGGTTTATTTGAAAGTTCATGAACATAGCTCAACATCTGTCATAAACAGGGAAGCCCTAGAGCTCCACACAAAGAGAAATCCAAAATTGCAATTAGTGAATAGTACCTCCAAGCCAAGGCCGCCGCCATTGTGAATCCGGGTCATCACCCCCTGCTGTCGTCAGTGTTATTGGGTTGCAAAGGAGCTTAATTAGTGGTGCATACGATTAGCACAGAGCTAGGGGCATGAAGTGATCTCTGCCACCCAATTGAAAAGCATGGCCGCTGCCAGGGGCTGGGCAGGATGATGGCAATATGCAAAAATTTCCCCTCATGGGATCACTGAGAGAAAAGGAAGGGCAGCATCCTGTTCTTGAAGTGTATTACTTTCATATAAGCTGATACGTATTACGGCGGTAACCTAAAAAAAGAAATGCTGCCATCCCGCCTAATAGAAACGGGCCTTAAAGGGGAACTTGGGGAAGAACAAATCATAGGTGTACCGTATTACCCCGCATACAACACGCACTTTTATACTCTGCAGAACCTACGTTAAGGAGGGGGTGCGTGTTATCAACGGGTACATAAACCAGAACATTTTTACAGCGATTCTATAGACGTGTGGGGCATGGTCGAAAATACGTTGGTGGGTTCCTATTGTCTATTGGCCTGTCACCATGACGACGTTATGATGATTGCCATTCTGATACCCTGGACGTACCAGATCATGTTTGAAAATAGACTTTTTCCGTACTGATAATTGGTATCACTTGCACAGTGACTCTGAGCACTATAAACACAGTACGATTTGAGCCTCTAATTATCTGAGTCAACGCGGGTTACGGTACTGGGGTCAAGATTCCCACTCCCCAACTCCGCCTGCGTGTTATAAACAGGGCATTGTGTTTTACATATGGGAAAGGGACTTGGGGAGGGGGTGCGTATTATCTATGGGGTGCGTGTTGTATGCGGGGTAATACGGTATATGTAAGTTCATGGACATAGCTCAACATCTGTCATATACAGGGAAGCCCTAGAGCTCCACACAAGGAGAAATCTAAAATTGAAATTAGTGAATAGCACCTCCTCTGAGTCAGGGCCGCCGCCATTTTGAATCTAAGTCAACTCTTGCTGCCGTGGTCAGTGTCATTGGGTGGCAAGCAGCTTAGTGGTGTATTAGATAAGGCCAGTGGCTCTGTCTAGAAGGTAGATATTTCACTGCTCTGAATCACATTCAAGATGTTTAGGCATGCAAATCCCTACAACTTTGAACCAATATTAAAGGAAATGAAGATAATTGCTGTTCCCAGTACTGATAGACACTTCCTGTGTTTACTAACTTGTGTCTCATGGGGTCTAGATGTGTAATGCCAATTGGACAAGGTCAATTACGCTATGCGTGTCCCTTTCCTTTACTTCCTTTTGTTATTACCCAAGTGACCTAGACATAAGACAAAACACCAGTTGTAAGACAACCAACAAATTCCTGAACAGTCTTTTCTCAGTGGATAAATGAAGACCATGTTGAGGTACCTATGAAAATTGCCATAAAAAAGTTTTTAGATTAAAATGCCATTCACCCTGAAAGTTAGCTGTTAGGGTTGCTAAAGTGTGTACATCAGATCAAAATAATGAAGAGTATGATTATTAAATATAAGTCATTAAGAGAAGGTTGGTAATGAGTAAATGAAAATATCATTGATTCTCTCTTAAATAAAAGAAAGGGTCACTTGCAATTTGAGATATTTTGATTTCAACCTTCCTCTATATTGCAGTATTGTTTAAAAATGTATTTCTTCTCAGTGAAAATGGGGTCATGACTGACTATAACCTTAGTAGTTTCAATTTTGTAAGGTAGGGAATGATATTTACCCTTCCCATGCTGGCTTAATATTAAACATTTAATGCATATACCTGTGCTTATATTCTTAAAGCAACTGAATAAAGGTACATCATGTTGAGACTAGTAAAGTTATACCAATAAAGTAAATAAATCACGAAATTGATAAGTTGCAAGAACATTTATGGTTAAAGTAAGAGGTTTATAAAAATTGGTTACCAGATATAATATACAACTGCATGCTTCAGGACAGGTGGGTTTAAAAGTTTCATGGATGCTAACCACTGTTTTTGTCTGACTTTACTACTAGGAAATCTATGAAAGCTTTCTCCACTACCGTGTCTTTTTTTACAGCCAATTGCTGCATATGATTTTACCATTTTCTTGTTTGATACACTT
The DNA here is from genome assembly GCA_963942565.1 of Maea johnstoni. Classification (NCBI taxonomy): domain Eukaryota; kingdom Metazoa; phylum Annelida; class Polychaeta; order Spionida; family Magelonidae; genus Maea; species Maea johnstoni. Next base: position 31,392,417 of record OZ012700.1, read on the forward strand.
TTTATGCAACTATTGCAGAGAGCTCTTGTGAGGAGCACTGCTGTTTATGATACACTGCCCAGAGCAGGTGCGGATCCAGCCTCCCAATTTGACCTATGCACCATCAGATTATTGAAAGATCGCATATTTTTTCTTCTTTAATTAAATGCCGCGGGGGGGGGGGGGGGGGGGGGGGGGGGGGGGGGGGCTTTTCTACATTTCAAGAATTTAACAGGTAATCTTGTTCTCATTTATCCTCTTTGGCAGGATGCAGATCTTCTTTTTTGGGGGGGGGGGGGGGGGGGGAGGGATAAAAACTGAAAAAAAAATCTTAGAGCCCCTCTTACTAACTATGAATCATGAACCTTCAAATATCACAGATGCGGAAGGAAGAGTAGGTTTTACTCCATTCAAATTCATTTTGGAATTGCTGTTGAAATTAAGAGAAATGCAAAGTTCACCTATCCAATTCTATAACTTTTTAACAAAGTCAAAATAAGTTTAAAATGTCAAAAACATTTCCTATAACTATGTCAATTAAAAGCAAATATGTTTAATTAGATACAGAAATTGCATGTTACTTTGAAGCGATTGTGACTCGATGAAATTCCATAACGAGAAAAGGGCCAAAAATCTCTCCTGATTGTGTCTTAGATAAAAAAAAAAAAAAGTGAATATGAAACGAGCCGGTCCCCTGAACTGGCTAGTCTCAAAGAATAGTCCAAAAGTTGCAGTGTGCTCTGCGCATGTTGGCGCTCAGGTTTCTATGTAATGTAAATGATACGAGAGTCCTGATTGGTCCTTGTTCCCTCACGCTGATGCCAGATTAGAGACCCCTGGCATGTTCAGCCCTTCACTATAGCGCATATAGGAATTGGTCTCTCGCTACGTATCAATTCTTTTCTTTGTATAAGATTGTGTGCAAGCCTGTGGGAGCCGTTCTAGCAGCAGGTATTTCTCTTTTCCTAATGATAGCCTAACATTTACAGTTGATTATGAGGAAAAGTGTGTCGTCTTTAATTGATATGAACATCACAAATGGCCCTATGTTCACAAAGTAACCCAGTGAACAAACGACGATAGAAACGAAATATATTTAATTTATTTCTTACGATAAATATTATATAAAAGTTTTGAGACTATCAAGTTTCTGTATGTAATGCTAATAAAAAGCTGATAAGGAACTGGGGGTCCGTATGTTCGTTGTCCTACATGGGTTTTATCATGAAGAAAGGGTGTCAATTTCGAGTCTAAACACAAGGGATTTGGAATAAATACTCAGATTTCCTAAAAAAAAAAATTCGTTCAAATCCATTTAACCATTCTAAGTTGGCAAAACAAGAATTATAAGACGATATTTAGTCACTGATCAAGATTGCCATTAAGACTAGATTAGCATTGTCACTGGTGCACCCTTAATCAGGATACATCACTCAGTCGGAAGTGCAATTGATGATGGGAGAGGATGTCGCCAACCCCCGCCCCATCCTGCCGCACCTGGGCACGATGGCGATTAGCCAGACTCCCCAGAGAATACTATCTAGCCTGGTCGTCCGGAGCCTTAGATTATACACATTTACGGTCATTTACTTCCTGCCCTACATAGACAGACGCCATTGCGTAAAATCTTACCTCCCGAAGTTGGATCGTCACTGCTTCCCTAACAATTACAAGAAATGGTGAGTTTGGACTTTTGAAATTGACCGATGCACTTTCATATGAAACGATGCACTCTCAAGATTGATCGGTGCACGTGCATCGATGCAAACCGGCGTGGATCCGCGCCTTCAGAGGTAGCTAGGGACAGGATGTGATCTCTGCCACCCAATTTGTCACAGCTGATAGCACTTGAAAAACATGGCCGCAGCCAGTGGCTGCCAGGGTATGGCCAGGATGATGGCATTATGCAAAAATCTCCCCTCATGGGATCACTGAGAGAAAAAGAAGGGCAGCATCCTGTTATTGAAGTGTATTTCTTTCATATAAGCTGATATGTATGTGAGCCTTTAGGGCCCCTTTAATACATTTTCAGAAAATTAAACACCTATCGTCAGAAATTTCGTCTATACACCGCGCTCGGTAGAGAACCTCTGTATTAGCAGTGCACAGAAAATCGGGACAACTAACTTACTGTGTCAAAAATATTTTTAGTGATGTAATAAATCATATGAACAACATTTATCATTTGATAATACATTGCTGTGCTATTTTAATTCATTATCTATAACATGATGACTGATAAAAAAATATATTTGCTTCAGCTGAAACTCCCATCATGCATCACAATATGGCGGCCATCCGTGTTTTGAACATGTAGCAAGCATCTGTCATTTCTGCTACCGACTTTAATTGACTATCTGGTCAGTTTAACGCTATTTATTCACACGTTGTGTAACTATGATGAGTTGTTTTACTCATACATGCATGCTGTGTGGTCTATGGTTTGTGAGATTGCTGATTTCTAGGGCAGATTGCTACAAAATGAGTGAACTTATTTTCAGTTGTAATAGTGCCTGCACCAAAAAATGCTTCAACTTGCATTTTTTGTGGTTCATCCGCAGCACTGGACGTTTATGCTAATGTCTGAATGAAATTCTTTGATCAGGAATTAAGAGTCTTAGCTTTTGCCCGCTTTTTTATCTTAATAAAGTCGTAATTCCTGAAATAATTTAGCCAGTCCATGTACTTCCATTTATTCTTCCAAATACATGTATATCTGATTCTGTAGTTCAACTTCAGTGATTTAGTCAAGTGATGGATGGCCTTATACCTTAAATCATATATATGTAGTCCATTGCTGCAATCGGTGCCATCCCTATTCATTTCTAATCTGACGAGATATATTAAATGTTCTTCCAGATTCTTCATCTTCTTCTTAGAACTTCTTTTTCTTCTTCTTCTGCTCCTTTGTCCAGGATCCTAAACATGACTATTCACAACAAAATATATTTATAAGGTAATAATGCAATAAAGTACTGTTATCCATGCCATTCAAGTACTGTTCCGTTTCATTGACAAATACCAATACCCTACCATTACACTGTTCTCAGAGGTAGCCATCCCTAAGTGTGGCACTAAAATACCAACTTCAGTGTTATCTTCATTGTCTTTAATAAACCTGCCAGTGCTGAGGCTAATTTTTCCAAAGCACCAGGACGCAAATGATTTAAACCCGGTTATGTTGGTATTTATTAGATAGGTCTCGCTGAGAACCCTCAGATGAATACCCATTTGCCAGGGTTTTAGTCATTTTCCAGTTTGTTTTCATCATTTTGTATCAATTGCCCAAATTAGCCACTGGTCAGCAGCATAAGGGTTAACAGTACCAGGGCACGGAATTAACCCTTGTCATGCTAGACCCCCATATGGGAGAACCTTTCCCGTGGGACCAGGGATATTGTGGGTGTACCCGCCAAATCAGAAGGATTTAATATATTTCTATTACTGTTTCAATAATGTGCTTCACAAACTAAAATAGAAACATAGTAAAAGGTAAAACCTTGATATCTAGTATAATTCAATACCCCTTACTCGATCTATGTAGTTTTTATTTTGCTAAGTGCAAAGGTACCCAAAGACCGGATTAATCGGGTTTTGGTCACACAGGCAAGATATGTAGCACCGGATATATCCGGTGTTAGCAAGAGGAGGGTTAAGATTTTTTTTCCAGGGAGGCCAATTGCATCTTCTCAAGCAACCTAGAGTTGATTTGTATAGAAACAAGTACATATTTGGGCTCCCTGCAGAAATTTGAGTGAGCAGCAGGAGAATTAAAGGGAGCCCTCAGCTCCTGGCATCCCCTAATTTAAAGCCCTGAGTACCGATAAAATGACATACTGTTTCATTGGTAACGCACCATACCATTTTGTTCCTAGAAGTAGCCACCCCTAAGTGTGGGCACTGGCACTAAAATACAACATTCTGTGAACATTGATTGTCTTTAACCCTTTCATACCTGGAGATCTACTTGACTAGTAGCAGTTTTGGCTGATACAGGTATGAATGGGTTAAATAAACTCAATGCTTTCTATGTTTGTAGTGGTGATGAGAAAGGCAAGATGACCGGCTGTGGTGGCAGCACGGTATATCAACTTATACACCATTAATAAGGTGTTGCCAGATGGTGTGGACTAAGGTGGAGACATAGCCTGTAACCTAACAATGTTTTCTATGTTTATACAGGTGCTAAGGGAGCCAAGATGACAGGCCGTGGAGGAGGCAGCACGTTGCCCATCCCCCCTCGCTGGCTGCACTGCCCACGGAAAGGAATGCCCATAGCAGGTAAAACAATCTACATATATGCCCTTTATAGTCTTAGCCAGCAGGGCATCTGGGCACCCAAACCTTCAAAAGTCACCTTTCAGGACACCAAAATGTTTTTGTGAGGAATTTAAAAAAATGTTAATTTCAAGAATATGATTGAATTTTACCTCAATATAATTTCCATGGGCCATTGCATTGTATATGGACAGTATGCCTTATTTCAATAAGTAAATTCATGTTAATGGTTTTATTCTGAGTATATTGTGGTCTCCCTTGTAAAAATAGGATGCCCCAATGTTATACAATTGCCAATCTTGGGCACCCAGTTTCTAAATCCTTGCTAAGACTCTGATCTGTGCCTATGTAATTCTCTCAGCATGTAACTTACCATTAATGCTACGTTGTCAGTGTTGCCCCATCAGATTATGAAGAGAATGTAAACGAATATAATAATGTAATGAACTCACAATCAGCCAAAATATTACGAAAATAAGATGTTAAGAAAACCATATTATATATCACTGAAGTTGTCCTATCGGAACACTGTTTGACTTAATTTGGAGAAAGACGATAAAACGTGCATTCTGAAGGAAAAAAGTTTCCAATCACTGGACTTTGAGAAGCCTGTTTGTATATTGCAATTTTGTTTTTATCTTTTTTGTATAATATTTCAGGTAAATTCCTGCCGTTCAAGACTCCTCTTGACGCAAGATATGACAGTCAAGTACCTGATGAGCACAGATTTGGAGTTGACATGATGTTCCTTTCTCTACGCAGCTTGAAGGTAAACGAAAAACAGCTTTTTAAAGCAAGCTTTTTGTGAAGTGCTCTTCAGCAGAGTTTAGGAACTGAATGTCCCAACTAGGGATCGTCCGATTAATCGGACATACCGATTAATCGCTCATTCAACCTCTGATTTTGATGATCGATTGCAATTTAATAAGATCGATTATTTTTAAAGTTTTTTGAAAAAATAAATTGTATCTAGAAACAGCCTTTTGTTCAAGTGAGAGACACCACTTAAGCCTGCACAATCTTAATTAATATCAAGCAGTACTGTAAGAAGTAAAACTAAGGGGTTCAAGGGGTATTTAAAGAGAGTTAGATTAGCTCCTTTACAAAAATGGAGCCAAGAACCATTGAACAAGCCAAGACTACCAAAGGAAAACTGCGCATCTACAACTTCAATTATTAATCGATCATCGGTCGTTCAGATGGACCGATGATCGATCTTGAAAATTGTGACCGATTCCGAACACTAGTCCCAACACGATAAATGCTAATATAAAGTAAAATGCAAGTAAGAATGGCTGCTGGGTATGTTAAAATCATATTTACTTGACCAATATGGAAATTCAAAAGCTTCTTATTGATTAAAATGTTACATTACGTTAATGTTGCAATAGTGATCATTGAAAAACGGTGATACTATTTTTCTGTGAATTTTCAGGCCAAGATGGGAATATGGGTTGACCTGACCAATACATCCCGCTTCTACGATAAAGCTGTTGTGGAGAAGAAAGACTGTAAATATCTCAAGCTACAGTGTAGAGGGTAAGATTGTGAAATAGGACATCCCTAACCAGGGTCTTAGCCAGGATTTTCATAACAGGGTGTCCACAATGGGGTTTCAAGAAGACAGGGTGTCCAAACCCCCTTGTTGAAAAAAAATAAGTCATCATACTGACCATGTACATTGACAAATCAAGTAATTATATGCTTTATTTCTTTAACAAATGTTCTAGTTATCATTTAAGAATAGACTTTTATAAAATATCTACTTATAATTGATATTTTCAAAAAATTCTGACCAAAAGATAGGGTGTCTTTTCCCCTCAAAATAGGTATTTTTCGTGGACCAGGGTGCCAAAAAGACACCCAGACACCCTGCTGGCTAAGACCCTGTCACTAACCCATATGCTGCTGGTGACTAATTTGGCCAATACAAAGTGATGCAAAAATCCTGAAATATGACTGAAACTCTGCCACATGGGTTCTCATCAGAGAGCACTCAGCGAGAGCTTTCCAATGATACCGACATGACAGGGTAAAGATGGTTTTCAATAATCTTTGTATCCTTGTGCTTTGGATATAAAGTCGCTCGGCATTGGAAGGGTTAAGACTGTAAATACCTCAAGATTGCAAAATAGGATATCCTTTAGACTGTAAATACCTCAAACTTCAGTGCAGAGGGTAAGGCCTAAAAAAAAAAGTTGTTTGTTTCATGTAACCCTACCCTAAAGTTTTTTCTGCCCTCCCAACTCCCAATCATCGTGAAACATGCATAAAACACACATTTTTGACCAAAAAAATAATGCAAAATTATTTTTTTTTACCGACCTACATACCCTATTTTTTTTCGGACCGTTACAGGAAACAAAACAATTTCTTTTTTTAGGCCTAAGATTACAAAATAAGATATCATTAACCCTCAAGACTGTAAATACCTCAAACTTTAGTGCAGAGGGTACATACATTGTTTTCATAACAGGATCTTTTGAACTATAAAGTTGGCAGCAACCTTGAAAAGTCATAAAAGGTAAAGGCAGAAATAAGTGGACGAACAAAATATAGAAATAACATCAAACCTTTAATTTAGATAATTATGAAGAAAAAAAATTGTCTCTTTTTTCAAAGCTAAACAAGGTAGTTGCTATCAATTTGGCTGTGCAACCTGATGCCTGTTGGGACTATCTGACCTTTGGTCCAACTTGCCCAGCTTTACTACTTGGGTTGGCCTGGTACTGTTGAGCCCTGTACAGGGACCGATGTTAACATTTTAAGGTACTTGCCTATTCGGGCAGAGCGGCCCAAGTTTTGCTTGCCCGAAAAAAAACACACAGTGACATCCTATTTTGGATGCCTCTTTAGCATTTTTATGAGAATAAACTCGATAGAGGCATACAATTTAGAATGTCAATCTCACTGTAAAGGGCATTGTTTTGCCGAAGTAAAGACGATAATCTCGGTCTAACTTTTGTATAGGGTATTAAAGTGGGAATACTGACTTGCCTGTTCGGACTTTTAGATTAGGCCATGAACTTGCCCGAAACCGTGTTTTTTACCATGGAACTTGCCCAGGGCAATAGGGCAAGCCTTGGCGTCGTACCCTGCTGTATTTATTTATGAAATTTAACTTTGTTTGACACCTGATCTTTCCTTCCCGTTTTAGCCATGGCGAGACACCCTCCATTGAACAGACGCAAGCTTTTATTCAACTTTGTGATAAATTCATCCGACAAAAACCATTGGAGATTATAGGTTAGTTCTAGAACAGGTAATGTACACTGCCTTAATATTCCGTGCTTAAATAGTACAGTGGTGTGATAGTGGCGCATCCTATTGACTGACAGTGAAACTAACGGACAAAGGGACGAGCGTAGCTCCCCTTCTATTTTTTTTACATTACATTTTTGTCCGTTTTTAAACATTCCGGATTCTTCCAAACGGAAAAATCCGGAATGTTTTTACACACGGACTATTAAGGCAGTGTACAGTATCTAAAGGAAAATAGGCAATAGGGATCACTAACGGTGCTCGATATGAAACCAAATATCGATATCGAATAGAAATGTGTATAGTATCGTTTAAGATCTGTAATTCGTATATGAGATTGACTTAAATGCCACCAGGTCATGTCCACACAAAGGCAAAATCGCTATTTATTAGCAACATTTCTGCAGTTGATTGCTACAATTTACCAACTTAAGTCATGGGGAGGCAAGAAGTATAATCAAAAATATGGTTAGGATTTATCAATTAGGAATTCTCGATATCCTGTCAAATCGCGAAAAATTTAAAGGTGTCATTTTCTAAGAAACTGCACCTTCACAAAGGTTTAGCTTTTGTCTTGTAGTCACCATCAAGCCTTAAATGCTCATAGTAGCCGAAACTAACCTGGCAATTTAAAGGAAATCTCGCAGGCAAAAGCATCGTTTGCAAAATATTTAGATGAAAAAAATTAATCAGAACATTACCAACAATTGTCCTTCAAATATTTTCTGGGGTCATTCATAATTTCCAAGTTACTGTCAAAAGTAATATTGATCCAGACGACAATTTCTCACATTAATATCACTTTCACTTACTCTTTCAGGTATTCACTGCACGCATGGTTTCAATCGCACAGGCTTCTTAATTATTTCATATTTAGTAGAGAAAGAGGATTGGAGGTGAGTAATTCAAAGGATTAATTGGATTAGGGATCAAATATAAACCACAATAGGATGAATATCAGTTATGCTAGAACTTGGTCCTTGGGACTCATAAAGTTTTTTTCGGGACCATTTCTTATTGGACATTTGCTCTCTGAAGAACTTTAACTCATTCGCATCTAGAGTTCCATAGCGGTATACTGATACCAATTAAATAGGATGCCTGTTCCCAGCAAAACAAATACTATTAAAAAAAACAAAAAATAGCTGGTATTTATTTAAACCTGTATAAATGATAGCTTACTTTTCATTGATAAGCATGAAATGCCTTAAAACCATCAGTATTCTGTGAGATGTGAGTATTTTTAACCGCAAATCCATCGGTTAACAAACACCCTCCATGATGTTTTCTATTGCACAATTTAATTGTGCATTGCCTCCATCTTATCCATTGATAAGCAAACACCATCTATGACGTTTTATACTCGCAATCAAGTTGCGCTTTCATATCACAGTCGTTTCTACACACGAGGCTCAGAGGGAGAAAGTAGTTGGTATAAAGTAAAGTAAGCTTTATTTTTAAGTCAGTATATTTCTGAACAAGGTAAACACGAGCTGCGAGGACTCTTGGCCGACTGGACCTTCGGCTTTAGGTTCCATCCGAAGCACTGGGCAGTGAGAAGTAAACTGTCTCGCCTAAGGACAGACCGAAGTAGCCGGCAGCTTAGTTCGAACCAGTGGCCCCTGGGTCGCCAGTCCAACGTCTTACCGTCTAGGCCACTGCGACTTCTCAATATTGGTATTGGCACCATTAGAGTATTAGCATAATTTTAATTATACCGGTATTGGACTGTACCATATAATGCTAGTTATCAGGTTATTATTCTCCCATTCTTGTTTTCTCTATTGCAGTATAGAGGCAGCAGTACACACATTTTCTGTGGTGAGTCAAAGATTCCTAGTATATCTCAGCTAAATGATTTAGAACAATTTCAAAGGCACAGGTTTAGAATTTGAGCAAGCAAATGTGTACTAATACATACTTCTAAACCACGTTTCAAGTCTTGAATACTTTTAATTTTTACAGCTGGCATGCACCGTTAATGTTTCAGACTCCTTTGAAAAGTGTTTTCTGGAATCTGGATGCTATGTTACTTCTACAAAAAAAATTGGGTCTGAAGTATAACTTTGCAAATTTATGTCAATGCTTAGACATAAAAAAGTGGTTTGATTACTGTAACTTAACCCTAACAAGTTTTTTACACCAAAAATCCTTACCTTCCAACTTCCAATCAACATAAAACATGCATGAATCATGCATACAAAATAAAATCATAAAAGAAATTCACCAACCTAACTACCTTATATTTTCAGACCGTTTCAGAAAACAAACATTTTTTTTGGCATTACTTTTACTTTGAAGTAATAAAAATTGAGTTCAGCTATACCCACATTGCCTCCTGTTTTTTATATGTATATTCTCTCTCTCTCTCTCTCTCTCTCTCTCTCTCTCTCTCTCTCTCTCTCTCTCTCTCTCTCTCTCTCTCTCTCTCTCTCTCTCTCTCTCTCTCTCTCTCTCTCTCTCTCTCTCTCTCTCTCTCTCTCTCTCTCTCTCTCTCTCTCTCTCTCTCTCTCTCTCTCTCTCTCTATATATATATATATATATATATATATCGGCAAGTTCATATATCTCTGTTGTGTATATTTCAGGCACGGCCTCCTGGTATTTATAAAGAAGATTATTTATTGGAATTATTCACACGTTATGGGGCTAAGGAGGATACCCCTCCCCCACCAGTATTGCCACAGTGGTGCACAGGTAGGCTAATAACCTCAGCTTACCATTAAGCTATGGATTGGTACCCGTATTTGATTCAGTACCAAATATCAATGTCAAACAGAAAAAAGTATTGAATCGTTTAAGATCTTTTATACTGATATTGCATAACAATATAGAATTGACTTGAATGCTATGTGAAATCTCTACATGAAGGCAGTTTGCTATTTATTAGCAAAATATTTGAAGTTGACAGTGTAAAAATATTACCGATATGGTGATTCGATTCATATTTATATTACCTGTAATTGCTTATCTCTACATCATCACCAGTAATTTGCTCATTTGGTATGTCAGTGGTTCGCGCGTGGGGTGATTTATTGACCCCCACATACATGCGTATATTGCATCTGTGTGGCTTCCGCTGAAGTCCTGTGTTGAGCGGCATGAGTAACCATATTTTTGTGTATTTTTTAGTATGCATCAATGCGGGGTCAGTCGGGTCACTACCGAACCTAGTTTATGTATGTATCTTGGAACTTCCAAAATATCAGTAATCGGCAAGGATTTCTTACCGGTTCATCAATGACAGCCCTACTCTGAATAAAACTCTGTCTGTGTAACTGCAAATTCCTATTTTCTCTAGAAACGGATGACGGTGTTGACGATGATGGTAACCCCATCCAGGAGGACGGAACAGGTCCTGACGGCAGCAGGAAACGCAGGCGGAAAGAATTCAATAAAAAGGTACAAATATTTCGATTCTATGGTCTCCCTCTCTCTTATTATATACTGTATATCAAATTAATTTTGTGCATGTAGAAGAACTAAATATATTGGTTAATACTTAAATGAAGCCTTTATTGGATAAGTAATTGTAAATCTGAGCAGAGGTATATTATTTATGACTTTTAATTGCCTGAATCTACAGATTACACTTATATACCAGGGTCATAGCCAGTATTTAAAAACTTAGTGCAGAAAATTAATGATTGGTAAATTTTGGGCATCTTATTATTTTAGGGCGATCACAATATATTGAGGTCACCATAAACATGTATGAGTAACCCAAACCCCCAAAAATTACCCCCTTAAGACACCCCAAAAGCTTTCAGGCAAATAATTGATTTTTACTACATGTACCTACAATTCCCATGACATGGTTTGAGGATAGTATGCGTTAACTCAATAAGCAAATTCATGCTTCTGGTTGTAATCTGAGTATATTATACTATATAAGTAGGGCACCCAAAATTTTACAAGCGCCAATTTTGGGCAGCTCGTTTCTATGACCCTGGGTTAGACTTAGTCTTAGATTTAGGTTTTTATTCTCTGCTCTGATTTGTATTGTCGTTACAGAATGCTCAGTTTATGGACGGTCTGGTTCCCATGGTGACGACGGTTACCACGCAACCAAAGCTGACCCAGATACAGAGAAGATGCCAGAGCCTAGCTGATTGGCAGGGGTACGTACTACATAGCAGGCAGGGTCTAAGCCAGAATTTGTGCCGGTGTACATACTCGATGTGACACCAAATATCGATATCGATTGGGATTAAAGTATCATATTAAAGATGCAATGATGAGAGTTCAATACATGGAAAAATATACCTATTGAAAAAGATTTTTTTTTCCAGTATCTGAAACCTAAAATTTGAATATTTGTAGACATCAGCACAGTGAATGTATAGCATAAGGAATAGGACTGTCATCAATACTTTTTGAGACCAGCTACTTTGAAATAGACTCAGACAGGATACTGGACACAAATATCCTTTTCAGTCTGATTTTTTTGCAATACAATTATTTTTCATGGATTGAATGATTTGAAAAACATTTTCTTTTAAATTTTGTTGCATTGTTTGCATATCTCTGGGTATTTGTGCCATTTTCTGTGTAAAAATGTGTAGTGTTCAGAAAAGCAGCTTACCCATTTGTTGTATTGTAACACGTCTTGTCTTCCTGGATAGTGTTTGTAATACATTCTGTTGTATTGTTGCAGGTCGGGTTTTCCTGGTTTACAGCCTGTGTCTATGGATATGACGAACCTTCAGTTCCTGAAAGCCAAGCCATATAAAGTCAGTTGGAAAGCTGATGGGGTCAGGTAAGCATCATGTTTCATGTTAGAGATGTTAAATACTCTAAAAGAAAAACAGGACGAAATGACTCCATGTGACTTATAAAGGTGCTTTTAAGAAAAATTAAATACTGTAGAACACACATATGACGCGTGTCCCAAATATAGCGGATTGGGGAGTTTTCACATCAAAGCGTATCTTTATGTTAGCGACTGTAGCCGCTGCTGACAGCGCCAAAGTACACAAAAAAGTGCAGCGTTTTTATATATAGCGAAGCGGAACCACATGCTATGTTCGCTATATATAAACAGACACGTAAATTGTGTGTTCTACAGTATAAGAAGATTACATGAAATGATGAATAAGAATGTGGACCTGTTTGACCAAAGATGGAACAAATTTATAACTAATCTCAGAGAGGATAATAATACAGTAAACAGCTGGTATTTATTAGGCCTAGAAAAATAAATTGTTTGTTTCCTGTAACGGTCCGAAAAAAATAGGGTAGGTAGGTCAGTAAAAAAAATAATTTTGCATTATTTTTTTGGTCAAAAATGTGTGTTTTATGCATGTTTTACGTTGATTGGGAGTTTTTAGGGCAGAAAAAACTTAAGGGTAGGGATTTTTTGTAATAAAAACTTTTATTTTTATTTTTGGAAGCCTAAAAAAAGGAAACAGGCAATAATATTTAATAAAAACTTGTTAGGGTAGGGTTACAGGAAACAAAAAATTTTTAGGCCTTATAAAAACATTACAATATATATGAATTATATACTGTTTTTTCTTTTCCACTATTACTTATAGTTATGTATGACATGGCCAACAACATTCATGATACTTTGAACCTTATATTCTTCTATTACTTGTTATATGTCCATCTGTTTCCAGGTACATGATGTTAATAGATGGCGCTAATGAAGTGTACATGATCGATAGAGATAACGCGGTCTTCCATGTGCCCAATCTGGAGTTCCCGCGGCGGAAAGATCTCAATGCACACATGCAGAATACACTCGTGGATGGGGTGAGTAATCTTAGGCCAAGAAAAAAATATTGTTTGTTTCCTGTAACGGTTTGAAAAAAAAGGGTAGGTAGATTGGTAAAAAAAATAAAATTTTGCATTATTTTTTTGGTCAAAAATGTGTGTTTTATGCATTTATTACATTGATTGGGAGTTGGGAGGTCGGAAATTTTTTTTGGGTAGGGATTTTTTTGGATGAAAACTTGTTAGGGTAGGGTTTCAGAAACAAACAACTTTTTTTAGGCCTTATTCTTGTCAACTTGAAAGGTTCAAGTATGAATAGAGCTGATCTCACGGAAGGAGATCAACTCATGAGCAAACAAGAGAAGTCAGCGGTACAAAGGTCAGTATAACATTCAACACTGCCTGTATACAATGGGGATTGTAAATAAGACATGACAGCGAAAAGCAGTGATAAAAAGGCGTGTGTTAGTGAGTCGACGAGTTGACCACTCCAGCTTGACTTCGGCTCGTCTGGTTTCACTAATTGAGCCACTCCAAGTATGAATCTATTCACATATTACAGGGCTCGAAAAAGAAAAATTCCAGGGAGCCCAATTGTATTTTCAAAAGCTACCGAAATGTGTTGTGTACAGAAACCAGTACATCTTTGGGCTTCCTGCAAAAATTTGAGGAAGCCGCATGAGAATTCAAGGGAGCCCTCGACTCCTGGTACCCTCTAATTTCGAGCCCTGTATTAACTGAATGACCTGGTTAAAAGCTGTTGATAAATCTGTTAGACCCTGTTTGAAATTCTCTTCATCTTATTATGAATCAATTACTTCATTTCCTGGTTGTGACTTTTTGAATCAACTTGACGTGATGAATTCAAATGTATTTGAATATTTTGAAATTCTTAGATATTAATTAATGTGTCAAAATTACCTGACATCTAAGTTTCCCTTCTTTTTCTTTTACAGGAGATGATTATTGACAAAGTTGATGAGAAACCAGTACCGAGGTATTTGGTGTATGATATCGTCAAATTTGAGGTAAGCCCCCCTTAGTCTTGTTGACTAGATAGAAATCTAAAAGGATTAAAGCTCAGAAATTTCAGCTCGATTAATTGCCGAATTTTGCAAGCGATTTAGCGATTATATTAAGCGATTATTTCAAGTGTCCCTATAACATTCAAAAACATTCTGGTCCCGTGCTCTGATGTTCACCTATTTATAGCATGGACACAATGACTGCGCCAAAGTTGAAAGTTAGACTTGTCAACATAAGTATAACAGACTACGTGGTAAAACAACAGATACTGTAGAACACACAATGTACGCGTCTGTTTATATATAGCGTGTGGTTCCACTTCGCTATATATAAAAACGCTGTACTTTTTTTCTGTACATTGGTGCTGTCAGCGACGGCTACCGTCGCTAACATAAAGGTACGCTTTGATGCGAAAACTCCCCAATTCGCTATATTTGGGACACGCGTCATATGTGTGTTCTACCGTAACATAGGCAAATTTCTTTATTAATATCTATAGGACTAGTCTGGTAAGTGGACAGCAAGAGTTCCGTGGGGAAAATTATGTTCTTGGGTATGAAGTAAGCAATGTGGGCATTAATTGAAAATAATCGACTTTTCAAAATATGACTTGAGCGGCTTGGATTGCTTGCCAATCTGAGCAAACAACCTAGTTTTTAATTAATTGTTCTAGCCCTAGATATGATATGAACCAACGCTTATTGTCACTCAATTATTTTTTTTGCATTAAGTTCTTAGCAGGAATTAGCATCTTTGACCCTTCTGCTGCTGAGGTTACTTTCGTCCAATCACAAAAAAGCTAAAAAATATGAAAATCACCATAACCCTGTCATGTTGGTATTCATTGGAAAGCACTCACTGAGTACTATCATATGAGTACCAATTTGCCAAGCTTTCAGTCAATTCTCAGCTTTTTTTCATCATTTCAAGTTGACCAAATCAGAAACCAGCAGCAAAAATTATTTTACGATACAGTATATCAGACTTTTGGGTTCCTGGTGGTGCTGCAGAATTCCATACGTTTCTCCTCTGTAGGGTCAAGATGTAGGAAAGACTGACTTTGACCGGCGGTTACTGTGTATCAGGAAGGAGATCATCGAGCCGCGGTACTCCAAGATGCAGCAAGGCCAGCTGGATAAGAATAGAGAGCCGTTCAGCGTCCGAGCTAAGCCTTTCTGGGAGGTCACAGTCTCCAGAAGTGTAGGTAGTCTTACTCATCTGAAAAATACTCGCCACAAATCTGGAATTTAGGATTTTGGAATCTTGATTTTTTCGTCACTTTCACTGCCATATTGCGTCTAAGACTGTAGTACCCGGCGAAAAACCATCATCTAACCCCAAGTCACTGGCAACTTTCTCACATGCCTCCGGTACTCTAAGATGCAGCAGGGTTAGCTTGATAAAAACAGAGAGCCGTTCAGTGTCCAAGCAAAGCCTTTCTGGGAGGTCACAGTCTCCAGAAGTGTAGGTACTCTTACTCAACGGAAAAAATACTCCCCACAGATCTGAAATTTTGGATTTGGGAGTTTTGATTAGGGTCCGCACAGGTTTACTGATATGATACAGCGCCCAACATTAACGCTTGTCCGCTTGCCCCGGGCAGGTAAACACTTGAAAATCAGGGCTGCGGGCAGGTGACTTGTTATCTGAACTTGCCCGTCGCGGCATGTGTACATTGTTTAGGGTCCACACATGTATACTAGTATGGTAGGTTATTGGTTCAAAGCAAAAAAATATCGATAAAAAATTAATAAAAAAGAGTAGTACTTTAAACAGTGTCCGGAGTTGGATATGGTGGAGGAGACTGTCCCAGAGTAACCGTGAAAAACCACCGCCTATCTGCTAGTCATTGGCAACTTTCTCACATGCCTCAGTTACTCAGGTACTTAGCAGGGTCAGTTGAATAAAAACGTGAGCAATTTAGTGTCAAAGCCATGCCCTTCTGGAAGGCGACAGGATCCAGAACTGTATGTAGTCTTACTCTATACGACTTTGTTTTGGAATGCTGAATATTTTGCTCTACAATCCTGCTCGGGGATATTTGTGCTACTTTAAATTCATGCATTCAAGCTGGTACCTTGAGAAATGTCACTTTTTATTGTATTTTCAAATAATTGATGGGAAATATGTCACTTATTATTATATTTCAGTTAATTGATGTAAAATATGTGTCTTTGATAAATTGCAGGTAATTAATGAGAAATATGTCACTTATCGTTATATTTCACGTAATTAATAATAGGAAATATGTAAGTTTTTGATTTATTCCAGGAGATAAATGAGAAATATGTCATTTTTTGTACTATTTCAGGTCGTAGATGGGAAGTTTGCTAAAGAGGTTAGCCATGAAACAGATGGATTGATCTTCCAACCGGTGCCAGATGTAAGCAGTATACGCCTCTCTTTTGAATAGCTCTAATAAAGGTTGGATACCGTTAAGATGTACTGGTATCAGTATTGTTTCAAAAAGTACTGTATTGTACCATTTCATACCATAAAGGTACTCTTAATAATACTAACCACTATGAAGTTATCATTAATTAGGGATTGTCCAGGATTCTAAACTTGACTATTCACGACAAAATTTGTGAGGTAATAATGCAAGAAAATAGCATTAATATTACTGTTAAAATACCTTTTTATAGGTAGCCATATCGCACTATACCATTTCGTTCTTAAAGGTATCCATCCCTAGTTCTAATATAACTTTGTTTTTTTGTCATTATCTCTTGTCTTTTTCATGATGAATTTCTCAATATTCCTGTAAATAATGTCTTGATTAATTTAAATTCAGCACATGCCTATATGGTATCTAATAAACAGTGAACATTGCTTACTTGCCTTAGAATTTTGCATGACTCTGATAGAAGCACTTGTCCCAAACAATTCTTATTTACTTAAATGTTAATGATATAAATTAGATTTCAGTATCTCGGACATTTTCATGGTCCGTATTTATCCAAGATTTTCTGTATTTACTGTTGTGGAATCTATATATACATTTCTGTATGGTGCTAAATTTAATTTTGATTTCTTTTTATTAGGTGTATATGTGTGGTCGCTGCCCAGATGTGCTGAAATGGAAACCTCCTAGTCTCAATTCTGTAGACTTCAGGCTGAAAATAACTAAAGAGTGCAAGCCAGGGTGAGTCAGTGAGAGAGAGATAGCAGGAGAAACAGAGAGAGACCGAGAGTGTGAGATACAAATGGACAGAGAGAGACAGACAAAGAGACAGCCAGACACAATATTCAGATCTAATAGGAAGAAGATTTTAGATGTGTATTCATTATTCATTGTTTTGGGTTAAGTCAAAAACTTTGCATAGATAAAACAGAATGTACTTATAATACTTATCATCTATGTTTAACATGTATATGGATGTTAATTTCGCCCATACCTTATGCCTGATACTTACACACATATGTAATAGAAATTGGCACCTTTGATATTTTCGCAATACAATTAAATATCAATATTTTCTTAACGATACGGTGTCTTAATGATATTTTTAACGATACTGCCTGCTTCCCAAGCACATTATTAAATCTAGCACCCTCACCTTCTGAAATTTCACTAGTAAATAACAAACTGCCTCTGTGCTGCGATTAGATGTCTAGATAGCAATTAAGTAAATTTTATGTATATTTTATGCATTTTTTTGATATTATATTATTTCCATTTAATATTGGTATTTGTTTTCGAATCGAGAGGTGGTACCAACATACTTATTATGGTGTATAACCTTGTATGTTAATAGCTCTTTTATTCCTTTGAAGGTGCTTACCGGAAACAAAGGGTTACCTGTTTGTTGGAAGTCTGGACCAGCCTTTTGGTGAAATCAAGGTGGGCAATAATAATGATACTAGCTATAATGATAATGATAATGATAATAACAAAATAATAATAATGATAATAATAAAAATAATAATGATAATAATACAATTAATATTTATTATAATAATCATGATAGTTATAATAATAATAATAATAATAATAATAATAATAATAATGATAATAGTGATAATAGTAATAATAATGATAAGACTAATTTTTATAATAATGATAAGAATAATTATGAAAAATAAAAATAATAATAATTAAAATGTTAATAATTAGTTGCTTGTGATTAGTGATCAGATTTCAAAAATTACTTCCATATTTTCTGATACACACCACTACAAAATAAATGTAAGAGTATGAATCGGGAGGGGCGCTGTTACTTATTTAATAAGTACCTCTTTATACAAGATTGTAAGATGTACTACCTTGTGGTTCTCTGTCTCACAGGTGAATAAAGAGCTCCGGGAACTGGACAACAAGATCATTGAATGTCACTGGGATAATGCCGTCAAACAATGGAAATTCATGAGACAGAGAACCGATAAATCCTTCCCGAACGGATACACCACAGCAATAGGTGAGCTGCAGGGTAACACTAGGGTTGGGTACCATAGTCTTAGCCAGTAGGGCGTCTAGGTGTCTTTTTGGACACCCAACCCCTTAAAAAGCACCCCTCAGGACACCCAGAAGTTTTTGTGAAGAATTTCTTAAAATGTCAATCTCAAGCATATAATTGAATTTTTTTTATCTCCTTATAATTCCCTTGACATTGTATAAGGATATCATGCCTTATTTTGATAGATTTAAACATGTTTATGGTTGAAATCTGAGTATATTGTAGTCCCCTTAAAAATTTGGATGCTCAAAAATTTCACAATTGCCGATTTGGGGCACCCAGTTTCTAAATCCTGGCTAAGACCCTGTTGGGTACCGTTAAGAGGTGCTTGTTACCGGTATCATTTCAAAAAGTACTTTATAGTACCATTTCATTCCTTAAAGTACTCTTAACCCTTGTGCTGCTGGTGGCTAATTTTGCCAAAACAAAATGATGCAAAAAAACTTTTTAAAAATCACTGAAACCCTGCCACATGGGTACTCATCTGAGAGTACTCAGTGAGATTTCAGATAGTTTTCAAAAATCTTTGCTTCCTTGTGCTTTTGACGAGAGTAGCCTCAGCATTGAAAGGGTTAAAGGTAATCTTATGGTACTGGCCACTGTGAAGTTATCATTTATTAGGAAATTGTTCAGGATCCTGAACATGGCTATTCCCATCAAAATTTATAACCGTAATAATGCAATATTAAAGTACCATTGATAGTACTGATCAAATACTGTACCGTTTCTTGGTACCAATACTGGTACCGTGCTGTTTCGTTCTTAAAGGTATCCATCCTTAGGTGTCACTAGAGTTAAACATTTGTGTACTTTCCTTTGTTTACATAACACTCTAAAATTCACAAGATAACATAGGTAATTCAAGTTCGGTTTCCGTCCATTTATTTTCGCATCAAGAAGCTTCGAGATATTTCTTCATTTAAGCATTGCATATGTATGATATTTTCCTGTGAGCTGAAAGATACGTGAAAATAATTTATAACTGTAAGAGATGCATATAGGTGGCACATTTTCACTTGATCACACTTGCATCCAATTCAAAGTATTTGTATTTGAAACAGCATACTTGTTTTAAATTTTGCTATAAAGTACTAAAGTAATTAATTAATTAGCTTGCCAGAATCAATACTATTTAAGGATAGTACAAAAGGTTATTGGGAGGGCGGAATCTGAGAAAAATGACTGCTATTTGTCTGTTTCTTTCTATTTCAGGTGTCTGTGAAAGCATAAAGAATCCAGTCACGAAAGATAGACTTTT
This sequence comes from Maea johnstoni, assembly GCA_963942565.1. Lineage (NCBI taxonomy): Eukaryota > Metazoa > Annelida > Polychaeta > Spionida > Magelonidae > Maea > Maea johnstoni. The sequence goes on from OZ012700.1 coordinate 31,412,394, forward strand.
TCATGTCATTGACAAGGAGAGATGGCAGTCGTCAAAACAGCAACAGGGAGAGAGAAATGGCCCGCCGAGAGACAGACATCTTATGCCCCCTCCCTCCCACTAGCCCCCTAGAGGCCATACGGGAGACTAAAACTGACACACTGGGGGTTTGAATTGATGCTGTAAATCACTTAGGTATAGCGGAAACAATAATATAGCGATAATAGCGCTCTACCCATAAGCGCTATTTCAAAATCCCATCTTTATTAGATTGCCCAATATACATAGGCAGGGCAGAACAAAAGCCTAGTCATGGGGAGGCACATGGATACTGCATGCAGCCATTAACCACTGCCTTCGCAATCTGGCAGGGGCTGGAGGTCAAGTACTTGGCCCCTGATCCCTAGTGAGCCGGCTAACTGCAATTTTATGTGGGTAAATATAAACAGATCATGCTATCCAGGGCAGTACTATAATTGCGCCATATAATGTTCACACCATACTTAAGTGATTTACAGTATTAACTTAGTAATGAAACCTCCCCTCTGCAAAGCAGTATTAATATTAGGGAAAGGTACCGGTACCTCATAAGATATCAAATATCAGTATAGAGTGTCAAAAAAAGTATCATTTCAAAAAAGTTAAGTAACACCTTGTACCAGGGTCTTAGCCAGGACTTTTAACATGCCTGTCCAAAACAGCAATTGCAAAATTCCTCCCCGTCCAGATCTAGCATCTCATCTACTTTAAATCCTGATAACTAATTTAATAGCCTAGTGTATCAAAAAGGACAACCTTCGCTTTAGTCATGTCCTAGAAGGTGGTTTGTTAGGAAAATATTGGGTAACTACCTCCCAAAAGTCAAAATTAATAATTCTTCATGGAATTTTTTGCCTGTCATAAAGGGAGATTTTCATGAAACTTCCTGTCCAAAAGACAGGCAGGACAAGTCCTGGCTAAGTCCCTGAATTTACCTAACCGCTACCTCTAAGACTCTGCACAAAGGCAATTCGCTATTCATTTCTGAAATTTCCAAAGCTGGCAGTGCTAAATTTAACAGAATTAGCTCCCTGGGAAGCAGGCAGTATCATCAAAAATATTGTTAACCCTTACTCTGCTGGTGGCTAATTTGGTCAATACAAAATGATGCAAATTTTATTTAAATGACTGAAATCATGACAAATGGATACCCATCTGAGAGCACTCAGAAAGAGCTATCCAATGAATGCCAACTTGACAGGGTTTAGATGGTTTTCTAAGATGTTTGCGTCATTGTGCTTTGAACGATAGTAGGCTCAGCATTGAGAGGGTCAAAATGTCACACCAGTATGTGACACAGTCTTCAAGATATGTCACAGGCCAATCCCAAGAAACCCTGCAAAAAAATTTAAATTTAGCAGTTGTAAGTCATACCGATATTTCCTATATGTATTGTTTTTGTACATATGTCATTATACATGCAATATCTAAAACCAGTTGTTATTATCTTTTGATAGTTGGTCTTATCATTGCTATCATGACCTTTGTAGCAGTACCACATGTTGACGAGTTTTTGTTGAAAGTCCACCTCCGAAATTACCAAGCTCCAGAACGGATGTCTGTGCTCCAGAATTGATATACTTTGACACCCCTGATTTCAAAAACAGAATATCCTCCAAGAAGATAGTCTGGTTTATATCCAAGTGCTGATTATGGAGCTATTTAAGCAATTTGTCAAGATGACATTTGTCAAGTAGGTCTTTTGGCATGAATGAGTTAACCCTCATGCTGCTGGTGTTTAATTTAGACTATACAAAATGATGCAAAAACTGAAAAACAACTGAAACCCTGGCAAATTGGTATTCATCTGAGAGTACTCAGCGAGAGCTATCTAATGAATACCAACATGACAGGGTTTAGATGGTTTTCAAAAGTCTTTGCATCCTTGTGCTTTGGACAAAAGTAGCCTCAGCATTGGAAGGGTTAAGGTCACCAAATGAAGGGGATACAACAAGCATAAAGTGGAGTGTGAGGGGGGAGAATCCGAATCGGAATCGGAAAGAATCAGATGTAAATTTTACCGATTCTGATTCCAAACCTTGGATACCGATCACACTCCTATTTTGTACTGCCCAAGTTAGACACCAGCAGCATAAGGGCTAAAAATGCATGTGTTTGATGCTATTGTAAGGTAATTCTCTTGGTTGGTATTTTACAAATAAATTCAATGACAAAAATATACAATATATTTAAAACTCATTCAGCCCAGAACTGCCTTACTATTTTGGCGATATCTCTCCAATAGCAGCAATTTTCACAAAATATTTGATGAGGAAATGACCACTAGCATCCATCCTACAACTCTTCAAAAGTTTTTAAGTTATTTTCTTAAGTTTCACCAAGTCTAGGAAATCTAAAAGCATGAATTCGCCAATCGTGCATTTTTATGAGGTGTTCAGTTAGTACTACATGTATCTGTCAGACCGCCACAGTTTTTAAATAAAACAATTGTACTAAAGTCATTTTCTTTTCATTTTTTAATAAAATTGTCTTCATCTATGAGATTCTCTAAAATCCATCGGACCACAAAGGCTTATGAAATTGAAATGAAGTATATATCAGTGATGTTTAACTGATTTGTTCTTAAGAATTCATTCAAATATTGTTGTCTGGAATTTATATACTTTTGACAATAACTTAAGGATTGGTAATGATTTTACAAAGTATTTGAAGGAGAGTTGCTGGTAATGTTCTGATTAACATTTCTTCATCCCCACCTTGGAGGACTGTCAGATCTTAGAATAATATAGTCAATGCTCTCAGAACTCTACATTATCCGGTGAAAGGGGCCTGATGAATGTATGGTGGATTTTACAATAGTCAATGCCCTCAGAACTCTACATATAACTTGTTAAAAGGGGCCTGATGAATGTATGGTGGATTTTACAATATTAAATACCCTCAGTACTCTACATTACCTGGTGAAAGTGGCCTGATGAATGTATGGTGGATTTTACAATAGTCAATGCCCTCAGAACTCTACATATAACTTGTTAAAAGGGGCCTGATGAATGTATGGTGGATTTTACAATACTAAATACTCTCAGTACTCAACATTACCTGGTGAAAGGGGCCTGATGAATGTATGGTGGATTTTACAATACTAAATACCCTCAGTACTCAACATTACGAAGGGGCCTGATGAATATATGGTTGATTTTACAATAGTCAATGCCCTCAGAACTCTACATTACCTGGTGAAAGGTACCTGATGAATGTATGGTGGATTTTACAATAGTCAATGCCCTCAGAACTCTACATTACCTGGTGAAAGGGGCCTGATGAATGTATGGTGGATATTACAATAGTCAATGCCCTCAGAACTCTACATTACCTGGGTATTCTAGAGGAAAGACTTTAGATGGATGATATTCAACTACAACTACATGTAGTTTCTTACTTTGTCACTCACTTTATTCAAACATTTTAAAGATACAAACATTAAACATTAAAGTTTCTGATATGTCACCTTGATAAGTCCTTCTAAAGTGAATAGCATAGCACCTTTTTACTGATATAGAAATATGCTGGTGAGTGGTGACTAATTTCATATTACTTTTTACATACACGCAGCTATGGGTTGGTACCGTTAATACTGTGAAGTTACCATTTACTAGGAATTGTCCTGGATCCTAAACATCGCTATTCACAACAAAATTCATAAGGTAATGCTATAAGGCAGTATTAACTGTACCTTTCAAATACTGTACCATTTCATTGGTACCAATATTGTACCATTTTTTTCTTAGAGGCATCCATCCCTACTTTTTACATACGCTTAAACACTGCTTATAGCACTTGGGTGTGGCATTGTCCCAACATTATATTTTGACTATGCCAAGTAAAAGGAGGCCCAGGCCGGGATTCTGCGCAATGCCTTAAGGCCGGGATTCTGCGCAATGCCTGTTGCTATGGTAACGAAACATTCGGACAGAAAAATCAAATAAAAGTATATAAATGAATGTATATTTTCTAAAATGAGGTCTTGTATATAGTTTATTATATATGCTCCATACATTGAACCCATAAAAAACTCAGAAAAAGGATGATGAAAAAAAAATTATGCCTAAAAAAAGCTCCCATGATGCTCTGACTCCAAGCAGACGCCTAAACAAGATGGCTGCCAAGCCCCTTGCTGGTACTTCATCAAATCATAAGTTACTGAAGAGTATCAATAAACTTTGTTAATTCTGGCGTGCTATAATAGTCATTAAGATTGGGCAGATGACCTTGTGTTGATTTATAGCTTCGTCCAGAATGTCCTTTGGTTGGCTTCGGCCTAGTGGCCTCAGCCAACCAAAGGACATTCAGGCCTCAGCTATAAATCATCACAAGGCCATCTGCCCAATCTTAATCCCTATATCACAGCGACCAAAAGCAGCCTAACAAATTTGCTGAGATCTTTCCAACTAAAGCATAATTGGGGAAATATTTGGGTAAGAAATGCTCAATATAATATTACAAACACCTCTCCATCAAATATTTTGTAAAATTATTTTCAATTCCAAAGTTATTGTCAACTGTATTTGAGATGCAGACGACAATTTCTAGAGGAAATCCAGCATTTCATTGGTTAATCTCAAATTTTAAGTTCATATGTATCACCAAAGACCATTCCTCTAGCACCCACTCCGCCGTGAATTATGATCCTGCTGCCCCCTGGTGGACAAACATGGCCGGCTCGCCCGATCTCACCGCTTCCGAGCCGATACCACTGCATTCTCTCCTTCACTGACAGGAGAAACATGTCCGCCACAGGATCGCGACTTCTACCGTCAAAGGTCTCCCCACCGTGGAGAAGAATCACATTCGATCCACTCGCAACTATATGATTTTTTCGTCCTCCTGGAAGTTTCGACATGGGTGTCAGTTGGGAAGTTAACGAGGCAAGCTGTGAAGTGAATGTAGCACCGGGATGAGGTGGGGCACCAACGAAGCGTTTGTGACACTCGACTAATTTATCCATTCGTCCACCGATCACATAAAGGTATGATCCGAGAATCGTTGTTGTGTGACCCGATCGTGAATCTACTTCTATCGGAAACTCGTGCCATTGAAAAATTCCTTTTTTTACATCCCCTGTCAAAATGAACGCACTTCCGGCTCTACGCTGTGTCCGTAAACTCCCCTCTCGACCAATCACAAGAATATCGCCATTTTTACCCACCGTTGCTGTATGAGAACTCAAACCAGCACCAATCGGGAAACCTGTCGTTGTGGCTTTAGTCCAAGTTTGGAGCTCAGTGTCGAATACATACACATCCCCAGTCCTAGCTTTTCCATTCCAACCACCAATTAGTACGATATATCGGTTCTGAAGTACCACACATGCGTGATGGCTCAAGCAAGGTGAATTAGCAGCACGCACTTCCATCCATATACCAGATCCAAAGTCAAATTTACACAGTTTTCCCAAAGGTGATGTACTTCCTTTTCTGTCCACCCCTCCATGGATGTAAATGGTATCACCCATCAGTGCACCAACATGGTATGCCATACAGGGCCCAATTGGACTTAGCATAGTCCATTTGATAGTAGGGGTGTTCTTTTTGTCTGCCATTCCTGTAAACTCTTGCAGCTGAAAAAAAAGGAGGAATAATTCTGATTAACCATTCAAGTAATATTGCAGGTAAGTTAGATTGAAATAATACAACTCCTTTAATGAGGCTGAACTATAACCAAATACTTTTAAGTCACATTTAAGTACATAGTTGAAAGAGAATTTGATAAAGAAACAATTCACTAATATAAATTATTCTAGGTTTAAAACCTGTTCTGGTGTGCAGCAAATGATCCTATCAACAAGAAAACTGGTTAAGTTTTAAAAGAAGCAAGACTAAGACTAAGAAAGTAACCCTAAAATCTGGCCTGGGTTTAAAGAGAACTATATGTAACACCTTACACAGGCACATATATGCAACTACTATAAATATGTCAGAGTTATATTATATTCATTAATAAATAATAATTATTATATCAATATAAAATTTAGTAATTTACAAATAAAACATCAATTCTCTAGTCCTGGAAATATGGGTAATGCTACAGGGAGGTACATTACCCAGGAGTTCTTCATACCGGCATCAATATGTAAAATGGGTTATAGAATTGGCCCGGCTACTAAAACAGAGTTCTTACATTATTCAATGCTGGGGAATAAGGGGGGGGGGGGGACAATCAGAGGTACTAGCCAGAAGGAGAAAGGGTGAGGAAAATGATAAAGAAGAGAGAATGGTAAAAAGGACCTTAAAGGGGTAAAGGGATAGGATTAAGGGAGCCATAAGGGTGTGCTTTTGTGCTTACGTTTTTTCACCTTTCTATACACAGATGTATTTTTGTTTATACCAAGCAAATATAGGGAAAGGCAAGGGAGATGAATACAGGCGAAAACGCCCTATATGCGAAAACGCCCTAGTCGAAAACGCCCTATTTTTCTTACTTTTCACAACAGTGTATTTCTTCTTCTTTTCTTTCTACTTTATCTTCTTTTCCTTTCTCGTTCTCTTTTTCTTAGTTATTTACGTTCATAGTCGAGTTTAAGTAGTAGTGTAGTTAGTGGTGTCCATCTTTTCTTTGCAGGTTTAGATCTATACTCTCACAAGAACACACCTGATAGTATTAGTGATAGTTGGATCTGGCCGCCGTGGATTCATTTCACTCGTGTGTCGACACATGCTATGTCACTTTGAAACATTGGAATAAAGTTCGAAAATGAGTTATTTCACCATTATAGATAAATATATGGCTTCACCCATCAACGACAATCGGACACACGAGGAACAGCACATACGTAGATATGTATTTTAATTGCTGCTGGCACTGACAGTTGACAGACTGTCAATAACAACAACTGTGACAATATCCATGAAATATATGGAGACAGTAATTATTATAACTGAAATTAAATTGACAACTGTCAATTACAATATCCATGACTTATATATCCATGAATTATATGGCCCCCTGATGTGCCACCGACGGAGAGAGCACTTCACTTCACAGCAAGCCGCCGCTCACGGCAGCACTTGAAAAGTAGGGCGTTTTGGACTAGGGCGTTTTCGCATATAGGGCGTTTTCGCCTGACACCAGGGAGATGTATGGAGTGGGGTGGAAATAATTAGTTAACTCAGTCTATGTGTGGGGTATGAAGTGTTGAAGGGTGTTTACATGTGGGGGTTAAAAAAATGTGTATGATGGGAAGACAAAGGAAGGGGCAGATTAGATACTTGGTAGGAGGGCCACTACATATATCAGAAACATCAGTAATCAATGAGCAGATACCTGAGATGGCCTGGATAAAACAAAACAAACCTGAACATTCAGATGTTGTTCAAAATATTCCTATGTCTTTGATTATTGGTGTCAGAGATAATGACAGTTATAAAAACCCACCTTTTTATGGCACTAGCAAAAATCTATTAAAGATTATTCATATAACGTGCATCTTTGAAGACATTCGTGCAGCAATGGGGGCCAAAACAGGGTCGAGATGAGAATGTTTACACTGGCAACGTATGGAGGCCGCCATTATGAAAGTGCCCGTATGATGATAGATCTCCCACAATGCTTTGCGAAATTTGGCGGTGGCGCTCTGCACCAAAGCTCGGAAGGAACTCCGGAAAGGGTGTCACAAACCCGTAACAACAGATTATCTGTTAAAGTTTCCCCCATAAGTGTAAGTAAACCTGGAGAAAAGGAACTATTGAATAAAGTTCTATGAAATCTTGATCGAGTGGTTGCGTTTTGGTGAAGTTTTAGAAGACTAGATATGTTGGAATTTTAGTACATGGTCTCGATTGCGACGTCTCAACCAAGATGGAGGTGACTTCGTGGATGCGGATTGCGGTCACAATTTCGGAAAAACTAACTTACAACTTTCTGTCTTCCTCGCATTTCTTTATATTGTATGCGTTTGACTTGGCTAAGTGATAGAACTGCTCCATGACTGATTTACATGAAGTTTGATCCATGAATATTAATAATAATTATAAATAATATCCATGGGTGTGAACCTGTCAAACTCACAGGGGCTTGTATCGTTGATCACAGTAGTCACAGCCTGTACTAGCAGAGACATTGAACACATGTAAGTCACTGGTACTAGTAATATAGTACCCTCAGACTCACGACCGCTCAACGATACAAGCCCCTGTGGTCAAACTGAAAGTACATACAATGTAATCTATGCCTATGGTGTGTGCATGTCTTTATATGATGAGACCTGTTTGAACTACCAGTCATTGACTTTTTCTCTAGTTTCTTAATAAGTATCAGTTTGACAGGTGGTATGAAGTTTTAGTGCATGTTAGTTCTTAATTTTTGATAGAGTAGTGTCAGTAAAATATTCAATGAAATCTTAGATGAAGAGAACATGGATTGGTCACCACATACCAATTTACCATAGGGAACATTTTAATGCCCTTGTCGACACGCCTAATCTCCCCTCAGTGTGATGTCACTAGGAGACAGACGAATGAGGGCTCTCATTTGTTTAGAATAGAGACGAAGTTGCCCACGCACATGTGCAGAACGTACCTCTTGAGTGGTTTTCAAAACACCTTGGATAGGTGTCGTGCCGAGGCTGTTGAGTGAGATCTGCATTAAAAAAATTATTTGTGATGATGTATTAAAGTTTAATTATTTGTTAGTATAAAATTGCATCTCAACCAATTACCTAAGAACAATTTCATCTGCATCCTAACGACAGATCCAAATCTATGTACTTAGTACTGACCTCTCACCCAACTCATTCAGTCTCTATTTGCGGATTACTGTCACATCGTAATGTTAAAAGCATTGGACTAAGATTTCAAACATTTATACTAAGGTGTAGAACAGTTTTGATTTATTTTGAACACACCTTTACATTATTTTGAGTTCTCCAGAGTCCAGAATACTTAGTCCAGTATTAAATGTCATTTGCTACATTAATTTCATCTTCTTTGAAAATACAGGCTCGTAAAATCCTTGTTATCAAAAATTGTCCATTGAAAAAAAAAGTGTGATGAATAGAAAATTATATTATTTATATAGTAATGAATTGTTTCTTGATTTTCACAGTGATTTGTAGAAGTAATCTTTTTATCACATCCTTTCAGGGTGCACCATGGTGGGGAAGTCACGCCGCCCTCCCCCGCCAAAGTCGGATGGGCCAGACATCTCGATTCTTCGCCTACCTATAGAGCTAGGTCTGCGAAACATCGAACAAATCGCGAAGTGCCTTGAATCCGGGTCAGAGGAGATGAAGGGTCTATTACTGCACGAGTGTGATATCATATTCGAGTGCCGAGTTTGCCGTAACCTTTTCCGAGGGTTGCCGAATTTCATCGCTCATAAACGCGTTTACTGCCTGGAGCATGTGAAGAACGTTCTCGCGGAGGTTTTCGCAGAGGAAGAAACAGTGGTCGTGCAACCAGAAGCTCCACCAGAGGGCGGCACCGATATAACCGTAACAGAGGGAGACGAGGGGGCAGATGGTAGTGAAACTACGCCACCTGGTGTGTGTACCGTACAACCATCAACATCGGGCGCAGAGCAGAAAAAGACGTCCTTAGAACATACAGTGGAGAAGATGCAGGCGGGACTTTTCCGAGGCGGCTCGGAAGCATATAGGTTTTACACGAAAGTAGTGCAGGATGTCCAGAAACGAAAAGACAAGAAATTGCAGTCAATTCTGCGTCTAGAGACGATCCAGGGTAATCCGAATGCTGTGATGCAGAGCGTCCAGCGGGACACTAGTGAATCAGGTAAAGAAAACATACAACGAGTCAGGATGAAAACTCGCCCATTAGTGTCTGGGGATCTCTCTCATGTACCATCTAGGGCTCAAATATTTTTGAATAAAAGTATATACAGACATATTAGGGATGTCATTGTTTAGAATTTTTTCTCGATTCGATATATGGATAAATTGTTTTCGATTTCGATTATTTCGATACGATGCATTGATATATCCATGGAAATGCTATCTATGCCATGATGGAAAATCATGAAGCATTTATGCTGGTTTTTCACCATATTATGAGGGTCCGGCCTCATTTCATTGCTTCTCGTTGGAATGCAACAAGAAAAGTGAGGCATGACCATGTAGTGAAATGCTTTTAGAAAGTATGTGACTAACAACACCAGCAATATTCAGCCCTCAATTTCTTCTCTAAATGTCCATTTTCATGTTTTTGATATTTCGATACATTGCAATACGAATTGAGTACTATTGACAAGTGAAGGCAGGCTGTATTGTTTAAGGAGAGTTATCGATATATCGATATGCCCCATATCAATGACACCCCTAAGACATATACCTATCTGGACACCCAAACCCTCAAAAATCTCCCATTAGGACACCTAAAAGTTTTGTACAGAATTTCTATGTGTCAATTTCAAGCATGTAATTGACACTTTTCACCTCAATACAATTACAATAACATACATATTATGCCTTATTTGAAATAATAAATGCATGTTTGTGGTAGTAATCTAAGTATATTCTGGTCTCTCCTGAAAATAGGACGTCCAATATTTTCACAGTTGCCAATTTTGGACACCCAGTTTCTAAATCCTGGCTAAGACCCTGTATCAGCCAGATTGACAGCGTGGCCGCCACGCTGTCAATCTGGCTGATACAACAAAACCTTACCATAACTTCCCACTAAAAACATTCTAGTATGCAAATCAAATGACAATAATCTAGCTATAAATTTCATTTTATTGTTGCATCTCATGCTTGCTTTTTTTTCAAACTGCCAATGCCGAGAGCAATTGCAATTTGACACACTGGTGGTGTGTAGTGAGCAGGAGAATTGGAATTGACGCCCTGCTTGCATTATGTTAGATTTATAAAAGACATGATAAATGCAACCAGATAATTGGGGGCTAGAATATAGATTTCGGAAGAATTGTATCTGAAAAAATGTGGCATTTAGAAAACTGTCTAGAATTTTCTATAAGAGGTAAATGAAGAGAGAATTGGGCTTGTTCATTTATCATTTTCCCATAGAGCATGTATATAATTCTTGCAGGATTTGCACTAGCGTTAGTAACTAGAATATGTATCCAGACTTTCCCTACTCAAACATTCATTACTTTTGCACTACACCTATTAAAATCTTTATCACTTTACTGGCTAATGTGGATATGAATGCTATGTTGGAAAGTTGTCTTAAGATATGATTTATTTTTTCAGATGAAGAGGAAGAATCAGTCGATGATAATGAGGAGGAGGATGATGATGAAGAGGAGGAGGAGAAATACTCGAGAGCTAGTCCTCCGACGACACGTTCCACCCGCTCTTCAGGGGTTGCCATGGAAAATGTTGTCATGGTAACGCCCACAGAAGCAACTGGGCATGTGCGTATGACCTTGAGGCAAAGGTCAGGGGGAGAGGTCGCGACCCCTATTGCCTCGAAACTCTCGCAGCGCGCCGACTGTGATGTCAAGAACCTCATGTGCCTTAAATGTTCCACACAGTATTCCTCACTAAAAACTCTGCAATTTCACATGGCGTCGCTGCATTCGGAGCGAAGAACGTTCTATACGTGTCTGTTCTGTGACATGGTCTTCGTTCAGCTCTGGGGTGTGACTCGGCACATGATGAGGACACACAAGAAAACAAAGGAGCAGGTCGAAAAGTTACGCGAAACGCTCCGACGAAGATGCTTCAGCAAATCGGTGGACGAGCTAGGACCGAACGGCTCACCATGGCCTGAGGGGAATACTCCTACGAGGGTGTCCTCCATACGAGCCCAGGTTACACGTAGCCCGCAGATGCAGGTGGCGCCACCTACGAGAATGCCTTCGACAAGATCTCACGGAACACGTAGCCAGCAGCCAATTGTTCGGGCTGGTTTAGGTAAAGACCCAGTACCTTCTTCGTCTTCTTCGCCGATAAGGATTAACCAGATCAAAGAGCTGACCAGGCCAACTTACCAGAGACACTCGTGTGAGAAATGCGGAAAGGAGTTTCGGAGGAAGGAAAATCTTGAGCGACATTTCTCCTACTGCTCCACCTCCTCCGAGACTATGGAAGTGAAGAGTGAACGGCACCTGCCTTTTCGTTCGGACGACAGTGATTCTCGTCAAGATAACAAAAGGTTTCGGCCCGACCCAGATGTGAGCCAAGAGCAACCAATTCTTCCAGTAACCATAAGTGATAATTATGAAGCGGAGCAAAGAGAGAAAGAGATTTCTCGACTTCATACGAGTGTTCAGAATGAAACGGAGGAAAGAGGGAAAGAGATTTCTCAACTTCATGAAAGTGTACAGAATGAAATGGATAATTACACATTGGAGGAAAGACAGAAAGAGATTTCTCGACTTAATGAATGTGTTCCGAATGAAATGGATAATTACACAATGGAGGAAAGACAGAAAGAGATTTCTCAACTTCATGAGAGTGTTCAGAATGAAACCGATAACGGCTTACAATGTCAGCGGGTTGAGGTCGATATTGATGGGTTTAAGCAACAGGACGTGAAGCGAATTGACTCAATGGTGGACGCCGAACGTATGATCTGTTTGAAGTGTAACCGTAGGTACGGCAGCATCTCAAACTTACGGCGACACGCTGTACGACACATGGGCTGGCGCAGGTACAAATGTAAACTGTGTAAATTCACGTCTTATAACCGATCGGAAGTGAAGAGTCATCTTCACCGCAGCCACGCAACGAAAGTCATGGGCAATCACGAAATGGCCAATTATGTAACGGACCTCGAAGGCGAACTTACGCCATCCCCCAAAAAGAAGGGTAAACGGAAGGGTTTGAAAATACCTCCTGCTGCATCGCGAACGTCCTCGAGGGTGAGTAGCAGTAGCAGCAGCAGGAGTAGCGGGCATTCGCAGGGTAGTTCCTCAAGGGGAACGGATCGCCGGAAACCCGCGGTCGATGTCGCCAACATCACGCACCGGGACCTGAACAATTTCAACATCTCGACCCGCAAGACACGCAGGACGTTCGATACCACTCCCTACCGCCAGGTGGACAAGATGTCGATGTTGTTCACGAGGTCCGGTCATTACCGTAAACCTGTCCTCCCAAAGCAAAGCAAAGAAGAGGAGGAGGGTGATGAAGATGACGATGATGAAGATTATGACATGGACATTGCTGAGGCAAGCAGGAATGAAGAGAATGACAAAGATGATGATGTAGATGAGGATGAGGAGGAAGAAGATATGGAAGATGATGAGAATGATGATGCGAAGGATATGTTACAGGGTATGCCAATAGATGATAAAGCGGAGAAGGTCAAGGTCGCCACAGATTCCGAGGCTGCTGGGGTCAAGGTCATGACCTCTAGTGGTGACCTTGACACAGAGGGAATGCCCATTCTGTGTGCAGCAGTCATGGATGACACTACCGAACAAAACACAACATCCTCTTCGTGCTCAGATCTCACACCACTTGCTCAGGACCCACCAGCACTGATTGAGGATGCACCACCAAGTCTGGAGAAAATGGTCTCAAGAACTCAGTCCTCAAAGTCTGAAATTCCAAATTCCTCAAAGTCTGAAATTCCAAATTCCTCAAAGTCTGCAATTCCAAATTCCTCAAAGTCTGCAATTCCAAATTCCTCAAAGTCTGAAATTCCAAATTCCTCAAAGTCTGAAATTCCAAATTCCTCAAAGTCTGAAATTCCAAATTCCTCAAAGTCTGAAATTTCAAATTCATCTAAGTCTGAAGCGTCATCCTGCAGTTTGAATACAGGTATAGAGGGAACTAGTGCAGACCCCGTTGCTGAAGCCACTAGCAGTAGGGATGGTCATGAGGACCTTGCTCACCAGCAGCTTATCCAAGATTCTACTGTGTTCAAACCCGGAACCAGCAAACAAGAGGAGAGCACTGCACAAGAAAGTGGATCTGATGATCAAGGTATGGCAGGCCACGATCTGCCCGACTCGGTCGCGCCTGATGACTCAGTAGATGTGACGAAAACAGAGTCCACAGTGCCGAGGACTGGTCATAAATTGTCTGGGACACCAGCTTCGGGGATTATTTCCGATGCAGAGACCAGTGTATTTGAATCAAAGTCAACAACATCTAAGACACAGTCCTCTGTATCCGAAACCAAGGTATCAATGTCAGAGTCAGAATTTGAACCACAATCCACAACATCTAAGATACAGTCCACTGCATTGGAAACCAAGGAAATAATGTCAGAGTCACAATTTGAACCACAATCCACAACATCTAAGATACAGTCCACTGCATCGGAAACCAAGGAAATAATGTCAGAGTCACAATTTGAACCACAATCCACAACATCTAAGATACAGTCTACTGTATCGGAAACCAAGGTAATGATGTCAGAGTCAGAATTTGAATTGCAGTCCACAGCATCTAAGATAACTTCTACTGTATTAGAAACTGAGGTGACAATGTCAGAATTTGAAACACAGTCCACAACATCTAAGATACAGTCCACTGCATTGGAAAACAAGGTAACAGTGTCAGAGTCACAAGTTGTACCACAATCCACAACATCTAAGATTCAGTCGACTGCCTCAGAACCCATGATTTCAGAGTCAGAGTCAGAATTTGAACCACAGTCCACAACATCTAAGATACAGTCCACTGCATCGGAAACCGAGGTAACAATGTCAGAATTTGAACCAAACTCCACAACATCAGAACCCAATATTTCAGAGTCAGGGTCGGATATCTCAGGGACCAAAGCTGTGTTATCGAAGACACAGTCAGCTCCAACCAACACTGTGCCTTTATTTTCAGAGACAAACTCCACTAGACCTGGGAGAGATACTTCATTATTATTAGAAACAAAGCCTTCTGCAACCATGATTGTCAAGTATTCCCCAGAGACTAAGACTCTTACACAGGAGGCTGAAGGTATGGACTCTGAGATGACATCCAATATTACGGAAACTGTCTCCACTGCATCTGATGTTGAGTCCTCCCAAATTGGGACTAGGACTTCAATATCTGGGTACTCTCTTTCCCAGGAATCTATTGCCTTATTAGATCAAAGACCCGTCACGTCCATTTCAGATGCCATGGAAACCTCTCCGCCATCTTCTGATGTTCAGGTATCCATGATGACGGAACATGTAGAATCGGATGTTCACGCCTCTGTATCGGAAACGGAGGATGCAGGATCGGCCATGGAGGTGGAGGAGGCGCGTGGGGCAGTTCACGATATTCTGGATATGATCGAAGGTGGCGCCACTGTATGTCCCGATCTCCTGGATGATATACATGAAGAACAAACAATGCAACTTGACAGTGAAGTGCAACAATAACACTTAGCAATACAGTGATCTAGGTGATCTGCAAAAACAAATTGTAATCCCTAATCAGGGCTCAAAACTAAGTTGTTGTCTTTTGCAGGGGGCCCAATTGTATCTTCAAAAGCTACTTAAAGGTGTTGTTTATAGAAACCAGTACATCATTGGGCTCCCTGCAGAAATTTGAGGGAGCCGCAGGAGAATTCAAGGTAGCCCTGGGCTTCCGGCTCCAGCTAATTTCAAGCCCTGCGAACAGTTAACCCTTTGATGCTCTTAGCAGCCAAAAGCAGTCTTACAACTTGGTGAAATCTTTCAATGCCAAGTATAGTTGGGAAAATATTTGAATGAATGTTTTTGATCACAACACTACCAATGACTCTCCTTCATAAAGATGTTAATTTATTTTTTAAAAGTGTTTAATTTTATTAGAATTTATTGAAAATAAGTCTAAACGTAAATTTCACATTGCCAAAAGTATCACTGATCCAGACTAGAAAGTGACTTAAGTATTAATGGGTTAAAATTATACTAATGACTTATCTAGTGATCTGGATATTCTTCCAATAGCCTAGTTTCATAAACCACCAAAACAGTATTCATTGACAGCTATTTGGATAACCAACATTCTGTAACCCTTATTGTTCCGGGGCTACTTGTGTCGAAGGCACAGAATGCCAATATTTAAATAAATACATCTAAACCCTGTTGGTATTCATTGGGAAGCATTCACTGAGTACTATCTAATGAGTGCCCATGTGCCAGGGTTTCAGTCATTTTATTTTGCATAATTTCTTATTGACTAAACTGACCACCACCAGCAATAGGTGCGATGTCATGTTACCTACTCATATATATTACAGTTACGATTGTGCCAATGTTATACTTAATTATTCTCCCTTAAATGTATATATTATCAAAGACGAAATGGATTTGCTTTTGTATAGCAAGGTATGAAATTTTGAAACATATGTATTCTTATAAGTACCTGCTAAACTATCCTTTTGGCAGCTATGTCAAGAAATGTTCAGTTAAGAAATAGTCGATTCTTAAAATAGTGCAATATAGACCCGCCCTTAATATTTTACAGACATTTCAGAATGGCTTATGGCTAGGTAATTAGCATATTTAATTTATGTGCAATAATTGATTAATGAATCTATTTGTTTTGTGCTTGCTCAGAGCCTTTGACTATTATTTATTCAATATATTTGCTAGCTTATTATGAGGTATCCATTCTAGTTGATTGATATCTGTGAAGTAAACAATATTCTTGTCTCCAAGACAATGTCTCTGATATCCTATATTTGATCAGTCTTTTGTTGCTCAGTTTGATAAAAAAAAAACTCAGCAAATTAATGCAATAATTCAGATTATTTGTTTGTTTTTTCAAGGTAAGGGAAAAAACCTTTGAAATATACTTTTATTCCCCATTTTATACCATGTTCTCATACGGCCTGTGCTTGGCCTAGTGGTCTGAGGTATTGCCTTGTTTTGTTCACTTTCTCTCTTCACTGATTGGGTTGGAATCCTGGATAAGGGGTGTGAGAAAGATGCCAGTGACTTTGGTTATGACTGATGCTGGTACGCAGGTTACCTTCACGGGCATGGTCTTAGCCAGCAGGGCGTCTGGGTGTCTTTTTGGACACCCAAACCCTTTAAAAGCACCCCTAAGGACACCCAAACTTTTTTGTGAGGAATTTCTTAAAATGTCAATCTCAAGCATATAATTGAATTATTTCATTGTCATATAATTCCCATGACCATGCATAAGGATATCATGCCTTATTTTGATAAATACAAACATGTGTATAGTTGAAATTTAAGTATATTGTGGTCCCCCTTAAAAATTTGGACACCCAAAAATTTTACAATGGCCAATTTTAGGCACCCAGTTTCCAATTCCTGGCTAAGACCCTGCCTTCACCACTTGGTTAGTCAAAATTTAGCCTATATATGGCAGAACAAGTAAGAAAAATTGAAATACAAATTCAAAAGTATCATAGTGCCAGGATGCTTCTGTGTAATAAAGGTGAACTTGGATATGACGGACTCAATGGGACCAGGAATATTGGTCCGTCATAAGCAAAATCTGTCGTATACATATGACGAATACTTAATATGCATCGGACTGGGACCAAGCATATCGTCCGTCATATGCAAAAATCTGTCGTACAGTGGTCCGTCATATCCAAGTTCACCTGTACTACTATCGTGATACTTCATTCCGCAGTTATTATCAAAAGTATCATAGGTCCAGACAACACTTTCTTGAGGAACTCTTAAATATGGACGGGTTAATGAACTTTGCAGTAAGTGGTGCGTCTTATTCCTAGTATAGGGTTTTCTACACCCCTGAGTGTGTGTGAAACCCACCAGTATCGGAATTTGTCACAAATCTTCAAAAATTTTCAAAATATATTTGAAGAAGGCATATTTCCAGTATAGAAAAATAAGTTCAATCAGAAACGTTTGGATGTCTTGTGAAGGCAGTTCCATTTGTCTAAGACAGCTAATTACAAGATGAAATACCTTATATTGTCAGTGGAACTTACTAAAAGTTATTGTGCCAGATCAACATAAGAGGTTTTGGTATGAACAAGAAGTTAATATACTAATTCTGGATGGTTTCATTTTCTAAAAATGAGAGGTTGAATTCTCAACTGAATTTATCTTGATATGCATGCATATAAACTGTGAAAAAGGAATAAACTTATAAAGTTATTATTTTCATTTTGTGTTCTTTTTCTCTAATTTCACCCCTGCCTCCACCATTCCCTAGTGAGGGTAAAGATATGATATCCTGGGGGTGGGGAGACATGTGCATATTTGAAATAATTAATCTGTCTCTCAAAAATTGGAAAAATGACAATCTTTATGAATATTTGGAAAAAACAATTTCTCTGAAAAAAAACAACGTATTTGATTATTTCTCAAGCGTCAGGAAATGGCTGGAAATTCATTTCAGAGTGTCCACACCCACTAAATGTTAACTCCTGCGAAACATTTCAATTTCGAATCAAGAAATATCTAGATAAGTGTAATATAGATAACTCTAAAAGCTACAACGACGTGAAATATGCGCTAAGGGATATGTTTTTGATTGAGTGATATTGGGCCGAAACAAATAATCCGTTACCAACTTTCCTAGGCCTATCTGCAGGTTTAGATGGACGTCTGATGCATCATCCAACTTTTGACTTGAGTAACTCTAGATCTTGAAATTGTCGTTTGGGTCTTTTATACTTTTGACAATAACTTAGAAATATGGAACGATTTTACAAAATATCTGAAGGTAAGTTGTTGGTTATGTTACGATAAATGATCCTCCTTCAAATATGTTGCTAGTTATGTCGTAGCCTGGAAGATTTCACCAAAATTGTGAGTCTTCTTTTGGCCGTAGCAAGTAAAAATGGAACAAGCAAGCCGTATCCCATGAGACCTAGAAATATTCGAAAAAGGATTCCGCGCAGATTTCTGTTCGAGGAGTTGGACTAAAACACATAGGATTTAGCTAGGGGATTCTCTACGATGGACCAAGTGTGAAAGAGAAAATAAATTTAAATTTATTTTCACTCCTGTTTATTGGGGAGAGAAAATAAAATCAAATTCATTTTCACTCCCGTTTATTGGAGAGAGAGTAAATTCAAATATATTTTCACTCCCTGTTATTGGGGAGAGAAAATGACTTTGAATGTGTTTTCTCTCCTAAATAAACGCGAGTGAAAATAAGTTTGAATTTATTTTCTCTCCCCAATAAACGGGAGTGAAAATAAGTTTGAATTTATTTTCTCTCCCCAATAAACGGGAGTGAAAATCAATTTAAATTCATTTTCTCTTTCACACTTGGTCCATCGTAATCCTCTTGTATGTCTCTCTTCTTCTTCTTCTTCTTCTTCTTCTTCTTCTTCTTCTTCTTCTTCTTCTTCTTCTTCTAACGAAGCATAAATGTAAGGCTCCTCTGCGTGGTTTGTGTCTTTTACTGGATATCATTCGTCAGTAGAATTTGGAATCATGACATGCTTTAGAGTTTTGGAATAAGGAATTACGAGGATATTTTCCTTACGCATTATCGAAAATATTTGAACGAGTAAATTGCAACTCAGCAACTTGCCCCTTACAATGCCACTTACAACTAGCAAAGAGACGATAATAGAAATTCCAAATTCAATACGCAAATATAAAGGTAAGGTATTCGGTTCATAGTCTTGTATCCACCGAAATGTTCACACGACCTTCCTCCCCTAGCAGGCCTGTACACACGGAAACCGTTTCAATCCCCCGAGGATTATTCCAGAGCAGCTGGCAGCATATAGTGCACACGCTCTAAGCACTGCCTAATTAATGTAAGGTACCCATTTTGCAGCTGGGTAGACTACTATAACTATAACTACTCCATCAAAGTGCATATACCCTGATTTAGCCCATTATTACTAGTATATTATTATTGATTTAATGGCCTACATAATAGAACCTTATGTTGTCATGTTGTCATTATATATATATATATATATATATATATATGAGGCTACAGCATACATGTCAATGCTTGTATTGACCCTCGCTTATCAGAGTAGTCAGCCTCGTTGTGGAGATAACATCTGGTACCAACGGCCCCTCCGCATCAGTATTGTCTGAAGGTAACAATAGACACGTGGTGCAGTCATCTCCCTGGCGATCAATGCCAGTCTCCGCATCCTCATCCCCATCCTCCCCATCATCATCATCATCCACTAGACGTGGCAGTATCCGTTCAATTTCACACACGTTTCAGCATACACGTTTCGAACCACTTCCAATATATACCAGTGTCCAATCCTACACACACTTATTAT
Organism: Maea johnstoni; assembly: GCA_963942565.1. Classification (NCBI taxonomy): domain Eukaryota; kingdom Metazoa; phylum Annelida; class Polychaeta; order Spionida; family Magelonidae; genus Maea; species Maea johnstoni. The sequence continues at coordinate 31,432,481 of OZ012700.1, forward strand.
TACTTAGTATGACTCTTTAAACTTGTAAGTAAGTAACCACTCGAATAAGGATGATCAAATATTGTTTATTCATCGTGTTTTGCGGGGGTGCTTTAGCTGGGATATCTTACGTCAAAGATCAACGAACGGACCACATTGAATTCCCGCCGAAGATTGGTCTTCGGAGAGGCAGCAGTCCGGTGCCGGAGGGTCACCTACGACCACTAGGTAAGTACACTATAGAACGGCAATATAAATGCACAAATTATAATTTCCAATCTTCTTTAATATACAGCAATTCTAGGTTTGTTAGTATGTAGTCGATCAAATGATCAAGGAAAAATGGTAGTTCAGACATAAACCCTACATATTTTCCCGTTTATGTTTTCCTACTGAACGGTACATGCATCAAATAGACGTCGGCAGTAAAAACATCAGATGCATACGTAAGGTTCAATATTGTTGAACTAGGAAAAATGGTTGTTTTCTACTCATGGGCTTTCGGTCAACGCGGTTTTTCTTGGCCATTGGATAAGTATGGATTTAAATCGTATACATAAACATACTCAAATCCACAATTTATATGTGTCTTATCTGCCTCTCTGAATATACAGACAACTCTGCTTAATCCGGACTGATATGTACCCTAAATATGTGTCCGGATTAGGCAAAATCCGGATTATGCATATGGGATTTATATGTATAGGAAGGGACCGGTACCTTCCAATCTGTCCGGTTTATACGAAAGTCCGGAATTCACATGTCTGGATTAAGCGAAGTTGCCTGTATGTGTATATTACCTGTGACAGACTCTCATTTGTATTACCGGTAATCACACACGTGTGAGAAAGGGCATGTGAGAAAGTTATCACTAGTTAGGTGGTGGTCCTCGCCGGGTACTCCGGTTTAGGTCATTAGTACTTCACGAATGAGCCTCACATGGCCGAAAAAGTGACGCTAATTTAAATTTCACATCTGACTGAAGGCAGGTATTTCATGGAACAACTGGTGGCTTACTTTTACTGGACTGGTCGAAAGGACATGACTGAAAAAATGTTTACAACCTATCTTAATATTAAGTTGAAAGTTCTTGCTGCGCTTTTTAAGACGAGTACCAATGTGCTAGGGATTTCATTTAAAAAGCTATTTTATATCATATTATTTTGAACACATTAGCCACCACTAGCAGAAGGGCTAAACGAACCCTCCAACGTCATATATGGCCATTTAGACATACGGACATCACGCCGACAATTTGGATTCGAAAGTTTGCAAACTGCTGCAATCGACCTATTAACTGATATCCTATGCACATACCTGGTGTCAGAAAATTACCTACTCAGGAGTTTGGATGAAATGAATTCAATTAAGTCGTCTTTTTTTCAAAATGAACCCTAAAGTTTAGAAAATCCTACACCCACCAATCCACCACTGCTTTTGAATTAAAATATGTAATATGGAAGTACTGTGTTTACCATGTAATTCTTGTTGCTTTTTTGCTATTTGAGTGTCTTTAACTTGGATGCAGTTAAGTTATATTTCATATGCCACACATTGACTGAATGACTAAACTTATTTTCCCTATAATCGATATGAAATCACACTAAACATACAAACTATACAAAGTGAAT
>OZ012700.1:31439090-31448555 GCA_963942565.1 Maea johnstoni
GTACTTAGACTCCCTTACATGAGTTCCGAATCAGCACGATACAGACGCTATTGCTAACATCTGAAATATATATATTTATTATCTTACTATCTATATCTATCGATCTGTATATCTATCTATCTGTTTTATTATCATTACTATCATCATTATTATTATTATTATTATTATTATTATAACTATATTGTTAATTATAAATCCTTATTATCATAATTATTATTATTGTTAACATTAATTCTTTATCAATATTATTACTTTTATTACTATCATTATTATACTTATTATTATTATACTTGTTATTATTATATTTATTATTATTATTATCATTATTATTATTATTATTATAATTTATCATTATTATTATTATTATTATTATCATTATTATTATTATTATTATCATTATTATTATTACTATTGTATATTATAATTATTATCATTATTATTATTATTATTATTATTATTGTTATTATCATCATTACTTTCATTATCATAATTTCCAGCTACCCAGAATGCTTCAGTGCGGCACTTCCCGGAAGTACCTGCAGATGTCGGAGCTGTGGATGAGCAGTGGCGGCACGGCCTCCCTCCTCCACTCGCACGCAGACGAAAATATACACTGCGTTTTGGCGGGAAGAAAGGACTTCATCCTCATACACCAGAAAGAACTGGACAAGTCCAACCTTGAGGTTGAAGAGGAGGTGGGTTTTACAATGAGTCCACATATAATTCACAAAAATTTTCTGATACCTATTTACAATATGTTCTTCACAATTATTTTACAAAAAGGATCTCATACCAATTTACAAAATGTTCTTCGCATGTATTTACAAAAAGGTGTCTCATGCCAATTTACAAAATGTTCTTCACATGTTATTTACAAAAAGGTGTCTCATGCTAATTTACAAAATGTTCTTCACATTTATTTACAAAAATGTTTCTCATAGCTTTTTACAAAATGCTCTTCACATTTGTTTACAAAAATGTTCCTAATACCTATTTCCAAATGTTCTTCACATTTATTTTCAAAAAGGTTTCTCATATCTATTTACAAAATGTTCTCTATATTTATTTACAACAAAGTTCCTCATACCTACTAGTATTTACAAACGGGTTTCTCCTATCTGTCTATGAAATTGTTTTCACATTTACTTACAAAATAGTTCATGTTCAAGTTCAAAATTTCTCATACCTACTCACAAAAAGTTCTTCACTTTTATATACAAAAATTTTCCTCATACCTATTTACAAATTGGTCTTTACATTTATCTACAAAAAGGTTTCTTATACTTATTTGCAGAATGAATGTTCTTCACATTTATTTACAAAAAGGTTCCTCATACCCACATATGAAATGTCCTTTACATTAAGATATTCCTCATACCTATTTACAAAATGTTCTTCACATTATTTACAATTTTACGGATGCTCATACAATACAAAAAGGTTCCTCATACATATTCATATTTATTTACTAGAGTTTCTCATAACTATTTACAAACTGTTCTTCTGATATATATAAGTTCCCCATACTTATTTACAAAATTTTCTTCACGTTTATTTACAAAAAGGTTTCTCATACCTATTTAAAAACAGTGCCCCAACTGTTTTGATTATAGTTCCTCACATTTCTTTCCGATAAGTTCATCCATCATTTCACAAAACGTTTCTCAAGTCTATTCACCAAAATGTGCCTAACATATCTACAAACAGTTCCTAAATCATTCAGAAAAGTTCCTTACACCTTTTACAAAAATGCCTATATTTAATTCCAAAACAGACCTATTAGATGTAAAAAAAACTTACCCTGTTCCCAAGTTGTTCACATCTCTTAGATTTCAACGTAGCAAGACGTGAATGAGCTGAATACTGTAAATCACTTAAATATGGCGTGAGCATTATATAGCGTAATTACGGTACTGCACTGGATAGCGTGATCTTAGTATAGCGGTGAACGAGAACAGCAGTAGCAAGTTCAATTAAGCATTTGATAAAGACGGGGATTTTACAATAGCGCATATGGACAGAGCGCTATTATCGCTATCTTATTGTTCCCGCTATACTTAAGTGATTTACAGTATCTCGTCTTCTTTCAGTACCCCCATTCACGCTCCTACCATTCCAACCTCGACATGGATTTCATCAACGTATTTAAGAACTACAAGTTCCAAGAAACTCCCTGGATTTGGAGCACCCTTCGAGAAGGGGACTGCCTTTATGAACCCGCTGGTAGGTCCCTTGTTTTTACTTTAGGTTTTCGCAGTCCAAACTTTTCATTAACCTAGTAATCCGTATGTATTGGCACAAATGGTTACACATTTATCCAGTTGCTTTTTTGCTTTGTCCAAATGTAATTGCTAACATGGCACTGCTAGCTTAAATCCTATTCTTATGAAGTAATATTTGGCGATCATTTTCTGACGATAGCTACAAAATCTACCAACATAACTTAAAATCAAAGATGTCATAAGACTTAGTGTTTTAACATACCTACCTGTTGGGCATGGCCGAATTCACATGCAGTGAAACTTGATTTAATGAACACCGGCATTCAGGTAAACACGTGCTGATTATCTGAACACTTTGATTTGATACATCCATAAAGGAAGAAAATATATTAATCCATTCATAACATCAAAGAATTACAAGGAAAACTATAACTATAACACACTTATACTACAACGATGACTTACAATATTACAAATTGTATCAATGTTTTCTCCATATTACATAAGCTGTTGAAAGCGACGTAAAAACTGCTTCCTTCCTCCCTTCTCTCCATGTTTACTTGTGTTGTTTTGCAGGATACTTCCACCAGGTGCGCAGCTATGGCCGCAGTCTGTCCTCTACCTACCTGTGGGCGCCCTCCCCAGACTACGACGCCTCGGACTGTAAGGACCTGAAGCCTGACACTGAGATAAGCCTGGCTGATACAACCTTCTTCTGGACATACATCAATAACGTTAAGGTACTGTAGATATGGATAAATTGCCGTGTACAAAATCAGACGACCTTAACCTTTCCAGAATTTGCCAAATCTTAATTTATCGGTATTTCCGGATTTCGTCACTTTTTCTGCCATATTATGGGCGAATTCATGATTAGTCGTTTGTAAGTAGTGAAGGAAACTGGAGTACAAGGTGTAAAGCTCCGCCTAACCCAAAGTCACTGGCAACTTTCTCACATGCCCAGGCCAGGATTCGAACCCAGGAAGTGGTAGGAGATAGCTAGCAGTCAATGACGGTGCTTTAGACCGTTCGGCCATGAGAGCAACTAGAGTAACTCTTTTCCACAAAGTTGCAGGTGACTTAAGCCCCTTTTACACTATGCTGGCAACTTGCTCGCAACGTGGTGGCAAAAGATGGTTGCGGGGTATTGCCACCACATTTTTACCCCCATAATTTTCTATTGAATCAAGTTTGTACAATGTATTTTTTATATCGAAGATATAGTCAATAAATACTTACTAACTCACTTATTGCCCCCCGTCGCCAATGGTCGCCAGTACGTTGCCACTGCTAGTGTAAAAGGGGCTTTGGAGTTAGGCTATGGTTTTTGCTGATACTCCGGTTTCCTTAACCTGTTACAACTGGCTAGTCACGAGGCAATAGGTATCGAAAATTAAAATTCCCAATTTCCACATTACTGCTAATAAATGACATAAACCGTATATTGTGAAAACATTTAGTACATTATACATTAGTTAAAATCGGAAATAATAACACGGTAAACAGTAGTTCTATAATATAACAAATATAGTATGGTAAATACAACATGTCTGCCGTGCAATGGATCAATAAAAATCAAAAGTCATCGTTTGTCTTCTGGCACCCGGTGTTTAGTCCCAAAAGGCCATGTCGTAAACTCCACCCTGTATACATAATAGGCGTGGATCTCCCTTTTAGACTAATGTTTATCAGCATGATAAGGCAACTACGCCAACAGCATTTTAGAATAGAGAAACTTGCAAAAACTTTCCAATAAACTGAAAGGCAATAGTATGTGATACATTGTGCACTACCTTTTCCTACTTTTAGCAACTGTCCAACATCAAGCTGAATGACAAGAGTCTGCTGCATCACCTGCTGATGCTGATGCGTGACGATGGCCATCTCCACAGCGAGAGGTTCGAAGCCTTCTACAACGAGCTTATGCATGAGGTGAGAACAATTCAAACTTTTCCTGATGCCCAGTTCCACCGGCCCAGCTACCGCTCTCACATATAAGGAAGGAATTGGTTTTTACGTCGCTTTCAACAGCTTAGGATGGGATCCGCCGTGGCCTAGTGGTTACGATGCCTGGCTCCCAAGCGTGAGTTCCCAGGTTCGATTCTCCGCTGGATCCCCAAGCGGCTTGGCCTGGTCGCTATATAAATGTGCGGCGTTGTGGAGGACTACCTATGGTCCTTCTGCAACAGAAAGACCCCTTGGAACTATTCGTGAAAAGTAGGGAATTCCTTCCCGGTTCTGGGTTTCTATCTCGTCGCGATATGACCTAAGCTGTTGAAAACGACGTAAAACCCCATGCCTTTCTTCCTTCTTTCCTTCAACAGCTTAGGTCATATCGTGATGAGATAGAAACTCGGAACTGGGAAATAATTCCCTTCTCCTCACACATGGTTTCAAGGGGTCTTTCAGTTGCAGAAGAAGCATAGACAGCCCACCATAGCGCCGCACATTTATAAAGCAAACAAATTAATCTGCTTGTGAGGATCCAGCGGAGACTCGAACTGGCGAACTCACGCTTGGGAGCAAGACATCTTAACCACTAGGCCAGGGCGGACCCCCGCTCTTACATATAATGTAGAGTGATTGAATGAGGTTTTAAAGGCACATTGGCACACAAAGTACATTCAGTGCCATACTATATTACCAAAAAGTGGTCCTTTGTCATTGTTTATTTTGATGTGGAATTTCGTTTTTCGTCACTTTTTCTGCCATAGTGCAGTTAAGTCATGACTAGCCAGTTGTAAGTGATGAAGGAAAGCGGAATTACCGGTGTACCCGGCAAAAACCACCGCTTAACCCCAAGTCACCGACAACTCTCTCACCTGCCCTGGGTGGGATTTGAACCCGCACAGCCGGTCCCCCTGGCCCATCTATAGGCCATATACTGTTGAGTGAGTGTTTAAAGGCACATTGGCACAATAGTCCATAACACTTACTAATAATTCTAAGTGAAAGAGGAAACAGATGCAGAGTAAGACCAGAGCCTTCAGATCCAAAGAGGACCAAGGCATCTTTTAGATGCATGGTATCCATAGACAGATCCACACACCTCCCTTCTTTATAAGGCGAGCATGGTGCCACACCAGCCTAGGGTTCCCCGGGAGGTGCCAGCTCCTATTGCACACCATTAAGCATGCCAAGTAGGTGTGCCCCTTGTGGTGTATCACATTGCAGCTCTCAATATTACACAAACTAACAAACTACACCTAGGTAATATTGGTGTTAGCTAATTTTAAGGAAAATGCCCAACCAAAGCCCCGAATCTGTAGTTCTATCAAAACCTCATCTAAAATGCATGCAATTTTGATATACATTAACCATTTGTGTTAGAATTGATGTGCTGAATAAGATAGGATCAACCCCATCGTACTGTGATATCATATGTAGGAAGGACTGTTCAACTTAAGGTACATTTTGCATTACGATGCAATTAAGCATTCGCGATTGGTCTATATCAGCGGTGAAGTGCAGAAGAACCCAACTTAGCATCTTTACCTTTAACGGGAAGGATTTGAACTTACTACATCGCAAAAAGTGCTCTAGTGACCTTTGATTTTGATTTTTGCCTCTAAACTACAAGCATAAAATAGTCAATATTAAGGATATTCATTATGATTTAGCTCTCACTAACTACAAATAAATTAGTACAACTGCAATGAATAAATGAAAAATAAATGAGATAAATAAATCATTGGAAAAATATAATGAAAAAATAAATAGAATATATTTTAAAAATAGTTCAATTTTGTTTTATAACATGAACGTTTCTTTTCATTGATGCTGTGTACGTTTCTGTATTTTACTATATCTTACTAGGTAGAAGTGCTTTCGATTGCTAATGACACTGTTGTTATGCCAAACATGGTATGTATATAATATATGAGACGTGAGGTCTAGTTAGAAGTTATATTTTAACATATGTTTTATGTTTGCAGGTGAAGAAAGAACATCCGTCGGCCCAAGAAGTTTTCAAGATTCTTACCCCTTCTGGAAAAGATCTGCTTTACAGGCAAGAGGTTCTTAAACTGGATCCAAAGACACTTAAACAAGTAGCCGACATACTTAATATGCCTCACAGCAAGCATCTCCATGACGAACTTTAACGATGTGGAACACTATTAGTTTGATTTACTGCCGCTAGACGTCGCAGCTAGTACTACTCATTTTCATATTGTGCCCAAAGATGGACATTGGCATGTGATAGCCGTTCTGATATGTAACAGCCATCTGAATCTTGAATGTAAATCTTAGAATGTAGGAACTATCCTGAAAGCTGAATTTGAAATGTGAATATCAAACAATATTTCTTAGCATTTGTGAGCTATCCTACTTTACTATCAACGCCTCGATGTCTACACACAGACAGTACTTAATATTCAACGTTTTTAAGATCTGCATTATCTTAGCAATGTCTAACTTTCGTGATGTTATTAGTTATCAACTGTTTTGGAGTGTGATACAACTTATATCTCGCAATCAGAGGGCTGTATCACCCGAGGCGCAGCCGAGGGTGATACAGCCCTCTGATTGCGAGATATAAGTTGTATCATACTCCAAAACAGTTGATAACGAATTTATCTCATGATTGCCTCCTCGACCTCTGCATAGGTAATAAAAATGAACATGCATACATACATACAAATACTGGGAGGTTAATACAGGATTCTGAGAGGTTAATACAACTTCATATCATATGGCAATTGACCAATCAAAAGAATTTTGCCAATCATGAGATAAATAAACGTATTAGCCTAACTCATGACAATTTTGATTCATGAATTATGATGTGATTCAAAATATATAGTGGCGTTTGTTTTATACCTCCACTATCAAAGCATGTCATCTAAATATTGATGGGCATTGGAAACCATGGTATATCATAGCTTTCAAGATATGTCACGTCTATCATAATATGTGTATATACATACATACATATATATATATATATATATATATATATATATATATATATATATATATATATATATATATATATATATATATATATATATATATATATATATATATATAAAAGACCTGTTGATAATGTGTTCTATCTAGAAACCTGACAATTACTTGGGGTTTCCAAAGATAAATTGTATCCATTGTATGGTAGATGTTAGACGTTAGACGATGTTGGTTTCTGATACCTTGCTTTGTGTTTAACATATATAAACCTCGAAAGTATCAACTATGTATCAACATATTACTTGTAAATTGATTTTGCATGTTAAAAAGCTTCTGGAATTTTTAAACATTATTAAATATGTCTTTCTGTTTTGATCTGTCAACATTCCATTATAAATGTTGTTATGTATTATTGAGTACATTTCCGTCAGGGTATATACATGTATTCGCAACGTCTGTAAGAGTGCCGCATACGTGCCTATTTATTGGAACAAATTGGCCACCAAAATTGCATTTCCCTAAAACAGCCGTTGATCAACCAACATTGGGTATAAAAACCTTGCTGACTTCCGTGAGCTTAAAGGTATTCGGTTTATAGTCTTGTATCCACCAAAGCGCTCACATGACCTTCCTCCCCTAGCAGGCCTGTACACACGGAAACCATTTCAATCCCCCGGGGGATATTCCAGAGCTTAACACAAATATTTCGAAATAATGATACAAATTGTAATAGTTGGAAACTTCTATATATGTCATAAAGAAATACTAAACGCAACAGGGATTATTTAAGATATTCTGTTATCAAATTATCTCCATACAATTTATACGCTCCTAATGTAATAGGGTCGAGTTCTAAGAATTATTATATTCCAGGACACGCGCACTTTATTAAGATACATCTACTTTATATTTTCGAAATATCCCATACTTACCTACACAGACTGACGATAAAAGCTTTTATCGATCCCCGACACTTTACACCAACAACCTAAAACTGCCCACTACTGATATTGTGAAAGATTTCATTAACAACTAAACCACGTACACTATGGGATACACAGCCCCACCCTTACGTGACACTTACCAATATAAATGCAAAGAGAGAGTACCACGTTGGACACTGATTACGTGAACTGTGTGCAAAATAAATTTTGCAGATTTATCCTTCAAGGCCATGTAAGTGTCAAAGCCCTTTTGTTATATAACGACATTTTTATCCTTGATCGAGAAAGATCATAAACCTTTACCAGATAAGATATATTTTTCATAAGCACTTTCATAAAATAATTTGATTCCACTAAGGAAGTAAGAATGTTGGATGATTGAGTAATATCATAATAATGCTTTCCACCCTTACGTAATGTGTTCATAGTAATGTGGTTACAGTAGCTGTAATATATAATATTTCTGTGAAGCGATAAAAACAATATTCACTTAGGGTAGCTTAAGGGGTTAATTTCTCTTCCTCTACCCTGCATTTATTTGACAATTTAGCCTAAAATACAAGGTAAAGATTTCCTGAAAGGTCATCTATTGAAAAATACACCAAGCATCACAGAGGTACCCTCACAGCAGGTTTAAAGATGTGTGGGGTAGAAAACATGCATTGTGTTTTCAGACGGAACTCCCACCCAACTATGGATCGTAGTCCTGCTTTCAACTTAGGTATATACTGTATGAAATGAAAAATGAGATTTGGGAAATAGTCTGTCTGTATATCTAGATTCATGTATGTAAGTATGTATGTATGTATGTATGTACGTACGTGCATATGTTTGTATGTTTATTGACTGTACTGGGATGGTACAAAATCATAGCTAATACAAGAAGATATACAAAATTATAATAATAGAAAGCCAAAAGGCTAAACACGACAACATAAAAATATATGTATGTATGTGTTTATGCATTGACCACAGCATAATAAAATTACGAATCATACAGTAAGACAATACACATTAGCAAGAACAGAATACAATGATGATTATACAAAATAAGGCCGGTTTCATACTCTGTTCGACACATATTCAGGTAATCTTAAAGCAAGTGCAGGTAATTGACAGGTGTGAGATATAGCGACGAGGTGCTCTAATAAGGTGTGGCTTTATCCCATACCTGCCAATCACTCCATTGTATGTATGTATGTATGTATGCATGTATGTACGTACGTACGTATGTATGTATGCATGCATGTATGTATGCATGTATGTATGTATGTTCATTGACTGATACATGAGTTACAATGGCATACACACATTGTATGTAATGAAAATAAGCAGAAACAAAAATAAACATATAAAGAGTAAGGGTAGAACTTAACTTGGAGAAACAAAAT
>OZ012700.1:31448755-31561975 GCA_963942565.1 Maea johnstoni
CAATAGACTATCACCTAGTCAAATCAGAGACAAAAGTATAGTAATACAATAGACTATCACCTAGTCAAAACAGAGACAAAAGTATAGTTAATACAATAGACTATCACCTAGTCAAAACAGAGACAAAAATATACTTAATACAATAGACTATCACCTAGTCAAAACAGAGACAAAAATATAGTTAATACAATAGACTATCACCTAGTCAAAACAGAGACAAAAATATACTTAATACAATAGACTATCACCTAGTCAAAACAGAGACAAAAATAAAGTAATACAATAGACTATCACCTAGTCAAAACAGAGACAAAAATATAGTAATACAATAGACTATCACCTAGTCAAAACAGAGACAAAAATATACTTAACCCATTCATACCCGTATCAGCCAAAACTGCTACTAGTCAAATAGATCTCCAGGTATGAAAGGGTTAAAGGACAATTACCCCATGAATAAAACATGACAACGATGTACTTAAGACATGTGTTTGTTTAGAACAAAGTAGACAATTACTTATTTTGACTGATGGCCCAGTGGTCTAAGGCATTGCCACTGACTATTTGCTGTCTCTCACCAATGAGGGCCTGCCCTGATGGTCCAGTGGTCTAAGGTGTTGCCACTGACTGCTAGCTGTCTCTCACCACTGATGGCCTCCCACGATGGATGGGTGGTCTAAGGCATTGCCACTGACTGTTCACTGTCTCACCACTGAGGGCCTGCCCTGATGGCCGAGTGGTCTAAGACATTGCCACTGACTGCTAGCCGTCTTTCACCACTGAGGGCCTGACCTGATGGCCGAGTGGTCTAAGGCATTGCCACTGATTGCTCGCTGTCTCTCATCACTGATGACCTGCCCTGATGGCCGAGTGGCCAGTGGTCAAAGGCATTGCCACTGACTGCTCGCTGTCTCTCACCACTGAGGGCCTGCCCTGATGGCCGAGTAGTCTAAGGCATTGCCAGTTTGCCACTGACTGCTAGCTCTGCTGTCTCACCACTGCCTGAATTCTAATCTCGTCTGGGGCATGTGAGAAGGATGACAGTGACTTGGCATGACGAAATATCAAAATTCCAAATTCCTACCATATAGTCGGGATATCTTACCTCATGTTTGCGTTGTAGTTCCTCCACCATGGTTTTAGTGTACCATATGGTGGGGAAGCTCTCGCGTCGCGGATGACGATAGTTTCTGTTCAGATCCCTCGCGGAAAGTGAACAGCGATAATTGCCGACGATCACTCCATCTGGGTTCAACATCGGCACAATCATGAAAATCGGTTTATTCCGTAATTCCTTGTAAAGTAAAAAAATTAAAGGGTTACTGTTGACATTTCCACAATGAATTAACAATGGTACGATCATGAAAATCAGTTTATTCCGTAATTCCTTGTGAGAACAAAATTAAAGGGTTAATGTGGTCAATTTCATAATGAATTAATAACAGTATGATCATGAAAATCAGCTTATTCCGTAATTCCTCGTTAGAACAAAATTAAAGGGTTAATGTGGTCAATTTCATAATGAATCAATAACAGTATGATCATGAAAATCAGCTTATTCCGTAATTCCTTGTTAGAACAAAATTAAAGGGTTAATAACCCCGCCAAACTGGTGACAATGTTCCATGGTCAAAACACGGTCGACCATGTTTGGAACATGGTCGACACCGTTTTCTGACCATGGTTATTTTGACCTTGTTCTGACCGTGTTCTGGCCATGTTCAGAGTTGACCGTGTTTCATGTTTGGGACATGGTCAACTCTGGTCTGTCACTGATCTCTGACTTTTTTATGTTGACCTTGTTTTGACCGTGTTCTGACCATGTTCTGACCGTGTTCTGACCATGATCATAGTTGACCATGTTCAATGTTTGGAACTTAAAGTCACAAACAAGAAAGAAATATATAAAGGTACTTTAAATTGCATACTTCTGATGATATTTTATATTTATTGATAACAATTTGATTATCTGGCATAGCCGTGGATATTTACTGATAATTGTGTGTCAGTCCCCTTTGTTATGAGATTGATCCCTATCAAAGACATATTTGACAACTGTGTTTTTTAATAATGGTTAGGTAATAATATGACCACAATAGATGCTTGATTATGGAGTGGCTATGTTATTCCATTGTATTGTTATATTAGACATGATTGGCCATAGTTTAATCATAGGCCACAATTTGACCATGTCCTAAGTTGACTGTGTTTTGACCATGGTCGAAACATAGGTCGCGAATTCTTGAGAACCCCATTGTCATGTTTTTTTTGTTTGTTTTTTTGCTTTACATAAACAATTTTCCTTAAAGTTTAACATAATAATTTTCTAAAACATCATAACAATCAGATCATATGTCAGTTAATTGTGCCAGTGTAGTAACTTCTCTAATAATCCATATAAATAGATGATGGAAATCATTCAAAGGCAGGAGTTTGGTCGGCCCATACTGAACCTATATATAAAGTTGCCAAAGTAAGATACAGTTAGTGGAATGCAGCCATTTTGAAAATGGAGACACTTGATGATAAAGAATATGTATCAACATAAATAGACATCTATTTCTTGGCTTTGAATGAAATATGAATTTCTGTAATTATCTACTTGTCAATCCAATTAATATTAATATTGATAATAAGGAATGATCAAATTATATGTCAGATTGAACATGGTCGACCATGGTCCAAACATGGTCAGACCATGGTCAAACTCAAACTCAATAGCATATCTGACCATGTTTTAAACATCAACGTAAAATGGCCACCATGGTCAAACCATGGTTGACCATAGTCAATTCTGACCATGGTCGACCATGGTCAGAACATGGTCAGAAGAACATGTTTCGACCATGGTCAGAACATGGTCAGAGGAACGCGTTTCGACCATGTTCTGACAATGGTGGCCATTTAACGTTAATGTTTGAAACATGGTCGAAACATGTTCCTTGACCATGTTTCAACCATGGTCTGAACATGGTCGACCATGTTTCGACAATGATCCAATTCGGCAGGGGAGGTCATTTCCAAAATGAATTAACAACGGTACATTATCATGAAGACGTTTATTTTTCGATTCCTTGTAAGGAAAAATTAAAGGGTTAATGTGGTCAATTTCATAATGAATTAATAGCAGTATGATCATGAAAATCAGCTTATTCTGCAATTCCTTGTAAGAACAAAATTAAAGGGTTGATGAGGTCAATTTCATAATGAATTAATATCAGTATGATCATGAAAATCAGCCTATTCCGTAATTCCTTGTAAGGACAAAATTAAAGGGTTAACGAGGTCATTTTCACAATGAATTAATAACAGTATGATCATGAAAATCAGCTTATTCTTCAATTCCTTGTAAGGAAAGATTAAAGGGTTAATGTGGTCAATTACAGAATGAATTAACATTGGTTTCGATCATGAAAATCAGCTTATTCTGCAATTCCTTGTAGGAACAAAATTAAAGGGTTAATGAGGTCATTTCCACAATGAATTATCATCGATACGATCACGAAAATCAGCTTATTCTAATATTCCTTTGTGAGTGCTCTGCCAAGCTTTTCTCGGCCTGTGATTGGTGGAAGGCAGTCAACAGTGGTAAAAGCTATATAGACCCCTCGGAAGCTGTGGTGTAAGTTACTTTTATGTACATTCTTTCACACCTTTTGTAGGGCAGGTAAAAATTGTGTTGGGCAGTTAGAAATTCATATTAACCTGCCCTTCTTAGCAGGTACCTTCAAAAGTTAGTGTTGAGCCCTGATACATATACCGTATTCTTCAGATTAACCGCGCGGTGCGGGTAGAGGTTGCGAAAATTTTCTGTGGAAGGGATGTTGGCAATCTTCTGTTTCACCGCACACCTCAATGATTGCCGATCGGAGTGTATTGGCCGTCATTGCACCTTTGCGCTTTCGCTATTCAGTTTGCCTAGACGTTTGCCACATGTGAAAAGATCGTTAATTGGTCACTTATACGCGCTGTTTTGCAGACACGGCAAGAGGAAAGGTATGTGATTTTGCTTTTCTTACTTCTTCTGGGGGAAAGATTTACGAATTTTTCATGACAGTTGCGCTGGCCATTCCCCTTCTTACCGTGAAAAAAGGCCCTGAGCGCTTATTTGGGCATGTGCGCTTAAACGGAAGAATACGGTATAATAATTATGTATGAAACCTTACCTTGGCTACAGAATCTGAACCTGTTATATATTTTAGGAGACCTCTCATCATCCAGCTGGAGTTGGACTCTCCGGGATGAACGCGAGCTGTGACGACCACGGCCTTCTTACGAACACCATTCCTCTCATTGTCTGAGAGAGAAGAGATATGTGACAGTGAAATTTGAAAAATACTCTTCCTACCCCCCCCCCCCCCCCCACACACACATATATATATATATATATATGTATATATATATATATATATATATATATATATATATATATATATATATATATATATATATATATATATATATATATATATATATATGTATATATATATATATATATATATATATATATATATATATATATATATATATATATATATATATATATATATGTGTGTGTATATTTTATATATATGTATATATATATATATATATATATATATATATATATATATATATATATATATATATTTATATATTTATATATATATATATATACATATATATATATATATATATATATATATATATATATATATATATATATATATATATATATATATATATTATGTATATATATACATATATATATATATACTTTCAAACTTTTTTTTAAGATTTTAATTATTTCAACACAATGCATTGATTGTGGTTTATGCTTCACTTTTTTTCTTTTTTCTTTTGGTGAAATCTCTCCAACAAAACACCTTTCAAATAAAAAATATTGGCAGGGAAATGTGAATCACAATCACGCCTACAACTCTCCTAGGCCCTATTCCTGAGTTACTTTCAAAATAATCGCAACTCCAGACAACAATTGTTAAGGATCACACCACGGATGAATGGGTTAATCTCTATCACGCGATACAGGTCGGAAAAAAGGTCAGTCTATTGTCCTAGAACAATGGGAGTAATCAAGGCAATTAACAAAGAAATCAAAGTATTGATTTCCCACGATTACCCTTCAGCAGCAGTATCAGACTTGCATGCACAAGTCTTAACCCTTGCAATGCGGAGGCTACTTTCTGCCAAAGCACATGGATGCAAAGTTCTTCAAAAAACGTTCTGTCATATTAATATTCATTGGATAGCTCTCCCTGAGTACTCTCAGATGAGTACCCATTTGCCAGGGTTTCAGTGAATTTTCAGGTTTTTTGTATCATTTTGTATTGGCAAAATTAGCCACCACCAGCATTATAAATAGATATTTTTTGACCATGATTATACAGTCAAACTTGTGCAAACGACCACTTCTTTTAAACGACCACTTGTTGTGAACGACCATTTCAAATCCCCCCAAGGCTATTCCCTGTATATTTTACCTTGATTAAACGACCACTTGCTTGACCATGAAATCTTATACCTAATTGTCAAAGGCCCTTCATTCAACGGCCACTTGAATGCTTAGATGCCTTGTCTATTGGAAAGGGCACAATTAAATGATGAAAGAATCGGTAAAATTGAGAGAAAAGAAAATTTCTGGGGGTCCTCAGTTGTTGTTGGAATACAACTTTTATTTTTCTAAATTGATTAATCTTAAAACATTAATGAAGAAATTTCAACAAACGCAGCTAAACGTAACAACCTCAATAATACCTGGTCATCCTTAATAATTCTTTGTTTTTTCATAACCTCACTCATACCCCCAAGCCCTTCTTAAGAGACCCCCTCCTTGAGAGACCACTTTTGACATTTCCCTTGAGTGGTCGCTTAATAGAGGTTTGACTGTAGTTCATGTCAATATGACAAAAGTTCATGCAAATATCCTAAATTTAACCTTATCATCCCTGTGTCTGTCTTAAAAGGCCCAAATATTTTGGAAAAGTAGTAAGGAAGCATTATTTCATGAACCCAACCAACAATTCTTTTGGACAAATGCATATCTTACGATTTATTACTAAGAAATATCAAACTTTGAATTATAAAATATAAAAAATATCAAACTTTGCTCATTATTAGTTGTTGCCCGGTTACCAAGACTGACACAATTTAGCACCGGGCATGGCGACTTTTCTTTTTTGTTGCTCATTGGGCGAATGGGCAGTAAGACATACACATATATCTCCCATTGCCACATGGTTTTCTTTTTTAAAAAACTAGAAAAACTTAAAATATCGTTTCATATTTAAGAAAAATATCTCTAAAGTAACTAAAAGATATCCAGAATATTTACAACAAAAATTCTCATTTGACCACTGCTGAATATTGAACTCTTTAAAAAATAATTTCTTACCAAAATTTGTAACTGTGAGCAAGAAAATAGCTATTTCCGGCGCGCGTTTCACACATGACCTCTCGCTTCATGACCTTTGACCTCTGAGGTTCGGCCAAGAGGTCATCAAGGTCGTCCTTGAGGTCGGTGAAGGTGTAAGGATAGCAGTGAGCCAGGTAGTAGGTATCCTCCATGTGAGAAAACTCCTGTGTAGAAAAAATAAAAACATAAGAAATAAATTTGAAATATCAAAATTAAAGGCATAGTATGGTATTCGACAAGGTGAAATTGACATCTAAAACTTAAAAGTCCATTTGAAAAATAACCCACAGGTAGAAATCCATGAAACTTTGCATTTAAGCTATCATTGTCATATCCCCTTTGGAAATCCAAAATAACAAGCCGAACGCTGCAGGAGTCCCCCGCTGCCTTTTGAAGAATTTGACTTCAGATCTTGAAAAGTGGGTCAAGGTCACCGGAAATGTGAATTTGTCCGAGATCTTTTATAGATACATTTTTGGTATAAATTTGAGAAGCAGACGTGACTTCGTTATTGAGTTAACGCGATCACAAGATTTTCACCAAAAATGGCCTGTGACCTTGAATTGGAGGTCAAGGTCACCAGAATCCGAACTCGTCCGAGATCTTTTATAGATACACGCTTGGTATAAATTTGAGAAGCCTACGTGACTTCGTTCTTGAGTTATCGCGGTAACAAGATTTTCAGAAGATATGGCCTGTGACCTTGACCTTGAGGTCAAGGTCACCAGAATCCGAACTCGTCCGAGATCTTTTATACATACACGCTTGGTATAAATTTGAGAAGCCTACGTGACTTCGTTCTTGAGTTATCGCGGTAACAAGATTTTCAGAAGAAATGGCCTGTGACCTTGACCTTGAGGTCAAGGTCACCAGAATCCAAACTCGTCCGAGATCTTTTATAGATACACGCTTGGTATAAATTTGAGAAGCCTACGTGACTTCGTTCTTGAGTTATCGCGGTAACAAGATTTTCAGAAGAAATGGCCTGTGACCTTGACCTTGGGGTCAAGGTCACCAGAATCCGAACTCGTCCGAGATCTTTTATAGATACACGCTTGGTATAAATTTGAGAAGCCTACGTGACTTCGTTCTTGAGTTATCGCGGTAACAAGATTTTCAGAAGAAATGGCCTGTGACTTGACCTTGAGGTCAAGGTCACCTGAATCCGAACTCGTCCGAGATCTTTTATAGATACACGCTTGGTATAAATTTGAGAAGCCTACGTGACTTCGTTCTTGAGTTATCGTGGTAACAAGAATCTGGACGGACGGATGGACGGACGGACGGACGGACGGAGGGCATTTCTATAGTCCCCCTCTCGGGCGGGGGGACTAAAAAGGGGGGTCACCGGTCATCCAGTCTATATAGGTGGCGCCAATGTGATGCTAAATTTGCAGATTTCACGTCTTAAATTGAAAGGGCATTTAAAAGATAACCCACAGTTAGCGTTTCATCAGACCTTGCATAGTCTTTCATTGTGAGGTCCCCTTTGAATATCTCAAACAAAAAAAGGGGGTCACCAGTCATGCCGTCCATATAGGTGGCGCCAAAGTGGCACTTCCGTTTGCGAATTGCATTGTTTGCCACTTTGGCGCCACCTATATTTCAATCTCATCCAGAATACTCCATTGTGCTTAGATTGTTTGCAAAATCTACATTGCAAATCAAAGCAAAACAAATCAAACCGTTTCAATGTTAATGTTTTCAGTGACTGTTGTTTTTCAGGCATGAATTAATCAGACTTTTGACATTTAACTTCTTCACTGGTTCAAATGATCAACTGAGTTTTAAACGAATACTCCTAATATGACGAGAAAGCAAAGCTTTAAATGCAGCTCGATGATATTTCTGCATGCCCCTTCAAATGCAGTCACAAAGTGTTTGTTATTGTTATTAGTATAGGGATTAAGTATGGCCCGGAGGGCCGTGTGGCGAATAAAGCTGAGGAGCTGATGTCAACCCGTTCAAGGCGCAAAGCGCCGAGAACGGGTTGACATCAGCGACGAAGCTTTATTCGCCACACCGCCCGACAGGACATACTTAATCACTATTATAGCATGATAAGAAATTGAATTGAAATGAATTATATGTTAGATATAGGGTATTATGACCGGAGCACTTGTCTTGGGATTGCTGATTGTTTGAATGTTGAACAGAGCTTGACCCAGTTTGACCACAGGCGCCAAACTTGAAATTCAGAAAGAGGCAGATCTCATGAAAGGTCAAGGTCACCTCAGTTTAAAGCTGTTTGATTGCAGATTGTTTCCCATATAAGAAAGACCCTAAAACAGTTTTTTACATGTGTCTTGTCTGTACCTATTGTTTCATGGTCTCTTTATCTTAATTACCTCATTTTAAAGCCTGTAGGACATATATTTGTGACATATACATGTTGAGGTCAAAGGTCAGAAAACCGGGTGGCCTCACCCGGTTGCATCCGGGTGGGAATCAGCCTTACCTTACCACTTGTAGATACACACTATGATGTAGTGTAACCGCCTCCATTAGGCGTATGGGTAGCATCGGTGTTCTTATTCCTCAATCTCTTTGTCGTCGTTTTGTCGTCTTTAGGGAGGAGTGCACTTCTGGCCGAGTGCAGGGAGTAGCACAAATTTCTACTGACTATCTCTACAGCTAAGGTGGCCTCGGGGTTACCGCCCAGTATAAAGGAAGAGTCCACTATGACCTGGATGAGTTTTCCTGGGTTACTAATGATTTCCTCAGCATGAGCCTCGCCTACCAGGTCCCACAGCTTAGCATGGAGTTTTTGCATATATCCTTCTCTGTTTGATTGCAGTCTTGGGCAGTACAGTAGGAAGTGTTCCAGGTCCTCGGATGCATCTCTGCATATTTTACATACTGGATCCTCCTTCTTGTATCTAGCTTTATCGGCCTGCAGACAATAACGCCCAACCAGAATTCTCGCCTTAACTTGAGCCTTCTTGATGTCTAGGTGGTTTATGTCAACGGAGGACCACACATGATGAAGTTGGCCTGGCCTATAGCATCGCGAGTTCAGATACTTCAATGTTGACTTCTCCGCAGCCTCTTCCACCAGACGTCGGTACCAGTAGCATTGCACAGCCCTCCTGACTTGTTTACTCCATTGACCTTTCAGTGGCGTATTCTCTAACAGATCGTATGGGCTTGGAAGGCTGTACTTAGACAGAATAGCACGGACCTTTTGCGTCCAGCTGGCAGACTGCATATCTTTGAGCGCAAGCTGACGAGCGACGATCTCCTTCTCTCTGGACGAGTGTAGATGCAGCACTCTGACGTAGAGACATATCACCAAAGTATCCAGGATAGCTTCCGTCGGCATGGTTCCGAGGAGGATATGCACGGCACACGTAGCAGTTTCTCTTGGTAGAAACTGTATACGCTTGAGTAACGTGCGCATATACGTCTCTAGTTTCTGCAGGGCTGTATCGTTCATGGCGGTCACCTCAAATCCGTAGGTCAGCACTGGAGTGATCCTTCTGGATATGATGTTTAACGATGTAGCTGGGTGCAGTCCGTTGATGCCTTCGAAGTTACGACCTAGAAGCATATACGCAGACTTCCTAGCCTTTTGTATCCTCTCTTCTGCTGCCACTATGCACTTAGCATCTGGTGTACGGATTATTCCGAGGTGGGTTTCTTCGGTTGAGTATTCGATTTCTGCCTCATTCATGATGATTGGTTGCATGTTGGCTTGCTTTCGTGGGTTCTTCTGGAATATCATAGCTTTGGATTTGGTTGCACTGTATTGGAATCTCTCTTGTGTTGATTCGATCCACGCTAGCTCGGCCATCGTCTGCAGGTCTGTTACATTATCTGCAAGCAAGGCGACATCGTCCGCGCAGGTTGGTGTTCCAACATAAATAGATCCAATATGGCTTCCAATACCGGACTTCTCCATTCTCTGTAGGAAGGGGTTGGTCTTGCCGATGAATACATGTGCTGAGTTTGACCCACCTTGACGTATCCCCTGGCCTTCCTCAAACTTTTCAGAGGTCTGCCCTTTCCATTTAATGTCTGAAGTCATCTGTTTGTAGTTGTCGTTCAGAAGCATCCATAAGTCGCCGTAGATGTGTTGATCGTGGAGACGATTCAGCATGGCGTTGTGATAGACGACATCAAAGCACTTCGAGCCTTGACCACCAACATTATAGGTTATAAGGAACAGCGGTTGCTATATGAGAATGCTATAATAAAGTCATTCTTTACTTGTACTTCGCGGAAACATATAGGAAGCCCCTTGATATGAGCTTTATCTTCGTGCGATAACCACACACAGTATGCGTAGCGATTGACCGAAAATGTGGCATAAAAATTACTACGACTTCAACCTGTTGCAAAATCGTCATTCCGCAACCGATTTCAACAAGAATTAGGAGACATGTAGAATTATTTGTGGCAGTTGTAACGATTGAAATTACATGGAAATCGATTCACGGAAAGATGAGTAAATTCATTTTTACTGTGAATATCGAAGTTACGATTTTGGAATCCGCAGAATTCCGTCGTAACATGCAAGGTTATCATCAAGCGAGCGAGACATTAGAGACAAACAGACAGACGCCAACACCAAAATACCTGCCTCAGTATACTACTCTGCATATATCACGATATCACGATATATGGGGTAATTAACTTACCATTTGCCATTCCAGCATGTAATAAGCCATATCTCTCTGCAGCAGTGGGCACTGACGATTATTGCTATTCAAAGAGTAACTGAAAAGATCAAACAAACACGGCATGGAGATGACTCGCTACGTAGGACTGTCATTACAAAACATTTTAGTGGTTCGTGTTTTACATGATAATCTAATGATTTTAAGAATCTAGGAATGATTCTTGGAAGAGCTGAGAAATTTCTGCTCGATTATTTGGTAATAATCATGAGAGTCGTAGGTTTTTACCTTATAAGGTAATATTTATCATAATTACCTTATATGGTAATACTTATCATAATTACCTTATATGGTGTCCTGTTCTCACCCAGCCAGTTCCTTTACTCTGAGCATCCTTTTCACTGTATAATAGCGGCCTCATGCCTGAAGGAGCAGAAAAAACATACAATAACAAACATTCAGAAAAAATATACATTTTAAAAAATTGAAAATTCCAATCAGCAAGGTTTACTAATTTGCAAAACTAGAAAATCTTCTAAACTCCAAATGTCTAAAAAAAATTCAAACATTTTTCCTAGAATTATTTACCAAAAAATGCTGCAGTCGCAATGATGTTACCAAAATTGTCTAGGGATTCTTGGCTAACAGTATTACATTCATCAATTAGTCAAAAAAATATTCTTCCAATAAGCACTGTATTTCAATGTGATTTCCACATATTTTACTGATTCATTTTGCTACACTTTTTATCTGTATTTTCATCTTTTCGGTATGGCCATTAAAAATACAATACAATACAATACAATACAATACAATACAATACAATACAATACAATACAATACAATAAGGTTTACCGTAAATTCTCAGTAGTTTGGGACACTTTTTAACAATGACAATTTTGATAGGTTGGGAATGGCCAATGTTTTCTGAAAATACAGACAAAGCAGAGTAATAGTGGCAGAGATTTCCCATAATGACGACCAGCATTAGATCAAGGGTGGCCCAGATTTTCCTTAAATTATTTTGCACGATAATTATTGTGGCCCAAATTCTTAGGGTGGTCTAAGTTTCTGAGAATTAGTTTTGTAGCAATTTGATGTTCTTTAACTAAGAAAATATAGGGAGGTATTGTATATATGTAAAATAATGTTTATTTTATATACAAATAAGCAAACATGGATTATCCATAGCAGGCCTTTACGCTAACTCAAGATGGTACTGGCCCGTAGGACCAGTAACACCGAGGATCTACTGGTCCTGCAAAGATTTTACTGGTCCTACAAATTTTTCTTTAACATAAAAAGAAAAAACATTGCATAAAATTCACAGACACCTTTTATATTTTATTTATTTCATCTTCATTTATTTCAAAAACATTTGGGATATTCTAGAGGGGAACTTTTTTGCCCCAAAAATGTTTACTGGCCTTGAGGGACCAGTTGAAGTCTTTTTTTACTGGCCCGAAGCTGTTTTTGGGAATTTTTACTGGCCTGGGGCCCTAGGACCACTGTTAGCTTCGAGCCCTGCATAGTTCTTTAAAAAAAAGGGGTTTCTGAGAATTCACGGTATATATATTGTCATTTGATATTGCGTCCCAATATGTCCGATCACCATAATCCTCCTTAAGTACACATAATAATCCGTAGGACAGCTTCAGTCTCTATCTTGCTACTTGACCTTGTAATAGTTATTCCCTGGGTAGTCTAAATCCAGTTCTCTAGCTGATCCATTCTCTATTCCCTTAATCCGTTTGTAAACACAACCTCTATCGTTCGACTCTATTCTTAGACTTCCATTTCAAGACTGACGATATTTGAATCTAACCTATTTTCCCACCCTTGCCTTCCAGTCGCACGCGCGGTAATAATCGTCCAGGCCGCACGAGCGCTACGTCACAGAGCACTCGAAATAACTAGATACTTTGTTGCACATCTAAATGCCAGGCTCTGCGAAGGCTGAGACCTAGCTTACAATAATACAAGTGACGGAACGTGACCCGTTTCTTAGCCCTGGGGTCATTCCGTCACACAGCCCCCGACTTGCTCTGAATCGTCCTCGATTCCTAAATTTCAAAAATTTCCAAGAAGGAAAAACTAACGTAACTCGAACGTTAACAACAATCATCTCTCGAAAAAGTTCTAAACTTGTCTGTTATAAACAGTATAACCAAGTGACATACAGGTCACTAAACACAGTATAGGAATACTAACTTCTAATATACACAGTTCCCGAGAGAGTGGACAAGTCTTGAACTTCCGGTCCAACTCTCCCAATTATCGCTCAATTTGTTTACTTTCATTATCGCTCAGTGACAAGACTCTTAACTCTCGAATATTTACATAACATGAGAACTCTGCACTGGAGCGGACCACTTAAAAAGAACTACTATAACTACTAGTTAAAATAACGCACTCTCTATAAATAAAACGTTCAACGTTAATTCTTAAAATACTTGACTTAGAAAAATGCTGGACTTAGAAAAATAGAAACTCTGAGGTAACTCTAAGAACCATAAAAACATTGGTAAAACATGGCAAGATAAAACAGTCAAAATCATGCAATACAGTGGGTTACTCACGTTACGGCTACCAGCTGTTGTGTCGCTAAGGTCTCAAAATTGTTCGCTTATTTTAAGTTCACCAAAATGTGAACGACTTCGACACACCAGCATAGTCCAAAATCTCTCAAGTGTCATTTCGTTAAAACTTCTTCTTGGTCACCGATTTCTTCCTGGGACGTCAGGGATGGCACACAGGTCCGGTAGTTCACAGAGTAGTCAATAATAATCCAATAATAAGGCACAAAATCGTCGTGACTTGATAATCCGTCGCCACAGACGATTGACGTAGTAGATTGGCACTTCTGGCAATTATCCCTGGAAGAAACACAAATCATCTTGACTGGGTAATCCAGCGCCACAGATGATGGACGGAATAGGTTGTTGTAGGAATAGCAGGCAGGTCTAGGGTTTAACCGCCGCAGCTGGGTACTCCAGCGCCAGAATGTAGAATAGAAGGTATCTCACGAGGTAGAGTGGATGGCTACCTGGGAGTCAGACATCGAAGGTCATCGTCTAGTGTTGTCTTGAAGTAGCAGGCAGGTCTTGGGTTTGACCGCCGCAGCTGGGTACTCCAGCGCCAGAAGGTAAAAGTTAGATGTCTCACGATGATCACAATAAAAATAAATAAATAAATTGGGTCGCTCAGGCGTAAGATAGTTAGTCGCTTAATGCGTAAGATATTTCGGGTCGCTTAATGCGTAAGATCGAGGTTGTCTGTTATCTCTTGTCCCAAGTTTCTTCACTCAGCTTCCGAGTCGGAGAAGGGGTCCGAAACGGAGATAAAAATGACCCCGTCAGCCGTAGCCCGGTCTGCCATCTGTTGTCGCCGCATACCCTCCACCACTCCCCGATCGAATGCCTTCTTCTCGAGTTCCATTCGGATTGCATCAATGCGCGCCTTGGTGAATTTCTCCAGGTATGTCATCAGTTCATCAGGGCTGGTTCTCACGATGGGGCTCAGTACATTGGCGTCGAAGGTGATGCGACGAGGGTGCTCGATGACATGTCACCGCTGGACTGCTCTGATGTCGTAGGCTACCACCAGGGTTCGCCTCACTTGGACTTGTTCTGTTTCTCTGTCTTGTATGGGTGGGAATAAAGCTAGGGTCTCGGGACTTCCCATCATTGTTCGTGGCTTCGAAGTCCGGGCTCCTTGTGGCTCCTTGTGGCTTTCTTCGAGGGCACTGTACTTCTCTCTCCAGAGGTCTTCCACACCTTGCATCGACTGCGACAGGTCTTCTTCGATGCCCTGGATGCGCTGGGCTAGCGCGTCCCGTTCTGCCTCTGCCTTTCTCGCCCTATCTGGATTAGCCTCGTACCGCACGTGGGCCGGTTGCACTCCACGGGGATGGTCGTCTCGAGGGTAGCCTCCCGCTGCTCCTGGCTCTCTATCTTGGTACCAGTTATCGCCTCCCCCATAGCTGCGTCTGTCGGTATCTCGCCTTCTTTCTTCTCGGGAGTCTCTGCGGGTGCGAGGTGGCGAGGGCGTTCTTGTTCGCTTCCTCGGTGGAGCTTCGTCTTCCCACCTTCTCGTCTCCATACGATACATGGCACTCGCCGAAGTAGGTCGCATCATCGGGTCGAATGGTGCCGCTCCCCCCTCTGCTTGCTGGTATTTCTCCTCATCAATCTCAAGACGTCGGGCAGGGAAATCTGGGTCATCAACGGCGCTAAACGGGTGCTCCGATGGGTAAAACGGTGCCCCGGGCACGATATGTCCATCTTCTACGGCGTAGTACCCCTTTTTCCACTTGACTTGTATGCACTCGAGTTCTTCAGCATGATGTTTCAGGTAATGCATCCTCATCTCGGTAAAGTTGCAGTCTACGTACGTACACCGTCCGCCATGTCCCGTTCCCTTGTAGCTCAGACACCTCCACGCGTGTATACCCCTTCCATCGTGCAAGTCTAGGTTGTGTCGGCCCATATCTCGAAAATTCCTCTTGCAGATTCCGCAGTATCCCTATTCTCGCAACGAGTGTGTCGGCTGCATGCTCATGTTGTTTTCTTTTGTGTTGGATGGTTTGTTGACAATAGGATTAGCGGCGATTAATTCGTGATGTGTTTGTTTCGCTCAGGCGTGAGATGAAGAATGGCGGTTATCTGCTAACTGGATCAATCCGGTTGCTGCATTTCCGGGGGTGTGGCACCCCTTGGAGACATCTGATTGGGTCTCAGGTGACCTCTGCGACACTTGTTGTTTTTCGTACTCTTTCGCCGCCTCCATCCTCCACCATCACCACCGAAATACCCCAAGTCTTCTCGTTCTCCAGCCTCCACGTTCCCGCATTCCACTCAGTTACTGCTTGACTGCCTGCCATCAGCTCGGTTGGTTTCTATTTCGCCGCGCTGAGATTATTTCTGTACTTTCGCCCACGGCAAATTCCTTAATTCGTCAACTAGGTCAAACTCAGCTGCCGCTGTGACGTCATGCGGGGACTCCCTCTCACGTGCGGGGAAACCCCTTGGCCTCCAGATGGGAACTCTCGACTTGTCAACACTCGACGCAGCAACAGACACAATTCGCCGCTCTCCACAGTCTCCATTCTCCAGCAGTTTCTCACGCCAGAGCATCTCTATTTCTTCACCCCAGCAACTTCTTTACGCCAGAGCGAATCTTCTTCTCCATTCCAGCGATTCCTTACGCCAGAGCGAATCTTCTTCTTTACTCCAGCGATTTCTTACGCCAGAGCGAAACTTCTTCTCTACTCCAGCGATTCCTTACGCCAGAGCGAATCTTCTTTTCTTCAGTTTTCGCACTTCAGAAATTTCTTTTGTCTTCACTGTTCTTGGTGGTCTGGATGATGCCGTCACCCTACTCCCCCTCTTCTTTTAAGCTACAATCTCCTGATTGTCCTGGGATTTTTCTTCCGGATGCCTTCCTTTCTCATTTCCATGGCAACCATTTCTCCCAGGTGTCATCATAAGGACTTTCTGTTGGACATTTTCTCTCCATCGTCTTTTCCTGCTGGTACTCAGGCGGTTGTCACCTTTCCAAGCGGACGAAATCACCATTCTTGAATTTTGAGGGTACGATGGTTGCGCAATTTTGAATTTGGTGAGTTATTTCTTGGCACTCTTCCCACTCTTCAGAATGACTCCTCCTCCAGCTAGACGAATATTCTATTTCTTCTGTCCTCACGGTGTATCAGCTTTTGAGTTGATGTCAGCATAATCCAGGGTTGTAGGAGTTATCCTTGTTGCTGGCTAGTCTTGCCATTTCCCCTGCTACCAGCCGGCACAGCGTATACACACGTATTCTGTAGCTCGAATTTCAGTGTCTTGTCTTTCTTCGTTCTTTACACTTCCATACGATCTCTCTCTGCCTTAGACCACCTGGTTTTCTTCACTCTCTATGTACACCCATAGCGCTGCGGAGCTCTTCTTTCTCTCCGCCCTGAGGTTCTCTGGGAATTCTCTTTCTCTGGTCTCACGTCGGGTTGGTCATCACCACTTTCGGAGTCTACCGATGTCGGAATCTCGTGTTCTCTCGGCTGATCCTCAGCTCCATCGGTGCTAGACCAATCCCCGGGCTTGACAAAGGTTATCAGCCTTTCTCCATTGACCACTGTTCTCTTTCCTTTCTTGTCTTCTATTCGGTACGTCACGTCGGCCATCACGTCGATCACGGTATAGGGTCCCTTGCACTTGTGTTCAAACTTGGCAGCTCTACCCTGTCTTCTAACCTTGGTGATAAGCCAGACTAAGTCTCCCACGTCTCTCCGGTGGCCCATTACCCCCCGATCGTGCTGCAGTTTCTGTCGTCGCATTGCTTGACCGGTGACTTCTCTGGCCCGTCGGTGGACTTTAGCCAATTTCTCTCGGAGATCCCAAGTGTGCTCCAGCTCGTCCTGCTCCACCAGGCTGGTGGGCAACTCGGACATGGTGAGTGCCAACGGGACGGTCATCTCTCTTCCAAACAGCATCATGTGTGGTGTCTGTTGAGTGGTCTCGTGCACACTGGATCTGTAAGCCATCAGGGTGAGGGGTAGGATTTTATCCCAGTTGTCGTGTTCTTCTCCTATCAGGCTTCTGATCATGGCTCCCATCGTACGGATGAACCTCTCCACCATTCCGTTTCCCTCAGGGTGATATGCAGTTGTTCTTGTCTTGCGTATTCCCAGCAATCTGCACACCTCCTAGAACAGCGTACTCTCGAAGTTTCTTCCCTGATCACTGTGGATGGAGACAGGGGTACCATATCTGCTGACGAAGTCGTTCACCAGGGCCTCGGCTACCGTCTCGGCTGTCTCGTCCGGCAAGGCATAGGCTTCTACCCACTTGGTAAAATAACAAGTGATGACTAGGATCTTCGAGTTCCCTCTGGCTGTCTCAGGCAGCGGTCCATACATGTCTATGGCGATTCTCTCAAAGGGCGTCCCCGATCTCACAATGGTCATAGGATTCCTCCTGGTCCTGCCTCCCGGTCCCTTGGCTCTGACGCAGACCCCGCACTGGGCCAGCCAACTCCTGACGTCAGCTCACATGTCATACCAGAAGTACTTCTCATGCAGACGTGCCACCGTTCGTTTCACCCCGAGATGAGCTGTCCATCTTTCACCGTGGGCTTGCTGTAGGAACTCTTTCCGCTTGCTCCTTGGAACCAGCACTTGAGTGTGAACTTTCGCTCCGTCGGAACTCTCCCACTTTCTGTAGATGATCCCATCTCTCACCTTCAGGCGGTGCCATTCTCCCCAGTAGGACTTAGTGGCTAAGCTGTGCTCGGATATCTCATTCCACCTGGGTTTCTCTTCTCCCCTAGCCAACCTAGTCCAGATCGGCGTGATGTCGGGGTCTTCCTTCTGCAATTCTCTCCACTCAGCATTCGTCCACAGCGGCTGTACTGTGACTGCTGCCACCCTGTGGTTTTCCTCCGGACGAAGGCAGGTGATGTCTTCTTCCACCTCTTCAGGTGATTCACTCTCTGTACTCTTTATTTCGGGGTCGCCACTGTCGGAGCTTCTCCCTCTCTCTGGTTGTTCGTTTGGTCGTCTGCTCAAGCCGTCGGCGTTACCGTGACTCCTGCCAGCTCTATGCACAATTTCCTTGTTAAACTCTGCCAGGGTATTTTGCCACCTGGCCCATATTCCCGTGGCGTCTTTGAAGGTTTGTAACCACCTCAAGGCGGCGTGATCTGTGCGTAGCTTGAACTTTCTTCCTATCAGGTAGTGCCGGAAATACCTGCAGTAGAAAACCACCGCCAACAGCTCTCTCTTGGTCTCGCTGTAGTTACTCTCCGACTTGCTCAGCCCCCGACTTGCATATGCTATGGGTCGCTCTACGCCGTCCTGCATTTGCGACAATACCGCCCCGATTACTGTGGCACTGGCGTCGGTATCTAGGATGAAGTCTTCCTCACTGCTAGGGTAAGCTAGGACGGGTGCCTCCACCAATTTCTTCCGCAGTGTCTCGAAGGCAACCTGGCATTCGGTGGTCCACAAGAAGGGTCTGTTCTTCTCCGTCAGCTTGTGCAGGGGACGTGCAATTGTCCCGAAGTTCTGTACAAACCTTCTGTAGTACGATGCAGTCCCCAAGAAGCTGCGTACCTCTGTCTGCGTGGTGGGCACCGGCCACTCCCTCACGGTCTCGATCTTCTCAGGGTCCGTCATAACTCCCTCCTCCGTTACCACGTGCCCCAGGTAGTGTACTCTCTTCTGGAATAAGCGACACTTGCTGGGCTTGAGCTTCATTCCCGCCTGTCCTATTCTGCTCAGGATTGCATCCAGGCGGTCCAGGGTCTGCTGCTCTGTTTTCCCGAAGACGATGACGTCATCCAGGTTGATGAGGCAGGTTTCCCACTGTAGTCCCGACAGCACGGTTTCCATCAGCCGCTCAAAGGTACCGGGTGCTGTACTCAAACCAAAGGGCATGACCTTCCAGGAATACAGCCCCCCACTGGTGATAAACGCGGACTTCTCCTGTGCACTCTTGGACATTCCCACCTGCCAGTAGCCGCTGGCCAGGTCAAGGGTACAAAACCATTTGCTTCCTCCCAAGGCATCCAGTGAATCGTCGATTCTGGGCAAGGGGTAGGCGTCCTGGATGGTGTGGCTGTTCAGACGTCGGTAGTCTACGCACAGACGGGTCGTATTGTCTTTCTTTTTCACCATCACCACTGGTGCCGCCCACGGGCTTGCCGACGGCTCTATCAGGTCCCTCTTCAGCAGGTCGTCCACTATTTCCTTAGCTTCCGTCTGTTTCCAAAACGGGAATCTTCTGGCCGGCTGTCACAGGGGTCGCAGGTCTGGGGGTGTCCTGATCTCGTGCTGGACCAAGTGCGTCCACCCAAGGTCGTCCGGCCCGCTAGCAAAAGCACTCTGGTGTTTGGTCAGCAGCTCAGCCAGTTTCTTCTTCCCTTCTGACGACAGGTTCTCACTTCCATCCTTGCATAATGGCCGCAGGAAGTCGGGCATCTTTTCTGTACATCTTTTCTCCGTCGGTTCTTTCTTGGTTTCCACGAGGACGGGTGGCTCTCCGGCCACCGGGGTCACTACTCCTGCTGGCGTGCCCTTGTAGATTGTGATAGGTTCGCTGGTGGTATTGAGGAGTCGGATGGGTATATAATCTTTGCCCACATCCACCAGTGCTTTCCCCACCATGACGCCCCTCTGCCCCATCTTTCCCTTTAAACTGGGTTCCACCAATCCTGATCCTCTTACTTTCTCTAATTCTTTCGTGCGGCCGCAGATATACCCCGTGGTCAGGATCTCCTTTCTGGGGGGTATTACCACTGTTCTGTCCGCCAGCACCTTGCAACACTTCAACAGCCCTGATATTCGCTGGCTGATGTAGGGGACTGTTTTTCCTCCCTCGAACTCGACTTGTTGAGTATGATGGTTCACCATTATTCCGCCTGCTCTCTGTAATCCTATTCCTAACACGACTTCGTCGGCCATCTCAGCTATCATGAAGTGTCCCACCAATATCGTTCCACACAAATCCACTTCCAATTCCACTTCTCCCCGAACTGCCACCGGTGACTTGTCGATGGAGACTAGCCTCTCTCGGCACTCTCTCAGGGCTAGGTCGTTCCTATTCGGGTGGTTCAGGTAGACTTCTGGTGAGATAATCGACTTCGTGGCTCCAGTATCCAACAGGCACTCATACTCCTTCCCTCCTATCTTTCCAATCATATAGGGGCTCCCCTCATCCTCTCCGTCGAAGTGTATCTTCCTGGGCTTCTGTTCTACTCCTCCTGTGCCGGCCCTCCTGCCCCGGGGGCGGCACTCTGCCCGTTTCCCGAACCGGTCTTGTTGGGGCAGTCTCTCGCCATATGGCCTGGCTGTTGGCAGCTATAACACAGGAACGGCCTCCGTTGTCCACCAGCACCCTCCCCTCTCCTAGGCTGTAACTTCAGGACAATTCCTCCAAGGCCTCCAACTTCGCTTGTATGGTGTTCTCTGCAGTGGGTGTCACCGTCCCCACCTATCTTGCTACCGTAGTCAGCAGGGATTTTCCCTTCTGTTCCTTCGCGCTGCGCCCGCTCTCCGTACCCTCATACTTGATGGCTAGGTGCACAGCTTCCTCCAGGGTCTGGGCATCCCCTCTGGCGGTCAAACGCTGTATCTTCTCATCCGCAATCATCTCGATGAACGCCTTCTTCATTAGACGATCCTTTAACTTCCCTTCTGCGTCGGGATAGGCCAGGGTGAAC
Source organism: Maea johnstoni (assembly GCA_963942565.1). Classification (NCBI taxonomy): domain Eukaryota; kingdom Metazoa; phylum Annelida; class Polychaeta; order Spionida; family Magelonidae; genus Maea; species Maea johnstoni. The sequence goes on from OZ012700.1 coordinate 31,470,002, forward strand.
AGCCTCCTACACACGTCACCCAACTCCTGCAGGCTCTCTTCTGGCTTCTGGCGACGCTGGGCTAACACCATGGCGTGTTTCTCAGCCTGGTCATCCGACGCGTAGCGCTGGTCAAGAACCCTGACGATGTTTCTGTACGAGGATCTCTCGGCGTCGGACAGGTGCTGCACAACCCGCTGGGCTCCTACCTTCATAGCCGCAATAAGGCACAGACTTCTCACTGTCGCTCCACTTGTTGAGCTTCGCTGTCGCCTCGAAGTGCATGCGATAATCCACCCATGACTCGTTCACCCCGTCAAATCGGTCCACACGGGCGTTTCGCCAGTGTTCTGATGTCCTCGGCCGGTGGGGCTCGCCCGTTCCCTCTACCCGCGCTGCCATGGCCCTCTGTGTCTCCGCTATAGTTTTCAACGTTCCTCCCATCAGGGCGGCCATGTCTGCTATCACCTGTTCCATACCAATCGCGCTCACGCGGTGACTCTGTACCTCGGGCCGGGGCTGTCGTCCGCCCTGCCCCCACAATTCCCCTCCTGGGAAAGTCAATCACCCCGGAGCTGCTACTGGCTAACGGCACTTCCATCACGGGCACCGTAGTGTCCAACGAGGCGTTGACCGCTTCTTTTCTACTCGCTGAGGGGTGACCTGGTGGTGTTCGTGTACCGCAATCAGCTTCTGTCCTTGACTCGGCTCCGGAGGTAACCCGCACCTCCGTGACGTCACGGCACGGTCGATCTGGCGCCACCGACTCCGCATCTGACGACGAATCTCTCGCTTCCCCCTTGAATTCTTGTTGAAGAACCGCGTGTCTTTCGGCTACCGGTCGCTCGGACGGCCACTCTGTCTCTCGGGTTGCACCAAATGAACGATCCGCTGACATAAAATCGTCCAAACGGGCACCCGAGATTTGTTCACTGTTTGTTTTAACGGTTCGCTCAGGCGTAAGATGATAGGTTCGCTCAATGCGTGAGGGATAGGTTAGCTCAATGCGTGAGGGATAGGTTCGCTCAATGCATGGTCTGGGCGACAATTCTGTTTCTTGGGGTGGACTCAATGCCACTTCTGGTGAATGTTCTCGCCCAAACTCCGGCCCCGGTCTGTTGGCCGCCGCCATTGCCAGTGACTGTGCTGACAGCCACGGCTGCGTGATCTCAACCCCTTCGAGCTGCAGCGTACCGTCTGCCCGCTCCTCCACAACCTCGACAATTTGCTTTCGTTCCGCTTCACCTTCCATCCCCACTGATTAGTATCACCAACTGTAAGTTCGTTTCCGACAAAAAGTTTCGAGAATTTGTCGATAGTGTTAGACACTATCCCACCGCTGTCACCAAAGAAAGTGTGCTATATGTAGCGGAATGGATCCCTGGCCGAAGGAATGATACGACTGGACATACAGAATAACCTTACTTAAATAAAAGGTTTCTTAGTTCTCTCGTTAAATGAAATAAAGCTCAGTTGGGTTTCTGACTCTCCAATAACGCTTAGCGAAGGTTGGGGATGGATGTGGTGTTGAAGTGAAAATGGGACAAGCAAGTACAAATATCAACAATGCAGTTTAATCATCACAGTAAACTATACATACCACCGCACTCGTTCTCTGTAGAGCAACATCAACACACAATAGTTCCACTCAATGTATACGACTATCTCGACATCACAAGTCCACAAAAAGTTTTTAATCTCCGTAGCTGGTCTCAATGTCTGGTAAATCTCGATGTAAATACACACTCTGCTCAGCTACAGTTTCTCTCTATCCGATCACCATAATCCTCCTTAAGTACACATAATAATCCGAAGGACAGCTTCAGTCTCTATCTTGCTACTTGACCTTGTAATAATTATTCCCTGGGTAGTCTAAATCCAGTACTCTAGCTGATCCATTCTCTATTCCCTTAATCCGTTTGTAAACACAACCTCTATCGTTCGACTCTATTCTTAGACTTCCATTTCAAGACTGACGATATTTGAATCTAACTTTTCCCGCCCTTGCCTTCCAGTCGCACGCGCGGTAATAATCGTCCAGGCCGCACGAGCGCTACGTCACAGAGCACTCGAAATAACTAGATACTTTGTTGCACATCTAAATGTATATATATATATATATATATATATATATGTATATATATATATATATATATATATATATATATATATATATATATATATATATATATATATATATATATACATAGAGTTTTATATAAATATATATATATATATATATATATATATACATGTATATATATATACATATATTTACATTTTTATTTAGAGTTTTATATAAATATATATTGGTTATGTTTTGATCTCTACTGCTGACAACAGCAGTAGAGATCAAAACATAACCAATAAACGTCCATAAATAGATAAATAAGCATAGAAAATAATCTACATGGCTGTTGGAGAGTCAGATATTTCGGTCTAGGTGGGGGCGAACGGAACCTATCTAGATCAAATGTGCGACCCTTTCGGCTTTCCCTCGCAAACTAACTAGCCGTTGGGGCCTTCACCGCCGCGTGCGCTTGTGGAGGTATTTCCCCGTCACGTGGCATTTTAATTATTCAAGGGGATTCCACTCACAAGTTTCCATGACGTCATCCATATTTTAACTGCGCGGATACAACCTCTACCGAAACACGCTTTCTATAATTTCTAAGGCGACCGCTAGATGGCGACATGTGATTGACAGGTTCAAGTGTGAGGGGAGGGGCGACAGGTTGTCACCCTGCGGACCCAGGACCACAGGAACTTGCTCCAGCTCAGTAGATGGGCCTACAATTTTTCCTTCTTTTTTTGATGGGTCTTGAGACCGTTCCTGGCCCAAATCAATGAGCAATGACGCTTGGATTGCCTGGAAAACAAAGAAAAAAAGAAAATTAGTATCAAGTATATTTCCAGGCAATTCAAGCGTCATTGGCTCATTGCTCATTGATTTGGGCCAGGAACGATCTCAAGACCCACCAAAAAAAAATTAAAAAGGAAAAATTATAGTCCCTTCTACCGTGACAGCTGGAGCAAGTTCCTGTGGCCAGAGCAACAGAAAACAAATGACTTAGCCTAACATTTAACATTTTTGTCTGGTAATTCATAATCCTCGAATTTTGTACAGAAAGATACATTTGCTGTGTGTTATATGTACCAGTGTGTGTGTGTGTTGTTCAGAAATAGAAACAGAGTCTAAAATCGGAGATCGATGGATTAGATCTGACCTATCAAAGGATCTTTTGGCAACTCGTATATATATATATATATATATATATATATATATATATATATATATATATATATATATATATATATATATATATATATATATATATATATATACAAGTATATATATTTGAAGGAAAGAAATATAAGGAAGCATGTACGGTTATTCAAAAGTAAAAGTTTTGTTAAAATCACAATTTGTACATTTCACCTTAGATGACCAAACACTTAGATGACCAAACACAAGTGGATTCGAAACCAGCCGGTCAACCTGAACATGCTAGCCTCAACCAGTGTCAACTAATAGCCGCTAATTGGTGCTCTGGGCACCCACGGCTTGTGGTGGAGATAAGGTTTCTCAGTAATGTAATCGATGCAAGAGCCCTGATTGGTCCTTGTTCCCACGTGGCCTCGCGGTGATGCCTTATCTGGTACTCCTGGCATGAGTCCAGCATCTAACTATAGGGCATATGGTAATTGGTCTCTCGCTACATATCCGCTCTTTTCTTCATCCAAGATTTCACTAATAAATTGCTAACTGCCATCGTATTAAGGGAGACTTGTGAGCAGCAATTGAGTGAATTTTATTTGTATTTCAATCTTAACGATACAATCTTAGATGACCAAACACAAGTGGACTCGAAAGCAGCTGGTCAACCTGAACATGCTAGTCTTACGGCAACCAGTGTCAACTAATGGCCGCTAATAGGCCAAAAATTGGTGCTCTGGGCACCCCCAGCTGGTGGTGGAGATAAGGTTTCTCAGTAATGTAATCGATGCGAGAGCCCTGACTGGTCCTTGTTCCCACGTGACCTCGCGCTGATGGCTTATCTGGTACTCCTGGCATGAGTCCAGCACTTAACTATAGGGCATATAGTAACTGGTCTCTCGCTACATATCCATTCTTTTCTTCATCCAAGATACAATATGTTAAGATACCGGTACTTATTTTTTTTCGATACAATACTTTTCCCCATTCAATATCGGTATTTATGGAACGCCATATGACTAATAATTTTAACTCGAGAAAAGACATTCAACGAATGACAAAAGAGAACTATTTTTAATTCTTTTTTTTTTTTATTTCAAAGTGAATTTATTGAAAAAAGGACTCGCCAATAAAACTGCTAGGTCCGCAGCCCTGATCCGCAGGGTGACAACCTGTCGCCCCTCCCCTCACACCTTGAACCTGTCAATCACACGTCGCCACCTAGCGGTCACGTGAGAAATTATAGAAAACGTGTTTCCCGCCACTGCAGAACACATCCAAGCTAAGAAGTTCATCTCAAACGTTCCTTTTCTAAAGTAGATAAACTTAACAGGGATGGCATCCACAGGGCACCCAGATGCCTATCCAGATAAAAACCTACTCTGGGAACTCAACAAACAACGAGAAAAGGGAGAATTTTGTGACTTTACTATCAAGGTTTGTGGAGAAGAAATCCCAGCTCATCGAAGTGTCATGGTCGCCACGTGCGAATACTTTCGTTCTCTCTACAGATCGGGAATGATGGAGAGTAAAACAAATGTTGTGGAACTCCACTGCGGTTCTGCTGAAAGAATCAGAGAGGTTGTCAAGTATTTGTACGTCGGAAATCTTGCTCTGACAAAAGACAATGCCATCGGAATTCTGAAATGTGCTGATTTTTTGATGCTGTTCAATTTGCGCGACATGTGCCGGGACTTCATTCAGGAATCGCACATGCAGTTCAACCACCTATTTCTGTTGGACCTGGCAAATGCCTACACCTTGAATGATCTGAAGAAATGCGTCGTGTCTACTTGACCGTCGTTCAAGACGGATGCAAGGAAAGGTTGGAGCAGACTGATCTCGCTTGAAGGTACGTAATTACAGTATTACAATGAATACTAATATTAATAATATTTACGCCCTTTCCATATAAACATGCTCAAAGCCGAAAAACGCATTACATTACATTCAACCATTGTCGATGGATAGATGTTGGTATTAATGTAGTTATAGGGATTAAGATAGATCCGCCGCTGAGTATTGGTGCCGGCAGATTTATAGCCGAGACGTAGGTGTTTGTTGCCCAAGCTGAGGCCGCCAAGGTCGAAGCTTTGCAACAAACACCTGTTTGTTATCCATTTGAGATTATTATACCTCACATGAACATCTTAAGCTGTGATTGGCTTGCAAAGGTTGGCTATTCCATCATGTACACTGGCGAAGTGTCCATCGGCAAAATGTCCACCGTTCCCACTGGTGACGTCTAGCGGGGAATGTGAGAGTCATCAGTCATCTATGACCTTGACCTTGTACATGAAGCTGCAGACGCTCTATTCCACGGCACCAGCGGATCTATCAGCAGTCGTTGTTTTCATTGATATTTTACCAAATTGGGCTTTGTTCGGTATAATAAAACAAATATGCCACGCCAGTGTGGATGTCCTGATGGAATGGCTCCTCTCAGGAGGGTGGTTTTCCCTCAGGTTCCACCCTTGGGAAAACCATCCTCCCCCGGGGAAACAATCCATCATGATACCCACACTGGCATGGCATATTTGTATTCTGTAGAATGTAGCTTTTCATACATTTTCTTGTGGTTTCAGCCAGGTGATTCCTCTGCCACCACAGGCTGCTTTAGATATACCTTTCGCTTCGCTCTTTAATGAGTGTGTGGGGGGGGGGGGGGGGGGGGGGGTAGGACAACAATACAAACAACCCCAATAAATCTTTAATTTCGGACTGTTGCAAGGGCCTATGTTTGAACAGATATGTTTTAAGTAAGATGTACAGTGACAGCATTTGATTTCTGCACTAAATGCGTTTTGCAACCTGCCCTGGGCATAATACACAACCGTATACTGTCACCCAGTTTCGTGGACATGGATGTCCTCACAATTGAATGTAGCTTTGATTTGCAAACTACGTCCGTCATTGATGTACATGGCTTATAATGGACAAATGTCTTTCACTTTTAAACATTCATTGATAAAGTGCAGTGTTGTATGTAGTATTATTTTGAAGGGAGAGAGGTATGTTTTAGCAATCCTGCTTATTTTTCTTTATAGTAAGGAAAATTTGATCAAAATTTCTAACCTAAGGGAATAATGAAATAGTCATATATACGCAATAAGCAATTTTGAAGTTTCCAGAATATACAATAACAACATATGCACCTATATTGCAATGATATATTGTATACAGCTTTAATTTGGAGTGCCAAAAATTTCTCTTTACAGCCCTGCTGGAGGGTATTTGTGCTACCTTAAATCTGAAATTCAAGCACGCAAACTACATATTTATTACTTTATAGATATTTATTTGAAGGATATAATTTTGCCGCTGTCCTGGGGAGTGTGAAAATAGCCAAAATTAAATGCCTTTTAAAAAATACAAGTTATACAGTATAGATTATGTTATCCATTTCACTTCAGCTTTCCATAAATCGTAAAAAATTCACAAATGGTAGTGGGAGAAATTTAAAATCTGACTGATGCACTTCAAAACCAAAAGATGCACCTTGGGGCATGAGCGATGCACGTGCATTGGTATAAACTGATGTGGATCCGCGCCTGCAAGACTTCTATATTCTGATCTGTTTTCTCTATCTCAGGTATGAGGGAGATCCTGTCCACAGGGGATAAATTCCTAACCACCGAGGAATGCATGGCGGAACTGATGATCTCCTGGGTCAAACACGATTTGCCAGCGAGGACAAAGCATTTATCCGAACTGATGAAGCTGATCCGCTGGGGCGTTTTGAGGACAGAATTTCTGATCGACAAAATGGAAAACGAACCTCTCCTGAAGAGAGAACTTCTGGTGAAGATACTTCAAGGGATCATCCTACCGTCGGCCCGTAAGCCCGATATCCACCCCCTCTTCCAGTCCCGGCCAAGCCAACTGAAGGAAGCCATACTTATCCTACCTCAGGGTCCAGGTAATGGGTCTGAAGTCCCGGTAGTCCTGGCTTACCTGCCCATAGAAAATAGATGGCTCAAGACAGGATTTTGCGATACTTACTTCAAACAGGTTCAGGAGGGGGTCTCGTGCCAAACTCCTAAAAACGGCCGAGTGAACTCCTGTCTGCTTTTGGGTCTGGACTCCATGGCTTTATTCATGTGGGAGTATGGAAAGGTAGCCTTTCACCACAGAGTCATTCCCCAGCAAGCCCCTGATGGGAAAGTGGTGCACGTTGATGACAAACTCATACTCTTTCGGGCAAAAAAAGGACCTAACAACCAAGCACTGGGCGAGACAGTCTTTGGGTCGAAATTTTGTCTTGCAGAGAGCACCGGCGAAGATTTCGAGACTGCACCGTTGAATAAGTACGAAAGCCCTCGTCTACCGATAGAGGGGCAGTTGGTCGCACATAAAAAGATGGTATATGTTTTTGGACGAGCGAAGCCACATCTATGCCTTCAGCGCTTCAACGTCAAAAGGAATACATGGAGTCTGATGGGAATAACGCCATTCTCGAAAGAGGAGGCTTGCAGTATAATCCTCACTCGGTGTATTGCTGATGAAATACACTATACAGGTAATGGAAATACAGTTAGGATATATAGGGTGAAATGGATTGGTTAGTGAAAATATCTTTTTGGTGATGAAATTTAGATTTGGACATAAGACCTTACTTTCAGACCATTACAGGAAACAAATAGTTTCTTTTTTAGGCCCAATTGATGGATGCACTTTAGGGCTCGAAATTATGATTTTTTCCAGGGAGCCCAATTGCATCTTCAAAAGCAACTTACAGGTGATGTGTATAGAAACCAGTACAGTTTTTGGCTCCCTGCAGAAATTTGAGGGAGCTGCTGGAGCATTCTAGGGAGCCCGGCACCCCCTGATTTTGAGCACTGCACTTGTTGCTGCAACAGTTAAGTTTTAGTACAAAATTATACGTTTCTTAATCTACAACTTGCTCAAGTTGTTACAAAATATATGGATGAATCAGAAATATTTCATCTTGGGTTTTCTTCCCTATTTCATGGGTGAAATCGATTTATTGGTAAAACTTCTCAATTTCAATTCCTTTGAAACAATGCATTAATAGGCATGCTAATGCTATGATGGAAAAGTGTGCACTGTACTGAAAACCGTTTTGGACAGTAAATGGGTAACGAAAAATACATGGGAATTCCAAAATCTAGGATTCTGTCTTATTCCATGCTTTTTTCGACTTTCAACAATATGGAACTGGAAAAAAGTCTGAAAATTCCCTTAACAAAGAGTACCAAGGAGTCTATATGCTACTAGCTAAGACAACTATCAGGGTGGATTTGAAGTTGAGGCGAGAAGATTTTGTAGGGAGCCCAAAGATGTACTGGTTTCTATACACAGTAGCTTATGAAGGCTCCTGGAAAAAAATATATTCTGAACTGCAAGCTGTTAATCTTAAATTCTTACAGGAATCCGACAGCAGAATATCTTCTAAGTGAAGAATGCAAGTTGACTGTTAATCCTTCCATTGCTGAGGCTACATTTGTCCAAAGAACAAGGACACAAATACTTTTGAAAATCATTTAAACCCTGTCATGTTGGTATTCAATGGATAGTAGCTCTCTCTGAGCACTCAAATGAGTACCTGTATGCCAGGGCTTAAGTCATTTTTGGTTATTTTTGCATAATTTTATATTGGCCAAATTAGCCATAAGCAGCATAAGGGTTAATTGTTAATCTAAATTTTTTGCAGGTATTGGACAGCACAAGATCTTCTCCCTGAAGTATAACACATGGAGGGATGGCAACGATCCAATTCCTCCCCTTCCGTTCGGCGACCCCCACAACTACTCCTGCCAGTGCCACACCGAAGACGGAGACATCTTTTTCTTCTCCGAAAAGAGGTCCCTGAAATACACCCAAGCCTCCAAGACCTGGCACCTGGTGGCGCCACCGCCAGTTCCCATTGGGAAAAGCACGGCCGTATTTACATATACCTCAGAGTTGGATCTCATGGGACAGGAATATAGGCCAAGGCTGATATAGAAAGGAGATTAGGGATTGGCAGCTTTATCCCTTCTAATGCTGAGGCTACTTTTGTCACCCTGGCACATGGTTACTCATATGAGAGAACTCAGCGAGAGATACCAACATGACAGGGTTTAGATGACTTTCGAAAACCTTTGTGTCTTTGTGTGCTTTGGACGAAGGTTGCCTCAGCATTGGTAGGGTCAGGTCATCTGAATGGCTGCTAAATGGGTATTGTAACTGATATCTCTTCCAAGACTAGACTAGAGCAAATCTTGTTTCCTGAATACCATAAAAAGGATATTTTCTTTCTGGATATGCAAAGTAATGCATATTAAGTAATTATGACAATTTGAGAATTCCACCATTTAAGGGAGACTTAGGCTAGTAACAAATATATCTGGCAAACTTAATTTGAATTCTCTGAATAGGTTTTAGTCTTTTGCATGTAATGATATCTGGGAAACTTGCCTCTCTCAAGATTTGTCTCTTGACAAATGCTACTGTTAAATGTTACTGTTTAAAGTAAACTTTTTGTAACTTGATGTTAATATTGCTTTGGACCATTAGTTTTCCAAAAGCCTTTGATCAACATCCATCCAACTGGTATATACTATAGCTGGAGTCAAATAGAAATGGACAATTAAAATGTCCAGTTGAGTTATTTTTTAATTAGTTAAATTTGCTTTGTTTTGTAGAATTTCTGAAATGTTTTAGAGATTTTTCATGTTGGTTTTATTAGGGTTGTCAAACTGTGGCAGAGGCTTACGAAAGAGGCTTCAAAACTTGCAACAAGCCGCACTGTTTATTTTGGCGAAATTTTGGAGAATGCAGCCACTTATTCCCATTGGATAATTGACCTACATTATTAATTTTGATAGGCACAAATGTGCACATATGTATTGGTTGACAATTTATTTTTAGACTGGGTGGACCCGTGACCCACGTATTGTCATTGCTTCTTTTGTTTTGACCCCAGTCTTAATCATTGATAATATGGTGTCACTTTTTCAACCTTTTTTTTTGCACAGGGATCACTTAAGATTTCCTGGAATTCTATAATTGTATTTTTTTAATCTTCAGGGGCTATTAAAAGCTAGTGCATGTCAAGCACACACAGATTCCTAGCTGCATGGGTAGATAGAACACATTATTGTACACAACTGGTGAGAAATCGAGAAGTGATGTATTCCATCCAAGCAATATATATCATTCATATATGTATATTATATATAAATATATATATATATATATATATATATATATATATATATATATATATATATATATATATATATATATGCAGTTCACTATCCACTCAATTATGTTCTATTGTACTCATTGGCCTATATGAGTAATATCATCGGAAACCTAGATGAGAAAAGAGGTTGTCAGTAAGTCAACCAGCAATGGATATTTTGGATAATAAATCTACTAGTTTTTTATGTACATTTTGTCATGTCTTATTTACTTACCTTGATGTCTGATTTTGGTGAAAATCAAAATCTAAGCTTGGTCCCAATTAATCCATTCTCGTTGAGTCTAGTATTTATAACTGGTTCTTCACCTGAACAAGTTTTGCTCACATAATTATTGTATTATACTGTTGACACGCACATTAGGCAATCAGCATATAGTAATGGCAGATTTGCTTGATAAGTGAATAATTTTCTACAGATATTAAAACCAAAAACTAAACCCAGAATCATCCATTATAATCTTTTTGCATTTGGCATTAAAGTCCAGACATGCATCATTTCATTTTTTAATGTAGGAGACCAAATGAAAATAAAGAAAATGAAAAAAAAATGTTTTATTTGCAAAAGAATCCTTTTTTAAGATGACACAAAAAAAAACTATTATTGCAAATCCCAGCGTGAACGGTGAAATTCCTTCCATTCCCACCTCACTTCACAAAAAGCCAGGCTACTATGGAAAGATGCATCTTATAACAGTCCCTGGCAGACTCCCTGCATCTCTCTCTCGAGCCCAGCTTTCTATACCCTAGCAGTGGGGGAGGGGTTGTAATACCACCAATACTTATACAATGTAATGTCTTAACCTTTGTGCTGATGCCGTGGCCTATTTGGTCACTAGAAGATTATGCCAAAAAAGCTGAAAAATGACGGATATTAATGGGTACTTTTCTGATAGGACTCGATTATAATCCATTAAGCAATTGAAAATTAGTACTAGTAGTTTTCCTAAACACTGCAGACATCTTGTCAACTGGTGCAGGAATTTAAAGTCTGTACTGTAAAAAAAGAAAAAATAAATATTAAAAAAGAGAAAAAAAATATGAAAGAAAGAAAATAAGAATTGTTTTTTTTTTTAGATCAAAATTTATATAAAGAAATTTAAAAAAATAATAAAGATAAAATGAAATAAAATTAAAATAAAATAAAAAATGTCCGTACTGTAGTTACCTGTCCTTAACACTGCCACAGTTTTCAGGAATGGAAGGATAAGAGCAAGACGTCCCACCAGGATGACATCAGTGGTGACGATGACGAGGGTCCTGTGGTGGTGGTTCAGGCGGTCGAGGCAGGGGGCGCCACCATGGCTCAAACCCCAACAGGCTGCAGGTCGTAGGTGGAGGAAGAGGTCAGTTCACGGTCAAGTTTGAATTTTGAATTTCATTTATTGTCCCTTTTCTGTCATATTGCATCTGTCGGACTAGTAATCAGTAGGGCGCTGGTTCAATTCCTGGCCTGGGCGCTTTGGTCTGTCCTTTGGCAAGGCAGTTTATTTCATATTGCCTCAGTCTACCCCAGCTGCAAAATGGGCGCCTAGCATTAATAAGGCAGTGCTTAGAGCTTGTGCGCTATGTGCTGCCAGCTGCTCTGGAATATCCCTCGGGGGATTGAAATGGTTTCTGCAAGTACAGGCCTGCTAGGGGAGGAAGGTCGTATGAGCACCGAATACCTTTAACTTTACCTTTAGAGGTCCATTGGCTAGGGATTGGCACCTTTAAAATTTTCACTGTACAATACAATATAGATATTTCCTTAATGATCAATATCTCAACAATACAGGCGAACTTGGATATGACGGACTCAATGGGACCAGGAAAATTGGTCCGTCATATGCAAAATCCGTCGTTACATATGACGAATACTTGATATGCATCAGACTGGGACCAAGCATATCGTCCGTCATATGCAAAAATCTGTCGTACGGTGGTCCGTCATATCCAAGTTCACCTGTATTGTAATGACACTGCCTGCCTCTCAGGGACATAATTTTGTTAAATTAAGCACCGCAAGCTTTAAGTATTCACCAATAAATAGCAAAATACCTCCACACAGAGAGGTCCATGTTGTAATTAAGTCAATTTTCTATGTATTTTAAATCTCACGATTCTGTACGATACTAAACTTTTTTCTATACTTAACATTTTCCCCATTCAATATGGATATTGGTATTGTATCGAGTACTGGTACCAATCCCTATAATCAATTTGAATATTGAATTTCAATCATTGTCCTTTTTTCTGTCATATTGCATCCAAGTCTTGACTAGACTAGGCTCCTAGTCTCTAAAACTAGACATTCCCTTCCGAGTTGACCAAGTAGTGTGGTGTAGTACCAGCAATGGTGGATAGATGGCCCCACAATGTTCATATCATCGTTTATGCTACCTGTGCCATCTGCATGTACAAAAAACCTCTCCTCATATCACATACACAGGTAAAAGTTCACGGGCCCGTACGGCCCCGTGTCCAAACGGGCCCGTTTTTCGATCCCTCAATATATCGACATTTCACGGCTTGAAACCCCGTAACGATCCCATTATTTTTATTATTTATACGGGCCCGTTATAACGGGCCCGTAACAGGCTCGTAATGGGCCCATTATAACAAGCCTGTAACGGGCCCGTTATAACGGGTTCTGAGCCCGTTACGGGCCCGTCAATATAACGGGCCCGTCAATTTTTACCTGTGTATTTCTGAGCTACCCCTAAAAAAGGGGTTGGTGAACCGTTTTTTCCTTGCCAGGGAGTGGTTTTCACCCTTTCTTGCAGCACTGATTTTCACTGCAGGCAGGCTGGGCTGCCTCCTCTTGGTATCTACCTCTCTGATTTGGCGCATTCTCTCTGCTTGTTTCAGGGTCCCACCAGGCGATGCCGAAGCAGAAATCACGCAGGTCGGAGCTGAAGCCCAGGGAGCAGATAGTCAAGGAGAGAATGAAGAAAGACAAGTTGATCGCTTTCCAGAAACACCAGGAAAAAGCCAAATCAAAGCGCACAACAGGAAAAGGCTATAAAAGGAGATAAAATATTCACTTACTCTATGTAAATTCTCGGTAATTTGAGACACTTTTGAATAATTACCAATTTTATGGGTTGAGGGTGGCCCATGTTTTATGGAAATACTGACAAAGCAGAGTAATAGTTGTCTGTGTCCATGTGAAATAGCTACCAGGGATAGATCAAGGGTGGTCCATATTTCCCAATCATTATTTTGCAAAATAATAGTGGCCTAAATTCCTGGCATGGTCGAAATTTCTGAGAATTTATGGTAATCCACACAGGGATCTAGAGAGGTTTAAAAAATACAATATTTTCTTAATATAAAACCCATTTGTATAGCAACAAAGGTGTCGCCTTACTGATTTGTAATCTTTTTATACTTCGCACACAGCAAACCAGGGTCTTAGCCAGAATTTTTAAAATGCCTGTCCAAAACAGCAATTCCAAAATTTCTGCCCATCCAAATTTAGCTACTAATCTACTTCAAATCCTTAAACCAACAACATTTAATAGCTTAATGTGTCAAAAAGGGCAATTCACACTTTAGCTCTGTCCTAGAAGATGGTTTGTTTGGAAGATATTTAGCTATTTCCCCAAAAAGTCAAAATTGAAAATTCTTTATAGAAAATTTTGCCTGTTCAATAATAAGGAGGTTTTAAGGTCCTGGTTAAGTCCTTGCAGCAAACTCATATTGTATTCTATTTTCAAATTTTCCTTGTTGAAAAGAAATCAGGTGCACAACATTTGTTGACTGTACCAAAAGTTAAAAAAAATAATCTAGGAAGGTCCAGGTTCAGAGATATTTGCCTTCTAGAAACTGGAAAATGCGAAATTTAAGTGCTCGCATGGGAAACGCTATAGAAAGAAATAGAATATTCACTGAAACGACAAAGGAATTCGAGAGGAAAAAATCTTCTGATATTTACGGATATTTAAACTCCTTCATGCCTGACAAGGGCCATACCAGCCAAAATCTATAATACTAATGGAAATAACTTGGAAATTAAGCAGAAGTTCTTAAAAGATACTAAGGAGGGTTGTTTGGGTTTGGTTTATATTAACATTTCTCTTTCAATTCTTTCCTAAATATGCTATTATAAGATGTACCTTCCCATAGTAGCCTGTTTCTGTTCTTTTTGAAATGCATTGAGGATGAATTTATTTCACCCCACACGCTCGGATTTGCAATAAGAAATTAATTTGTGTCCTCTTATAATAATTTTTTTCTTGAAATAAAACAAGAACTTAAAACATGTAATTGTCCTGTTATACATTTCTTTGTGCAGTAGTTACCTCATGATGCAATTGTAAACCCTGAAATGTACCTGCCTTAGTTTACAGTTGCTCAGGTGATGGGCAAAAAAATTTAACTGTCCAGAGGAGAAAGACTACCTGGGTTTGTATCCCTGCTGGAGTATATCAGGAAATCATCAGTGACTTAGGGTTAGGCAGTGGTTTCGCCTGGTACTCCAGTCAAAACTAAGCTACAATATGGCAGAAAAAGTGACGAAAATGGAAATTGCAAACTCTTCCGGTTCAGACCTAGATAATTCTTAATGAATTGAGAGGACATGGAGTAATATAGGACCCGACACACATAAATGTTCCCATCTTTTTGTCAGGTCAGGTATTAAATTAAAGCTATAGTTGTGGTGATTTTTACAAAAGCATGTATTTTTGTGTTACCTCCTACATATCTCCATACTCAATGTGCGGTTAAAAAAGTGGACTAGAAAAATTATCTGAATAACTTATTTGCCGTGCAAAAAATGGTCTAACTTGATAATTGTGTGCAAAAAGTTATCCAAGTGAACAGCCAGTTGTAAACACTAGAATCAAAGAAAATGGTTTGTGAACAAGCTTAGATTTTAATGTTCACCAAAATCAGACATCAAGGTATGTAAATGAGACATGACAAAACGTACATAAAAAACTAGTAGATTTATTATCAAAAATATTCATTACTGGTTGATTTACAAACAGCCTCTTCTCTCGTCTTAATTTTAGATAATATTACTCATATAAGAGAACATGATTGAGTTAATAGTGCACTGCCTCTCTCTCTCTCTCTCTCTCTCTCTCTATATATATATATATATATATATATATATATTATATATATATATATATATATATATATATATATATATATATATATATAAATATATATCATTGATGGGTTACATCACTTCTCAATTTATAATTAGACGAAATACAAAGAGATGTCCAATTATACAAGCCCTGGAAATTTTAAGTGGTCCCTGTGCAAAAATAGTTTATAAAAGTGTCACCAGGTGGTACTACCTATGTTATCAATGATAGAGACAGAGATCAAGTCCAGGCCTGAAACGACAATTCGGGATTGGCACCTTTAAAAGTTTTCGCAATACAATACAATATCAATATTTCCTTAGCGATACGATACCTAAACAATATTTTTAACAATGGTGCCTGCCTCCAAGAGACCTAACGTTGTTAAATATAGCACTCAGCTTCGGAAATGTTGTAAGTAAATAGCAAACTGGGCTTCATTATGGAGATGTCAGGTTAGCAATGAAATCGAACTTATAAATATATAAAATCTTAACGGTACAAAACAATACTTATCTTTTACGATAAAATACTTTTTCCCTTTTGATATCAGTATTTGGTATTGTATCGAGTACAGGTATCTATCCCTAATGACACTTTGTGGGGTTCATGCAGTTTATAAAGAAATCTTCAAATACATGTCATGGAACTATTTTGCAAATTTGTGCCTATCATAACTAATAGCATAAATGAAATATCCTATGGGAGTAACTTGCTGCATTCTCCAAAGTTTCGCCAAAATAAACAGTGCAGCTTGTTGCAAGTTTGGAAGCCTCTTTCGTAAGCCTCTTTGCCACACTTTAACAACCCTAATAATACCAACATGAAAAATCTCTAAAACATTTCAGAAATTCTAAAAAACAAAGCAAATTTAACTTATTA
The DNA here is from genome assembly GCA_963942565.1 of Maea johnstoni. Lineage (NCBI taxonomy): Eukaryota > Metazoa > Annelida > Polychaeta > Spionida > Magelonidae > Maea > Maea johnstoni. Next base: position 31,486,371 of record OZ012700.1, read on the forward strand.
AAAAAAGAACTCAACTGGACATTGAAATTGTCCATTTCAACTTGACTACAGCTATATCATACACCATTCGGATGGCTGTTGATCTAGGCTTTTGGAAAATTAATAGTCTAAAGCAATATTAACTATAAGTTACAAAAAGTTTACTTTAACCAGTAAAATTAAAAAACAATAGCATTTGTCCAGACACAATCAATTTTGAGGGACAGAGGAACGTTCCCAGATATTTCTACTTGCCAAAGACTTAAAAACCTTCTTAGAGAATTTAACTTTGCCAGATATTATTACTTGCCAAAGTCTTGTTTAAATGGTGGAACTCGAAGTTTCATAATTACTTTACATGCAATATTTCGCATATGCAGAAAGAAAATATCCTTTTCCTGGTAATCAGGAGACTTGATTTGCTCTAGTCTAGTCTTGGAGGAGATATCAGTTACAATACTCATTTAGCAGCCATTCAAATGAGGCCTAAAAAAAAGTTGTTTGTTTCGTGTAACCCTACCCTAACAAGTTTTTATTCAAAAAAATCCCTACCCCAAAGTTTTTTTCGCCCTCCCAACTCCCAATCAACGTAAAACATTTTTACCAACCTACCTACCCTATTTTTTTTCAGACCATAACAGGAAACAAACAATTTCTTTTTTTAGGCCTGACATACTCTTCCATTGCAGAGGCTATACTTATGTCCGAAGCACATAAACAGTTAAACACCAAGATTTCTGAAAACCTTCTAACCCCTGATATGTTGGTATTCATTGGATAGCTCTCACTGAGTAATCTCAGATGCGTACCCAGGTGCCAGGGTGACGAAAGTAGCCTCAGCAATAGAAGAGTTAAAGCTGCAAATACCTCGTCTTCTTTCTATATCAGCCCTACTATATGTCCTTAGCACGCACACTAGACATTTTCCCGTCTCATAAGATCCAACTCTGAGGTATATGTAAGAACTGCCATGCTTTTCCCAATGGGAACCGGCGGTGGCGCCACCAGGTTCCAGGTCTTGGAGGCTTTGGTGTATTTCAGGGACCTCTTTTCGGAGAAGAAGAAGATGTCGCCGTCTTTGGTGTGGCTCTGACAGGAGTAGTTGTGGGGGTCTCCGAATGGTAGGGGCGGAATGGGTTCGCTACCATCCCGCCACGTGTTATACTTCAGGGAGAAGATCTTGTGCTGTCCAATACCTGCAAGAATTTAAGATTAACAATTAACTTATATACATCAATTAGAATATCTTGTGTTGTCCAATTCCTGCAAGAGTTAAACCCTTCTACACTTAGAGCAGCCAAAAGAGGCCTGCTGATTTTGGAAACACGTACTTACAAAAGCATTAATTTTCTCAAAAACAGACGGAGAAATGTTGATCAGAAGCCAAACAATAACTCCCCTTCAAATATATTGTGAACTTTCGCTGTATTCCCAAGTGATTTTAATAAGTATGAGATTAGCAGACGATACCTTCTAGAGAAAGTCTGAGTGTCAATGGGTTAAGATTAAACATTAACTTGCAGGCAGTGAGTGTCTTAGCCAGCGGAGGCGTCTGGTTGTCACATGGTCACCCAAACCCTCAAAAATCCCTCACTAGGACACCCAATATTTTTGTGATGAATTTCTAGAAATGCCAATTTCAAGCAAGTGATTTTCAGTTCATGTGGATGCTAGGACAATACTTAAAGGATTATTCAGTTTTTAATGAGAAAATGTATCCTAATATTAATGGTTGTAAATTGAAGATATTATGGTCTCCATAAGATTATTGGATGCCCAAAAATCTTATGATACCCCATTTTGGGCACCCACTTTCGAAATCCATTTTACCCCATACATCTAACTGTATGTCAATTAGGCCTAACAAAAAAGTTGTTTGTTTCCTGTAACCCGACGCTAAGTTTTTACCCAAAATAATTCCCTTTCCTTCAGTTATTTCTGCCCTTCCAACTCCCAACCAAAATAAAATGTGCATGAAAAACATGCATTTTTTCAGTAAATCTGAAAAAAAAAATTGACCTACCTCCCTTCCCTTTTTTTCCTGTTACAGGAAACAATCAACTTTTTAGGCCTCAAGGACAAAGTAAGGTTTTATGTCCAAATCTAAATTTCATTGTTAAAAAGATATTTTCACTAAACAATCCATTTCACACCATGTATCCTAACTGAATTTCCATTAGGCCACCTTAAATTGAATTTTAGTTTCCCGTATCTGCCAAACTAAAAATAACCCATCCGGCAGAAAAAAAATCACTCATTTTTTTTTATCATAAACGGCTGACTCAACTTAACAGTATCTGATAAGAAATATATAACAGTGAGTAGTAGTGGTGAGTCGAGCGCTCGTAAGCTCGACCATTCGGTTGTTCCTCCTGTGATTTTGAGCGCTCAACTCTAATTTTACACGCTGGAAAAAATACGAGCTTTGTCACCTGTAGAACAGGTGATGAATGGCGGCCGGTGGCGTGTAGAAACGATCTTCACACGCTGACTTTTGCGGCCAAAAACAGCAAGAATATCATTTCCCCCAGAAATAAACGTAATAAAACGTATCCCTACCTTGTCTTGTGTTGTTTCTTGTCTTTCCGCCGCCTTATTTCGCCGTGGAAGGACAAGACCCTAAGGCGAACGATTCAAAATAAAATTGCGCCGCAGCATACTCCGGCATATGTCAGGCACGTATGCGGTGTACCACGGCATCGAGAATCGGTGCACCAGAAAATGGCGTACTACGTAATTACACATCAAGCTCGAGCAGACTCGAAGCTCGCTCCGCCATTATGGCCGAGCGCTCGAGCTAATATTTTGAGACAATTCCCATCACTAGTGAGTAGGGATGGGGATCGTTGAGAATTCTACGGTTCGGTTTGGTTCTCGGTTTTGCTTCTACAGTTTAGTTTTATCACGGTTTCCTAAACGGTTTATTAAGACATTTCTTGGATACAAAACTACGCAATGGAATGCGTGGCTGAACATGCCTGAACTGGAAAGTTCTTGAAAGTTCCTATATACTAGCTCCCTGGGCACTTAGTCTACGCTCAGAAGGCTTCTGAGCATAGTGAAAGTGGGCAGGGTACCAGACTTGAGAGATTTTGAAATGGCTGTTTGATCGTCGCGCTTGGCAGACATTGTGAGGCCAGCGAGGAGGTAGGTGCTGACAGTTTTATTACGCCTCCAGGAACCCTGTGCATGCATAGAAAAAAAACGAACCGTTTAAAGGGAGGTCCGGTTTTTGACTGGTTAACTGCAATGCTCAGGCCGGTTTGAACCGGTTCCCGGTGCCCATCCCTAACAGTGAGACTTTTAATTAAATAGATGAAACAATAGTTAATTTTTTTTAAGGATTGGTGCAGATTTATAGCCAAGATGTAGGTATTTGTTGCCAAAGCTGAGGCCTTGTATGCCTTAGCTTTGCAACAAACACCCTCCACGAGGCTATAAATCTGCACCAATGCTCAGTGGCTGGTCTTAATGGCTATTAAAGCGGGATTGAGTGATAAAAACTTATCTTACAACTCTATGAAAATGACTAAATGCTGTGCTGGGATTTGGTCCAATCTCAGTGTGGTGAGCCGGGACCACGTAAAAGCCACAGAAACAGCTCAATTTTACTGAACATAATGTTTTCCATGGCCATCTTAGGCCTTGTTTCCTGTAACGGTCTGAAAAAAATAGGGTAGATAGGTCGGGATTCAAAACTTATTTTGATTATTTTTTTATTCAGAAATGTGTGTTTTATGCGTGTTTTACTTTGATTGGGAGTTGGAAGGGCAGGAAGAACTTTAGGGTAGGGATTTTTTTGTATAAAAACCTGTTTGGGTAGGGTTACAGAAAACAAACAACTTTCTTTTTTAAGCCTTACCTGTGTAGTGTATTTCATCAGCAATACACTGAGTGAGGATTATACTGCGAATGTCCCTTTTTGAGAACGGTGTTATTCCCATCAAACTCCATGTATTCCTTTTGACGTTGAAGCGCTGAAGACGTAGATGTGGCTTTGCTCGTCCCAACGCGTATACAACCTTCTTATACGCGACCAACTGCCCCTCAGTCGGTAGACGAGGGCTTTCGTACTGATACCAGGGGGCCGTCTCGAAATCTTCTCCTCTGTACTCTTCAGGACAAAATTTCGACCCAAAGACTGTCTCGCCCAATGGTTGGTTGTTAGGTACTTCTTCTTTTGCCCTGAAGAGGATGAGTTTGTCATCAATGCGCACCACTTTTCCCGGTTTTCCTTCAGGGGCTTGCTGGGGAATGACTCTGTGGTAGAAGGCGACCTTCCCATCCTCCCACATGCATAGGGCCATGGTGTATGCCCCCCAAAGCAGGAAGCAATTCCCTTGTCCGATTTGCGCAGTTTGGCCCACGCGCCGCTCCAGAACCGTTTGGTAGGCATCGCCAAATCCTGTTTGGAGCCACCGATTTTCTACTGGCAGGTACGCCAAGACTACCCTGGCTGGAAACACCAAACCACCCGGACCCTCAGGTAAGATAAGTATGGCTTCCTTCAGTTGGCTGGGCCGGGACTTGAAGAGAGGACGGATATAGGGTTTACGAGCCAACGGTAGGATAATCCCGTGGAGTACCTTCATCAGAAGCTCCTGGCTTTCCGCGGTCTTCTTTAGGAGAGGTTCATTTTCCATTTTGTTGATCAGAAATTCCGCCTTCAACACGCCCCATCTGATCAGCTTTATTAGTTCCGGTAAATATCTCATCCTCCCTCGGGAGTCGTGTTTCACCCAAGAAATCATCAGTTCCGCCATGCACTCCTCGGTGGTGAGAAACTTCTCCTCTGTTGACAGAATCTCCCTCATAGCTGAAATAAAGAAAACAGATTCGAAATAAGAGCTCCACATTACCCTTTAAGGCACTTGCCAAGTAGGGCAGGTAACCTTTGATTTCTACCTGCCCGACACAATTTTCAACTGCCCTGCAAAAGGTTGTGATAGAATGAACATGAACATGACTTTTCTGCATGTACTATTGCATATATATTACTATTGCAAATTAAAGCTACGTTCAGTTGGTAGGCTTTCCATGCGCAGGAAACTGGTTGGCAATCAGGCATACAGTTGTGTATTAAGCCTAGGTTACCCATGCATTTAGTGCAGGAATTAAATGCCATCACTGTACATCTAAAGAACACATCTGCTCAAAGATGGATATCAAATATCTATATCCACTGGAATGTAATGCGCCTTTCACCCTTTGAGCATAAGCAAGTTGGTATAGAAAGGGCGCAATATCAAATGACATTTCTTTTATTAACACTATTACTATTATTAAATAGTATTATATTTATCATTATTATTACTTAAGGCTTAGCATGCGTATGTACCTTCAAGTGAGATCTGTCTGGTCCCGGCTTTCCTCGCATCCGTCATGAACGACGTTCGGAGTTTAGACACGACGCATTTCTTCAGATCATTCAAGTTGTAGGAATTTGCCAGGTCCAACAGAAATAGGTGGTTGAACTGCATGTGCGATTCCTGAATGAAGTCCCGGCACATGTCGCGCAAATTGAACAGCATCAGAAAATCCGCACATTTCAGAATTCCGATGGCATTATCTTTTGTCAGAGCAAGATTTCCGACGTACAAATACTTGACAACCTCTCTGATTCTTACAGGTGAACCGCAGTGGAGCTCCACAACATTTGTTTTACTCTCCAGCATTTCCGATCTGTAGAGAGAACGAAAGTACTCGCACGTGGCGACCATGACACTTCGATGAGCTGGGATTTCTTCTCCACCAACCTTGATGGTAAAGTCACAAAATTCTCCCTTTTCTCGTTGCTGGTTCAGTTCCCAGAGTAGGTTTTTGTCTGGATAGGCACCTGTGTGCCCTTCGGATGCCATCTCTGTTTGGTTTATGTACTTTGGAAAGAAATGTTTAGGATACTGAGGTAGGCTTTCACAGCTTGCATGTGTACATCCGTAGCGGGAAATACAATTTCTATAACTTTTAACGCGACCGCTAGGTGGCGAGGAGTGTTAGATTGATTCATGGTGTAATTGAAGGGATGACAGGTTGTCGTCATCCTGCGGACCCGGTACCATGCCAGGGCAACATAGGGACAAAAGTAGTCACAAAGTCTAAAATCAGATTTTATTGACTAAAAAGAAAATAAAGAAAAACAGAGAGAAAGGTAAGATGACAGTAATCGAATATGAACTATCAGTGCAGTTGCAATATGAACAGTATTATGCTAAAATTGAGGAGAAACTTCCACTATTTGAACAAAAATGGTCAGATCTAATTCACATATTAGGGTAACATTGAAAATCTCATATGACGAAGTGTAGGGTATAACTTGTAAGATTTGTTTTCTTATATATCTATACTCCTCCAATTTTGTACAAAAAGATACATCTGTTGTGTGTTATATGTGCCGGAATGTGTTTGTTTGTTTTTCTTTTGTGCTTATATTGTTAAGAAATAAAAGACATTCCTTTGGCAGAAATTTTTAAAAAGTCCGTCTAAAATCAGAGGTCAAAGAATTAGTAGACAGTCTGACACATGGTCTAAAAGTAAAAGAACACACACACACACATATATATATATATATATATATATATATATATATATATATATATATATATATATATATATATATATATATATATATATATATATATATATATGTGTGTGTGTGTGTGTGTGTGAGTGTGTCTGTGTGTGTGTATATGTACATACACACGTTTAAATATCAAATAAACATCATAATCTATCTCGGCCGCAGAAGATTCATCAGTTGATGGTAACCAGCGACAGGGAACTGATTTATTGTTTAACCACTGTGTCTCAGACGGCACCCATTGCCGAAATGGACTCGTCCGGACCGAGTCACATGTCAAAAGTTAACTCCGTTCAAGAAAAAACGCAACTCTTCATTCATCCGTCGCAGAGAGACAACGGGGGTGGTGGACGAATCGCTAGGACACATCCCTTTTCCAAGTCCTGCACCGGCCGCCAGCGAGAAAACATGAGGAAAATTGTGACAGCTCAAAGGAAAAGAAAGACGCACAATCCGAAGAATAGCATAACGCTGTAAGTTGAGCCGACAATTAACTCTCAAGACCCAAAGAACATGAAGCGAAGATCGTCCGCCGAAGAGGGAGAGCATGCATGCGGCGACGGAATTTCTATTCTTACTTTCTTGGGTTGTCATAAAAAGATTGTCGTACGGAGCACATGGTAGTTACTAGACGATCTAGTTATCCGCCGAGAGCTAGCTGCTTTGAATCGATTTTAATTCCTAAATCAGTGCATTCTTTGATTACAGTAGCACTTTCATTTTCTATTTCGTATAATATTGGGATTTGGATACGTATTAGTTACTCTGTATCAAGGAAACTGATACATGTTAACCGCTAATGAGCTATATTTGATTCTTTCTACGCTGTCTTTGGGTAAATTTGAAGAGGTTCCTGTAGTAATTAAATTAAAATTTGAATCGTCATTACATTTTTACCCTGACGATCATTAGTCCGCATGCTAGCCTAGTACTTCGCACTGGTCCGCTAAGGGCTATTCCATTTGAATGTACATGGGGGGGGGGGGGGGGGGGAAGGTGCGGGGGTGGAACGCTCACCTATTAAAAAATCATGGGGGGAGGGGGTCAAGATGAAAAAATTGGGGGTTTACATGAAAAAAAAATCATTGGGGGGGGGGGGGGGGTTGAAATTGTGGGCGTTCCACCCCCCCATGTACATTCAAATGGAATAGCCCTAACGTGATTGTAAGGTTTAATTGCCCCCCCCCCCCCCACCCCCTTACATCTCACCTCTCTGATCTTGATCATTCCAAAAAAATGACTATCCCTATTCGGAAAATTAAATGTGTCCCTATCCGGAAAAATAAATGTGTCCCTATCCGGAAAAATAATTTAATCCTTAGTCGGAAAAACAACTACCCCGTGTCTGAAAATTAATTTTATGCCCAGTCTGCAAAAATGACATCCCTGATCATATGGGGCAGTATTTTCATTGAAATTATTTGAAGTGAATTATCAACATTATGATTTAGAATCGTATTGCTGTTGATATCATTATGGGGAAACTGGGTAAATTTGCAGTAAAATTGAACGTACATATTGCAATCTTTCTTTATTGAAATGGTAACTGGGAAAACCGAGAATGGTAACTGGGAAAACTGAGTAAGTACATACAAATATTTTGTATTGTCACATATTTAGGATTCAGAATTTTATTTATTGTCACTTCTCTGCAAAATACATATTTACGAAAAAAAAGTCACATTTGATTGAGAGAAACTCGAGTTAAATTGTTAGATTTTCTCTGAATATACTCATCTTTTGCTGAAAATCCATGGTAAATTTAAGAGCATTTAAGTAAATGCAAAATATATGGATGTAAGTTGTGTTCTGATTACAATTTCTCCTCCAAATTGCTTGCAAATATGCTTTTACTTATCCATGCAGAGTGCCCAAAATCACCTGACGATTTTAATGATATCTCTACCAAAATCAATTTAATTAAAATTCTCATCAGAAACTACTTGAGAACTCTCCTTGAAATGTGTTCCCAATCTGTGAATATTTTTTCAATTAATTTGAAAAGTAATAGGCCTAAACAATAAATATGTTCGTTTCCTATTGCATGCTAGAAAAAAAATAGGGTAGGTAGGTTATTCATTTTATTTTATCATATATTCTTTTTCTCTCCTCCATGCTGCATTAGCTGTAAATGTAAAGCAAAATAGCAGCATCAAAAATAGTGGGGTATCTAGATCTATCTAAATCCACTGAAGTAGTACTATATGCTGATTTTTGATGTTTTCTTCTTTCTTTTTTTCAATTTCTTTTGTATTCCGTGCATGGAATATGAAGCAGTTACAAATTTTTACCTTCCTTTTTAAAAAATTTTTTTTTTGGGACAATAAAAATATTAGGGTAGGGGCAAAAATTTACGGTAGGTAGGGTTATGGGAAACGAACATTTTTTTTAGGCTTTAGAAGTCCAGACAACATTTTTCATGGTAATATTTGGTCATGAATGGGTTAACCCTTATGCTGCTGGTGGCTAATTTGGCCATTTCAAAATGTTTGCAAAAATTCTGAGAAATAACCCGAACCCGGGCACATATATACTCATCTGAGAGTTCTCAGCGGGAGCTATCCAATGAATACCTACATGACAGCTAGGGTTTATATGTTTTTCAAAAATATTTGCCTCTTTGTGCTGTGAACGAAAGTGGCCTCAGCATTGGAAGGGTTAAAATGTTATTCCCAAAATATTCTGTCCTCTTTAGGTTTCTGTGGAGTGCATGGGTAACAGTCAAGGACGCACACATTAAGGGCTCGATGCTAACAATTAAATGCTGGCCCCAGGCCAATAAATATTCCTCCAAGGACAGCTTCAGGCCAGTGAAAAAAAACCTCAACTGGTCCTACCGGGCCAGTACACATTTGGGGACAATCTTGTTAACACAACAGGTTTCCCTCATGAATGTCCCCAAATGTTTTGAAATAAATGAAGGTTATTTTAATAAAAATAAATGTTTTCAATGAATTTTATGCAAGGACCAGTAGATCCTAGGTGTTACTGGTCCTACAGGGCCAGTAACAGTTTTAGTTAGCGTTGAGGCCTGGGCTATCTGTTATGTCGAGCCCTGCATTCTGTTCATACCCATGCCAGTCTGTGGTGTCACTGGTGTGTTTTGTCTAGTTTCATAGGTTCTACGCTGACATGTCCCTCAGGGCCAGAAATAGAACCCAGCAACGCGTTGCCACGCACTTGTTTAGAACTGATTTCTCAGCATTTTGTGATATTTAGTGCGCACAGCCTGTCCACCACATTGGGACAAGACAGCCAGTGCTTCTGACTGCTCATTGTTAACCCTTTCCATGCTGAGACTACTTTCATCCATGGGAAAAAATGCAAAAGTTATAAAAAAACCATCTAAACCCTGTCATGTTGGTACTCATTGAAAAGCCCTCACCATGTACTAATAGGTGAGTACCCATATGCCAGGGTTTCAATTTTCAAGGTTTTTGCCTCATTTTCTATTGACCAAATTAACCACCAGCAGCCGAAGGGTTAAGACAGTTGACTCATGAGACTAGACTTGCTCATCATCCATGCAGTGCTAGTAGGGGTAGACTAGATTTCTATGCTGTCTTAATTATGACAGCTAGGTTTAGATGGTTTTCAAAATGTTTTGCATCCGTGTGCTGTGGACAAAAGTAGCCTCCGCATTGTAAGGGTTAAGTTATTCTGGTACTAGGCACCTAGTGGTCAAGGCGACCAGAATTCACATTTATCTCACCAGGTGAATAGAGGACTCAATTTGAGCATAAAACCTCTAGGTATAGGACCAGGTAGTGCCATCTATCTACCATTGCTAGTACTATACCACACTGCTTGGTCAACTCAGAAGGGAATGTTGACTTTTTAGGGACTAAGAGCCTAGTCTATGGCAAGGGCGCATCCAGGATCTGAGAAGAGGGTGGGTCAAGTTAGTTCTGAAAGGTGACACAGGTGGCGCCACTAACAATGATATCACCACCAAGGGTAAACTGCAGAAAACTAAAAAGTTCAGCAAGGATTCCCATTAGAGAAATTATAAAATCTGTTATGAATGCTCTATTTTCAAAATAGAGCAGTCACGAGGCAAGAAAAACAATTAGTTCTGATTTCTGCCCACAGGTGGTGTGGTGATGCAAAGTGACTCACCTGCCTGGGGGAGTTAGTTGAACCCCTCAACCCCAGCCCCCCCCCCCCCCCCCCCCCCCCCCCCCCTTGGCAGCTTTTCTCCACTACGATCTCTAGCATTTACCAAAGAAGCATGTAAACCAGGGAGAAGTAGTAAGGGGGGGGGGGGGGGGGAACAATTTCCATACAAATACATTAGGCCCATGGCACAAAACCACTATGATTTCTAGCATCTACAAGAGAGGTAGATACCAGGGAGAAACAATATTTAAGCTATGTTTCAGGCTTTCATGCATCATTTTGATACTGGCCAAATTAGCCACCGGCAGCATGAAGGTTAATAAAAGAAATAAAAAGAAGCAAGAAGTGCATTTCCAATTTTTGTGATCTATTTCATTCCAGACCGAAGGATGCGGGTCCCTTGACAAAGAATCCTAGTTACAGGATCACAAAACCACCCATGGATAAGGTAAGGCAAACAATAGGATAGGATGCAAAGAGATACCGGTACTGGTATTATCTCAAAGAGTACCGTTTTATTACCAAAAGGTACTCCAGGGCTCGATATTAAAGGCTGCCCTACTGCCCCCGGGCAGGTAAATATTTTCAAAATGGCTGAAGGACAGGTGAAAATCAGAGTGTGCCTTCCCTAAATGGCAGGTAAAATTTCATCTCGTAACTTCGAAGAAACTAATACACAAGGGAAATTTGATATTATTCCAACAGTACAGATAAAGCTATTGCAGGGAAACAGTTAATTGGTACAAGTAGATTACATACAAAAACAAAAAAGTCACTTTCATGTCCATTCTGTCACACTTTTTGCAGGGCAGGTCAAAACTGTCGGGCAGGTCAAAATTAAAGTTTACCTTCCCTACTCAGCAAGTGCCTTCAAAAGTTAATGTTGAGCCCTGTACTAGCGCTTTTAACAATACTAATCACTATGAAGCTAAAAGTAGTTAAGATACAATACTGTTTCATTGGTACCTCATTACCGTGCCTTACCATTCTGATTTACGAGGTATATCCATCCCTCATTACAGCTAAGTCTGAAAATACTCTTTATTATTTCAGAAAGTTGAAAACCTCTGTGATCAGCTTATAGACTCAAAATGGCGGCCGCACTGTGCACGACCCATCTCGAACTTTATCGGTTTCTACCTCGTCTACAAATGGTACCCCCAGGAGAAATACTGGATGCTCTTCTATATCGGCAAGGGCAAAATCAGCGAGAAACTCAATAGACACTTCGCTGGAAAAGACCGAACTCCCATCGGCCATTACTTGTCGTCATTCCCCGTCTCCATGAGAAAAGATTATTTGTGGCTGAAATGGATAGAAGATCCTTGCCCACTTAATGAGGTAGGTTCAGTTTTGTATTATCGTTTACTGTAGATTCTCTGAAATATTGACCCCCTAGAAATTTATGCGAAAAGATTATTTGTGGGTGAAATGGATAGAAGATCCCTACCCACTGAACGAGGTAGGTATAGTTTTGTATTATCATTTACCGTAGATTCTCTGAAATATTGACCCCCTCAGAATTTGGGCCTAATTAATTCCCTGTCTTGCTGCAAATAGATTATATGTGGCTAAAATGGATAGAAGATCCTAATTACCTTCTTAACAAGGTAGGTTTAGTTATATATTATCATTCACCATAGATTCTCTGAACCCCCAAGATATTTGAGCCACTAATTCATTCTCTGGCTCACTGCGAAAAGATTATATGCTGCTAAAATGGATAGAAGATCCTTACCCACTTAACGAGGTAGGTTAAGTTTTGTGTTATCATTTACCGTAGATTCTCTGAAATATTGACCCCATGTGGTACGTGCATGTACAGACTGTGCATTAATTTTCCAGGGCTTCAGTTCTTGGTGCGCCATCATTTAAGCATCCAATCAAACATGGCATAGCAAAAGACAAAAGAGCTTGAAGCGTTCAGGCTCGTAGATTGTCGCCATGGATTGTTGCAATGATCTGCATGATCGCGCTTGGGGTGCGGCTAAACGGAAGATTCTCAATACCCCTTCTAATGAATTTCTTCCAAACTTGCTTTGCGCACATGCGCTTATTTGGACGAATACGGTTCTTATTTCAAATTTTGGATTCCAAGAGCAATTCCAATAGCAAAGCCCCTTTTTATCATACCCTGATAATGAATTTTTTGATATCCCACCAAAGAATAACTACCGTACGGGAGGACTTTGGGAGAAAATTCTTTATATGGGGTGTTGGTAAACTGCCATTTTACCGCACACCCCAATGAGTGCCGATCGTAGTGTATCGCCCATTATCTTACCTTCAGCTTACTTAGGGGCTTGGCGCTATACAACCCCGCATGTAACGAGATCACTGATTGGTCAATAGCATGATCAGGCATCGTATATGAACAGCGAGAGCGCAAAGGAACAGCAGAAATAGTAGAACTCAATGCTGGTAAAGTTTGACGTCTATATCTTGCAAGTTCCCAATCCACATTTTTACTTTTCAGAGTTTCTCCGTGGAAGACATGATCACAGTCCTCACAGAGAAGTACACTGGCGGGGATCGTCCACCCTTCAACTTTGAACCTTCCTACGAACCCCCGGCGGCCAAGAAGAAGAGTTTCCTCGCTCGCTGAGATGGACGAGATTGGTGCGACTCCTATTCATTCAAAATAATAATTGCCTTGATTATAAGTATTTAAGGATTTGTTGATTTAAAAACAAGATCATAGATCTCATGGTAGGAAATCAAGCAAAACGTGGCTTGTAATGCACATACTGATATAATAGTCGATGGTACTGACACCAGTTTCTGGTATTGTCAGCACTATACACAGGACTTAAACCCTTATGCTGCTGGTGGCTAATTTTGCCAATAGAAAATGATGCAATAAACCTGAAAAATGACTAGAACCCTGGAACAATGGTACTCATCTGAGAGTATTCAGTGAGAGCTATCTAATGAATACCAACATGACAAGGTTTAGATGGTTATCAAATTCTTTGCCTCCTTGTGCTATTGGACAAAAGTAGACTCGGCATTGGAAGGGTGTATTATGAAGTATTTAGATATTTATTGATCAAAAACAAAGCTCATTGATCTTATGGTAGGAAATGACATATATATTAGTTAATGGAACTTTTTGTGTTTTTGGTTTTGTCGGTACTATACGGGAGGTTAATGCTCCAGTGTTACTAGGGAAAATGTTTCAGTTTTGAGAAATTTTCTCATTACACACTATGTTTCTGATTCGATTTAATTGATTTAATTTAACTTTCCAATAACTCTTGTTCGAGTTTCAAAATAACACAATGGGCAAATCTTCCAATGAGATATTCGTTTCGTTTATCGGAGCCAATGAAATCAATATATCATAGAAAGTAAAATATTGTTCATGCACCAAGGATTGTTTGAAAATAGAATTTGTTATAAACTTGATTAGGTTTATTTAGTACATAAAGGATTTTCCGAGTCCACTGTTTTATTTATTGACAGAAATTCTGAACTGTAACGTTGAAATATACTGTTAGTTTATTAATTTCAGATGCTGGTGCCCCCTTTAGGATACTTCTCATGCTACATGAAATCTTCATCGTGGAACATGGTGCTATTTATAGGAAAATCATGAATAGAACATGACAGACTCATTGTTAAATAATTAGGCCTAAAACTAAAAATGTTTGTTTCCTGTACCGGTCTGAAAATAAAGTAGGGAATGTAGGTAAAAAATAATAATTGAGAGTTGGAAGGCCTAAAAAAAAACTTGAGGGTAAGGATTTTCTTGTGTAAAAACCTATTATGGTTGGATTACAGGCAATAAACAACTTTTTAGGCCTAATATGCAAATCTTGATATTTCCTACTGGCTAACTGATACTCAGGTGCTAATGATAGTTGAATGATCCTCCTTTGCTCTCAGTTATTGTTATTTATGTATGTTTACTTATTTATTTTTGATGGGCAAGCAATTCAGCAAATCCTTGGATTTCTTGCTGTACTTAGAGTTAAGAAAAGAAGCTCAAGTCAGACTTGGAGGGAGGGGGGGGGGGGGGGAATCCAGTATTTCATAAGGATTAAGGTTCACACTTAGTTATGTGGTTGACCACCAGGTGGTGGAAGGTTTAAGTTCTCTAATGGACCAGTTGTTGAGCTACTAAGTTGTTTATGTCCAAAAGGTGGTATTTGTGTCATATATAAAATGTATTTATTAAGTTTATTTCAACAAAAGCTTCCTAAAGTTTATAGCCTTACAAAACTTAGTCTCGTATCTCCACAGAAACTGACCTTAATTTATTGTCTAGTAATAATAAAATAATTTTTCTATGAAAAGTTAGGATAATTCTCATTGTAAAAGCAGTACACCAAGTATGTGAGAGAGTTACCAGTAACTTGTGGTTAGGCGGTGCTTGTTGCCGAGTACTCCGATTTCCTCTCGCAGTTACAACTAGCTTAAGCAACTTAGCTGCCATGTGGCAGAAAAAGTGACGAAGAAAACGAAATTCCAAAGTCCCTCCTGAGCGTTTACTGCTTCCTGCCAGTGTCTTTCAGAATGTACGAACAAAAAAACTTGCTGCAGCAGAAACTTGTCATCTTCCCTTTGTAATATGAACATTCCTCAATAAAGCTCTTTCCTATCGCGATTTGGTACTTAGTTGTGTTTTGCCTAAACTATTATATATGTATGTATGTATATGTATATATATATACTGTAGAACACATATATGACGCGTGTCCCAAATATAGCGAATAGGGGAATTTTTGCATCATAGCGTATCTTTATGTTAGCGACGGTAGCCGCCGCTGACAGCGCCAGTACAGTAAGAAAAAAGTACAGCGTTTTTATATATAGCCAACCGGAATCACACGCTATGTACGCTATATATAAACAGACGCTAACATAGTGTGTTCTACAGTATATATATATATATATATACTGTAGAACACATATATGATGCGTGTCCCAAATATAGCGAATAGGGGAATTTTCGCATCATAGCGTGTCTTTATGTTAGCGACGGTAGCCGCCGCTGACAGCGCCAGTACAGTAAGAAAAAAGTACAGCGGTTTTAAATATAGCGAAGCGGCACCACACGCTACATATAAACAGATGCTAACATTGTGTGTTCTACAGTATATATATATGTGTGTGTGTGTATATATATATGTATATATATATATTTGTGTGTGTATATATATATATGTATGTATATGCGTATATATATATATATATATATATAAAGCTCCTTTGACATTGTAAAGGAAGGTTCAGGTGAACAGTTTGAGTAAGATCCAACAACATGGTTAATTCTGGGTATCTCAAGATTACATGGCAGTTGTCAGGCAGGCCTCAACTCCAACTCAAAATGGTACTGGACCAGTTTCACCGAGGATCTGGTTCTGCAAAACTTTTGCTGGTCCTTCAATTTTTTCTTTAACATAAAAAGAAAAAACATTGTATAAAATCCACGTAGAACATTCTACTTTATCTTCATTTATTTCAAAAATGTTTGGGATATTCTGTCAATAAGAGTCCCCATAGGACCACTGTTAGTGTTGAGCCCTGGTTATGTTAGGTCTAAAAAAAGAAATTGTTTGTTTCCTGTAACGGTCCGAAAAAAAGTAGGGTAGGTAGGTAGGTCGGTAAAAAAATGTTTTTGCATTATCTTTTTGGTCAAATGTGTTTTATGCATGTTCTAGTTGATTGGTAGTTGGGAGGGCAGAAATAGGGATTTTTTTGAATAAAAACTTGTTAGGGTAGGGTTACAGGAAACAACATTTTTTAGGCCTTAGTTTGAAGTGTGATACAGTAGAGATGATCAATAGTATGGTAACCGGTCCTCTGCTGCGTCTCCCTGGTATCTACCTCTCTGCTTCTGACCCTGGTCTTGTAATGAGAAAAGTTAGTACCAAATATAAGAGAAAATTCAGCTCTTCTTTATTGTGACACAAATTTTATTTTATAATACAAATCACAATCACCTTTACCTTTAATATTCATGTGTATCATTCAAGCTTGAAGCCAGACTTATATATGGCAGGTCTTGACATTTAACTTCACAGGTTAACTGCCCATTCTGGTAGGGATAGGTACTGGTTCTCGATACGATACCAAATACCAATATTGAATGTGGAAAAAAGTATCTCTTCTTACCGTTTAAGACACAGAATATAAATGAAAGCGTCTTACTTGCTATCAGAACATTACCGACAATTCTCCTTCAAATATTTTGTAAAATTCTTCTCAATTTCAAAGTTACTGTCAAAAGTATTATAGATCCAGACGACAATTTCTCGAGGAACTATTAAATACTAATGGGTTAATAACCACTTGTACCATCTGGTGGCCACATTTTAAACAAAAAGGTAATTTTGGAAATTTTGGAGGTTCTGCACTTCAAAATCACCTTGACGGTAATTACTTCTGAGTACCAACAAAACTTAGAGCCACAGGAATAAGCAGGTCTTGACACAATTGTTCGGGTGCATTGAGGAGTTCAATGACACAAACATTTACATTCATACAACTTACTGGGCCCAATTGTACCCATGGGACCTTTAATTGGCTTACACTTAGGTTTATATAATATGAGCTGTGAATGCAGCTCTAAGATATTTACAGGTTTAATACTTAACATTTTTATAATTCTAAAGTAAGTAAGATTTTTTCACATCAGCAAAGAAACATATGTCTTTAAACTCACAGGGTCTTAGCCAGGGTTTATAGAAACAGGGGGTCAAAACTGAGGATTTTATGAAATTTTTGGGGTCTGAAGTCCGTCACCAAATTTGCTAGAATAATCATACTGACCCTATATATTGACATGGCAAGAAAAATTATGCTTCGGTACATCATTTTATGTATCTTTTGTCCTTGGACCAGTCTTAGCCAGATGGGTGTCAAGGCATCATTTGGACACCCCAACCTCAAAGATCACTCCTCAGGACACCCAAATGTTTTGTGAGTAATTCCTGAAAATGTCAATTTCAAGCATATGATTGAAGATTTAGACCTCAATATAATTCCCATGACATTGTATAAGGAAATTATGCCTTATTTCAATAAGTAAATATGTTTATGGTTGTAATCTGAGAATATTATGGTCTCCTTCGAAAAAATAGGACGCCCCAGAATTTTACAATTGCCAGATTTGGGTACCCATGCAGTCTCTAAATCCTGGCTAAGCTCCTGCCCTGGACTTAACAAATCCAGACTCAATGAAAATCTTACAATATACCACCAGGTGTCATTTTGCGAAAAATATAGTGTTTGGGAGCACCTTTAGTTAATGATATGTGAATATAACCAAGACATCATCAATAAGCATCATATCCATTTTTTTCCATTCAGAAATGATGTTACATAGTAGCATATATATATATATATATATATATATATATATATATATATATCAAACAAAAAATAACCTGAAATAAGCTTGAAGGTTTACCAGTAATGGAATACCAGTGCCCTACTACATTAAGCATGAGTATAGAAACACATTTTTCATATATGCCATCATTTATAATTCAACATTTTCAAGGGATATTGATACGTATATATTCATTTGCATAGTTGGCAACAGTTGGATGCCGTTTGCATCTGCCTCAATCAGCTAGCTGCACATAGACATATCACTAAATAGACGTTATTGATACAGACCGGCCCCTACTTAACGGGCATACTTTGCACCCTCACGCACTAAGTTCCCTCGTGTTGTTTGCCATTTGGGAAGCTACCAGGTTTCGAGGGGTTAATCGGAGTCACTTTGCACCACCACGTCACTAAGGACAAAAATAGGAACTAAATATTTTTTCTTGCCCTGCCACCAGATAACATTTCAGTATTTCTGCAGTTTGCCCCTGGTGGTGTTTTCAGGAATCATTGTTAATGGCGCCAACAGTGTCACTATTTCGGAACTAAATTGAACCCACCTCCCACTCCTTTCATAGCCTGGATACGCCCCAGGTTCATGTTTCCAGTTTTACCAATGCACTTTTTTTCTACCTAAAAACCAACAGGAAGATTCATTATTTTGGAAAACTTTATGTACAATATACATACAAACATACATTCAACTGTAACATGCCATGGTAGGGCATTTCAAAGATTTTGATTCCTATGTGCCTGGGCTAAGAATTATGAGCCTGTGTCTCTGTCGGAGATTGGCACCTTTAAAATTTTTGCAATAGGATACAATATTTCCTTAACGATACTTTTTTTATAATACTGCCTGCTTTCCAGGTAACCAATTTTATTAAATGTAGCATTGTTTACTTAGCGTTTGCCTATATATCATGAACTGCCTTTGAGGAGTTAGGAAAATATTTGATAGAGAAATGTTAATTAAACCATTTCCAACAACTCTGCATTAAATATTTTGATAATTTATTCTTAGTTACAAAGTTATAGTCAAAAGTACCATACTACAGACAATAATTCCTGGAGGAACTCTTATGATTAATGGGTTAAGGAAATAGCAATATTTATCATATCGCAAAAACTTTAAATCTTAAAGGTGCCAATCTCTTCAGGCAGAACTTATCCCGGCCCTGTCCAGCCTGTATTTTGGACAGGCAGTTTCTTGTAAAGCCCCTTTTCAGACAGGCAAAACATTTCTCTGAAGAAATTTCATTTATGACATTTTTGGGGCAATAACCAAAAATTCATCTCTTAAGACATTAGTAAATTAGGTATTAGTTTGTATATTTGAAGAAACTGAGTAGCTAGCTCTGGACGGGCAGAAATTTTGCGAATGCTGTTTTTAACCCTTTCAATGCTGAGGCAACTTGCGTCCAAAGCACAAGAACACAAAGATTTTTGAAAAGCATCATAACCCTTTAATCTTGGTATTCATTGGATAGTTCTTGTTGAGCACTATCATATGAGTAATCATGTGCCAGGGTTTCAGTCATATTTCATGTTTTACACATCATTTTGTATTGGCCAAATTATCCACCACATGTGACCAGCATAAGGTTCAATCTTTCCAATGCTAAGGCTACTTTCGTCCTAAGCACAAGGACGTAAGGATTTTTAAAAACCAGCTAAACCCTGTCATGTTTGTATTCATTGGATAGCTCTACTAGCTGTCATTTTTCAGTCTTTTTGCATCATTTTGTATTGTCACAAAAACCCAGCAGCATAAGGGTAATAAACAGGCATTTTGAGAATACTGGCTTGATAAAGACCCTGTGTTCAGGTGAGAGAAAAGAAGTTGCTGGAGAAGACTCTGTTCCAGGGAAGCGCAAGAACGTCCTTCGTGTACACACGCGTAATGTCAAACTCTGTCTTAAAACCATTCCTCAGCAAGAAACGACGCCATTCTAACGATTGTCGCATTGGAACGAAAACCGATACATCGACACCGGGCTCGGCTTGAGCTCTGATCGACTCAATGGAGGAAGAGAGGAGCTGTTTCGCTACATGCATGTTTTCTGCGTACAAAGGTCCGATTCGATACTTCTGCGGTTTTCCGTTTGGATCATCGGCCTTGCGGATCGCCTTTGTGTGAGCGATGCCCTGAATTTTTCCCTCAGATACAGCTCCGATGTTGACAAATCTCTGATCGAGATAATTACGCTCGAAGAACTGAGGCCGGGGAAAGGTGTTGATGGAAGTATCATAATCTTGGACGTCGGACTCGGAAAGATCTGCAAGAGGAACAATCAGGACTGGATTGTTTGGACGCTGAAATATTCTATCGACGGGGTCGTTTTCACGATCGGAAGAACTCTCTTCCATACCAATATCGCCGTTAAGCTTTCCCAGGAATTCCACGATCATCATGGACTTGTGTGTGAAATCCTTCATGAGTTTTTTCTCGACGACTTTCTGGACCATGTTCCCTGCTACGTTGTCGGCTTTATGCTGGTTGAGACAGAACTGCATCAGGCGTTCCCCGACACCGAGCTGACGAAACTGAGGCTTCACGACCAGACAACTCACGTAGGCGACATCGGGTCCCATGCGCACACCTCCGCAGTAGCCTGAAACAATAAACAATAGGGGGAAATGAAGTAATGGATAAAATAATTCCTGCATGGGGTTGAGGGGGTGGTAAGCAGGTTCTCAGCAAAAAAAGGTCCTGTATTTGACAGTTACCCTCTTGAAATAAAGATTATTATAAGTGTTCAGAATCAGTTACAATTTTCAAGATGTCATCGGTCCATCTGAACGACCGATCAATAATCAAAGTTGTATATGCGCAGTTTTCCCTTGGTAGTCTTGGCTCCATTTTTGTAAAGGAGCTAAACTAACTCTCGTTCAATACCCCTTGAACCCCTTAGTTTTACTTGTTACCGTACTGCTTGATATTAATTAAGATTGTGCAGGCTTAAGTGGTGTCTCTCACTTGAACAAAAGGCTGTTTCTAGGTACAATTTATTTTTTCAAAAAACTTTTGAAATATTAAAACGATCTTATGAAATTGCAATCGTTCATCAAGATCATAGGTTGAAAGAGCGATTAATCGGACAATCCCTAATTATTATGATTACTGTTATTATAATTATTATCATTATTATTACTATCATTATTATTATTATTATTATTATTATTATTATTATTATTATTATTATTATTATTATTATTATGATTATTATTATGATTATTGTTGTCACTATTATTAATGTTATTATTAATATTATTAATATTATTATGATTATCATTATTATTATCATTATTATAGTAAGTTATCATTGTCATCATTATTATTATTATTATAATTATCATTATTATTATTATTATTATTATAATCATTATCGTAATCACTATTATCTTAATGACCTACTAATGACCTCTCCGGTCATGTGGTCCATGGCGGCGTAGAAGCCGTCGGCATACGTCTCGTATTATTATTAGTATTATTATTATTATTATTATCATTATTATAGTAAGTTATCATTGTCATCATTATTATTATTGTTATAATTATCATTATTATTATTAATATAATCATTATCATAATCACTATTATCTTAATGACCTACTCATGACCTCTCCCGTCACGTGGTCCATGGCGGCGTAGAAGCCGTCGGCATACGTCTCGTATTATTATCATTATTATTATTATTATCATTATTATTATTATCATTATTATTATCATCAATATTATTTCTATTATAACTATCATTATCATTATCATTATTATTATTATTATTGTTATTATCATTATTATTATTATTATTATTATTATCCATTAATGACCTACCCATGACCTCTCCAGTCACGTGGTCCATGGCGGCGTAGAAACCGTCGGGGTCCGTCTCGTAGAAAGTCTCCACCTCGTGCAGGCAGACGGGGAACTCCTGCCGCGCCAGGCCGAACAGCGCCGGAGCATCGTAACGATCCATCTTCTCTATCACGATGTTAGCCTAGTGAAAAATATCAAGCAGAAAAGCTTATCATTATGTAGGAATAAGCAGGAAAAAATAAGCAGGCTGGAGTTTCATACTTAGGCCTAAAAAAAGAAGTTGTTTGTTTCTTGTAACCCTAACCTAAAAAGTTTTTATTCAAAAAAATCCCTACCTTAAGTTTTTCTCTGCCCTTCCAACTCCAAATCAAAGTAAAACATGCATAAAACACACATTTTTGACCAAAAAAATAATGCAAAAATATTTTTTTTTACTGACCTACCCACCCTATTTTTTTTTCGTGCCATTACATGAAACAAACAATTTCTTTTTTTAGGCCTTGTCCATTAAGTCTCTATGAAGATGTTAGTCTAGATACCAAATAACAAGCTGAAAAGCTAGTAAAGTATATAAAGGGATACGGAGGAAAAAAATCATGGCTTTTTACTAGCCCGAAATACTCTCCAGGCCCGTACAAGCCCGGGTAGGCGACGTACCAAAATGTCACTGATATGTAGGGATGGATAACCTAAGAACGAAACGGTACGGTATGGTATTGGTACTGAAGAAACACTGTACTGTGCCGGAGTGGCGGAGCCTCGTATCTATCCATCTTCTCTATCACCATGTTAGCCAGCCTAGGGACCAATCAACAAGCAGGAAAGTCACTCAGGGCACGCCATTATATTTTGCGGCGACTTGCCCATTAGGACAACTGAGATTCAACTTTCACTCGCCCTTCTCAAACTTGAAAACACCAACAACTCTCTTTCAAATATTTTGTAAAATGAAATCAGTCACAATTTTTTATCTGATGAAAAAACAGTCGCGATAATCTATTGTCTATCTCTTTTAGGATTTCTATATGCAAGCTGGAAAATATGTTATATGGTAGCAGGCCATGCACTAAGACATTCGCTAACCTGTAGCGTACAAAACCGCCTGACTATTTTGATGAAATATCACAAAGCAATTTTCAAAAAAATATTTGAAGGAGAAATGCTGATCAGAAACTTGCCAACAACTCCCCTTCAAATATTTTTCAAAACGATGCCTATAGTTACAATTTTTTTCCAATGTATCACAGGGGTCCAGTTAGACACTAGCCCGATAGCCCAAGGCTACAGAAAATTGTTTCGGGCTATAAGAATATTTGCCTTTGTAGCCCAGCTGGCTATAAGAAAAGATTGACATTTTTAGGTCATGCTCAGAGGAATAACAATCCTATAAGCACGTAACCAAGGCAGCTCGTTTTTGTTTTTATTTTTTAATGGGACTATAAAATTTTCTATCGGGCTATGAAGTTTTGGGAATCTATAGCCCGGCGGTCTTCCTCAGTTTCTTGCCGTAGCCTGACCCCTGGTATCATATTAGATCCAGAAGACATTTGTCAAGGAGACACACAGGCATGAAAGAGTTATTGATAAGAAAAAACAGCTGGCTAGCGAGCTGGCGGCAAGGTGCCCTGGACAATGCACATGTGTCTACTGTGCACTGGACCTTAACCCTTCCAATGCTAAATCTACTCTCGTCCAATTCACAAAAACGATATTCGAAAACCACCTAAGCCCTGTCATGTTGGTACTCATTTGAAAGCTCTCGAGGAGTACTCTCAGAAGAGTACCCATGTGCCAGGGTTTCAGTGATTTATCAAGTTTTTTGCATCATTTTGTATACAGGCAAAATCGAATGCCATCAGCAGCATGAGGATTAAAGAAATTAGTTATTGGTGATGATTGCATTCAATAGATTAATTGCAGGTCTCAAACACAAGGTTTTGAAATACACTCCAACGAAAAAATGATGTTCAATGCTGGTCTAAGGCCTAAAAAAAGAAATTGTGTGTTTCCTGTAACGGTCCGAAAATAAATAGGGTAGGTAGGTCGGTAAAAAAATAATAATTTTGCATTATTTTTTTGGTCAAAAATGTGTGTTTTATGCATGTTTTTCGTTGATTGGGAGTTGGGAGGGCTGAAAAAACTTTAGGGTAGGGATTATTTTGAATAAAAACTTGTTAGGGTAGGGTTACAGAAAACAAACAACTTTTTTTAGGCCTAAGTGACACATCTATTTTCTGCTGACCGCTACCACAACATGTGAGATATGAGTTTGATAATTTGTCATCATTAACCGGAGTTCAAATTGACAAACGTCATTAACATCTGTAATCACCTGATATTGGTCAAGAAAAAATGACCAACATATAGCTCTCACTGAGAGTAATCTCAGATGACTACCCATTTGCCAGGGTTTCAGTCATTTTTCATATTTTTTGTATCATTTTGTATTGGCAAAATTAGGCAACGGTTACTTGATTTATTGGTTACTGGATCTTTCCCAGACCAATTTTACGGGTCAGGATCGAGGGAGGTAATTAATCAAGTAACCGTCGCCTTATGCCAAGAAAAAATTATTGTGTTTCCTGTAACGGTCTGAAAAAAAATAGGGTAGGTATGCATTATTTTTTTGGTCAAAAATGTGTGTTTTATGCATGTTTTACGTGGATTGGGAGTTGGGAGGGCTGAAAAAACTTTAGGGTAGGGATTATTTTGAATAAAAACTTGTTAGGGTAGGGTTACAGGAAACAAACAAGTTTTTTTATGCCTTAGCCACCAGTAGCACAAGGGTTAATGTGGATATACAGTATCTGGAAATAACTAGTTTCTTGACCGGGCTGAAGTTGGCTCCTTTTTCAACGTTCAACATTCAACATTCGAATGTTGAATAAGTAAATTTCCTTATTCAAACCATCTCCTTATTCGCAGGTCCCATGTGATTAATGATTTTAATAAAACATCATTTTGATTGTTTCACAGCTTTTAGCAGGGGTTTTAGCTATTTCTACACCATTCATGTTATCTAATATTTCAATGCTTTATTTAAGTGAGGAGAGGGTTTGGGCAGAGAGGCAGGGGGGGGGGGGGGGTAGGGGGAAAATGTACTATTCTGGGCCGTTTCCTTGCATTTTCATGAATTAATACCAAAGATAAAGTACTGCAGTGAAGTATTTTTTAATAGAAACTTTTTCATTAAGTATAGCTTATTGATTTAAATAATATTTGGGTTGGCGCAGACATTGACTTGGTAGTTAGGGGGGGTAGGGGTATGAGCCACACCCGTTTTAGTCTATGTATAACATCCTAAAGGCTCTAAGTATAAAAATCTAAATGGTTTCTGACACTTTTCACAATGTGGGAGTAATGATAGACCCTAAGAGAAGAAAATCCAGTTGTTGTTTTCCTGGCACAGACGCTCGGGGGTGGGGCAGAGGGGGGGTAGGGGCGGGAAATGTACAATTTTAGCCCACTTCCATGCATTTTCATGATTTTCTAGCAAAAATAAAGCGGTGCAGTGAAGTATGTTTAGTAATAATCTCTTTCAATAGAATTATCGGATTTATTCAAGTCATATTTGGGGTGGCGCAGAGCTTCGCGGGTGGGGCAGAGGGGGGTAGGGGCGGCAAATATCCAAATTTAAGCCATTTCCTAGCATTTTCATGATTTCCTACCAACTATCAAGTAGTGCAGTGAAGTATTTTTAGAAATAAACTCTTCTAATAGGTAAACCTGATTGATTGAGATCATATTTGGGGTGGCGCAGACATTGACTTGGTAGTGAGGGGGGGTAGGGGCATGAGCCACACCCGTTTTCGACTTTGTATAACATCTTAAAGGCTCTAAGTATAAAAATCTAAATGGTTTCTGACACTTTTCACAATGTGGGAGTAATGATGGACCCTAAGAGAAGAAAATCCAGTTGTTGTTTTTCTGGCGCAGACGCTCGGGGGTGGGGCAGTGGGGGGGTAGGGACGGGAAATGTACAATTTTAGGCCACTTCCTTGCATTTTCATGATTTTCTAGAAAAAATAAAGCGGTGCAGTGAAGTATGTTTAGTAATAATCTCTTCCAATAGGTTTATCAGAGTTATTAAAATCATATTTGGGGTGGCGCAGAACTTTCGGGGTGGGGCAGAGGGGGGTAGGGGCGAGAAATATCCAAATTTAAGCCATTTCCTAGAATTTTTATGATTTTCTACCAAATATCAAGTGGTGCAGTGAAGTTTCTTTAGTAATCAACTCTTTCAATAGGTATACCTGATTGATTAAAACCATATTTGGGTTGGCGCAGACATTGACTTGGTAGTTAGGGGGGGTAGGGGTATGAGCCACACCCGTTTTCGACTTTGTATAACATCTTAAAGGCTCTAAGTATAAAAATCTAAATGGTTTCTGACACTTTTCACAATGTGGGAGTAATGATAGACCCTAAGAGAAGAAAATCCAGTTGTTGTTTTCCTGGCGCAGACGCTCGGGGGTGGGGCAGAGGGGGGGTAGGGGTGGGAAATGTACAATTTTAGCCCACTTCCTTGCATTTTCATGATTTTCTAGCAAAAATAAAGCGGTGCAGTGAAGTATGTTTAGTAATAAATTAATAATCTCTTTCAATAGAATTATCGGATTTATTCAAGTCATATTTGGGGTGGCGCAGAGCTTCGCGGGTGGGGCAGAGGGGGGTAGGGTCGGGAAATATCCAAATTTAAGCCATTTCCTAGCATTTTCATGATTTCCTACCAAATATCAAGTAGTGCAGTGAAGTATTTTTAGAAATAAACTCTTCTAATAGGTATACCTGATTGATTGAGATCATATTTGGGGTGGCGCAGACATTGACTTGGCAGTGAGGGGGGGTAGGGGCATGAGCCACACCCGTTTTCGACTTTGTATAACATCTTAAAGGCTCTAAGTATAAAAATCTAAATGGTTTCTGACACTTTTCACAATGTGGGAGTAATGATAGACCCTAAGAGAAGAAAATCCAGTTGTTGTTTTCCTGGCGCAGACGCTCGGGGGTGGGGCAGAGGGGGGGTAGGGGTGGGAAATGTACAATTTTAGCCCACTTCCTTGCATTTTCATGATTTTCTAGCAAAAATAAAGCGGTGCAGTGAAGTATGTTTAGTAATAATCTCTTTCAATAGAATTATCGGATTTATTCAAGTCATATTTGGGGTGGCGCAGAGCTTCGCGGGTGGGGCAGAGGGGGGTAGGGGCGGCAAATATCCAAATTTAAGCCATTTCCTAGCATTTTCATGATTTCCTACCAAATATCAAGTAGTGCAGTGAAGTATTTTTAGAAATAAACTCTTCTAATAGGTATACCTGATTGATTGAGATCATATTTGGGGTGGGGCAGACATTGACTTGGCAGTGTGGGGGGGTAGGGGCATGAGCCACACCCGTTTTCGACTTTGTATAACATCTTAAAGGCTCTAAGTATAAAAATCTAAATGGTTTCTGACACTTTTCACAATGTGGGAGTAATGATAGACCCTAAGAGAAGAAAATCCAGTTGTTGTTTTCCTGGCGCAGACGCTCGGGGGTGGGGCAGAGGGGGGGTAGGGGCGGGAAATGTACAATTTTAGCCCACTTCCTTGCATTTTCATGATTTTCTAGAAAAAATAAAGCGGTGCAGTGAAGTATGTTTAGTAATAATCTCTTCCAATAGGTTTATCAGAGTTATTAAAATCATAATAATACAATTTTAGCCCACTTCCTTGCATTTTCATGATTTTCTAGCAAAAATAAAGCGGTGCAGTGAAGTATGTTTAGTAATAATCTCTTTCAATAGAATTATCGGATTTATGCAAGTCATATTTGGGGTGGCGCAGAGCTTCGCGGGTGGGGCAGAGGGGGGTAGGGGCGGGAAATATCCAAATTTAAGCCATTTCCTAGCATTTTCATGATTTCCTACCAAATATCCAGTAGTGCAGTGAAGTAGTTTTAGAAATTAACTCTTCTAATAGGTATACCTGATTGATTGAGATCATATTTGGGGTGGGGCAGACATTGACTTGGCAGTGTGGGGGGGTAGGGGCATGAGCCACACCCGTTTTCGACTTTGTATAACATCTTAAAGGCTCTAAGTATAAAAATCTAAATGGTTTCTG
This sequence comes from Maea johnstoni, assembly GCA_963942565.1. Lineage (NCBI taxonomy): Eukaryota > Metazoa > Annelida > Polychaeta > Spionida > Magelonidae > Maea > Maea johnstoni. The sequence continues at coordinate 31,514,310 of OZ012700.1, forward strand.
ACACTTTTCACAATGTGGGAGTAATGATAGACCCTAAGAGAAGAAAATCCAGTTGTTGTTTTCCTGGCGCAGACGCTTGGGGGTGGGGCAGAGGGGGGGTAGGGGCGGGAAATGTACAATTTTAGCCCACTTCCTTGCATTTTCATGATTTTCTAGAAAAAATAAAGCGGTGCAGTGAAGTATGTTTAGTAATAATCTCTTCCAATAGGTTTATCAGAGTTATTAAAATCATATTTGGGGTGGCGCAGAACTTTCGGGTGGGGCAGAGGGGGGTAGGGGCGGGAAATATCCAAATTTAAGCCATTTCCTAGAATTTTTATGATTTTCTACCAAATATCAAGTGGTGCAGTGAGGTTTCTTTAGTAATCAACTCTTTCAATAGGTATACCTGATTGATTAAAACCATATTTGGGTTGGCGCAGACATTGACTTGGTAGTTAGGGGGGGTAGGGGTATGAGCCACACCCGTTTTCAACTTTGTATAACATCTTAAAGGCTCTAAGTATAAAAATCTAAATGGTTTCTGACACTTTTCACAATGTGGGAGTAATGATAGACCCTAAGAGAAGAAAATCCAGTTGTTGTTTTCCTGGCGCAGACGTTCGGGGGTGGGGCACAGCGGGGGGTAGGGGCGGGAAATGTACAATTTTAGCCCACTTCCATGCATTTTCATGATTTTCTAGCAAAAATAAAGCGGTGCAGTGAAGTATGTTTAGTAATAATCTCTTTCAATAGGTTTATCGGATTTATTAAAATCATATTTGGGTAGGCGCAGAGCTTCGCGGGTGGGGCAGAGGGGGGTAGGGTCGGGAAATATCCAAATTTAAGCCATTTCCTAGCATTTTCATGATTTCCTACCAAATATCAAGTAGTGCAGTGAAGTATTTTTAGAAATAAACTCTTCTAATAGGTATACCTGATTGATTGAGATCATATTTGGGGTGGGGCAGACATTGACTTGGCAGTGTGGGGGGGTAGGGGCATGAGCCACACCCGTTTTCGACTTTGTATAACATCTTAAAGGCTCTAAGTATAAAAATCTAAATGGTTTCTGACACTTTTCACAATGTGGGAGTAATGATAGACCCTAAGAGAAGAAAATCCAGTTGTTGTTTTCCTGGCGCAGACGCTCGGGGGTGGGGCAGAGGGGGGGGGGTAGGGGCAGGAAATGTACAATTTTAGGCCACCTCCTTGCATTTTCATGATTTTCTAGAAAAAATAAAGCGGTGCAGTGAAGTATGTTTAGTAATCATCTCCTTCAATAGGTTTATCAGAGTTATTAAAATCATATTTGGGGTGGCGCAGAACTTTCGGGGTGGGGCAGAGGGGGGTAGGGGTGGCAAATATCCAAATTTAGGCCATTTCCTAGAATTTTTATGATTTTCTACCAAATATCAAGTTGTACATTTCCCGCCCCTACCCCCCCTCTGCCCCACCCCCAAGCGTCTGCGCCAGGAAAACAACAACTGGATTTTCTTCTCTTAGGGTCTATCATTACTCCCACATTGTGAAAAGTGTCAGAAACCATTTAGATTTTTATACTTAGAGCCTTTAAGATGTTATACAAAGTCGAAAACGGGTGTGGATCATGCCCCTACCCCCCCTCACTGCCAAGTCAATGTCTGCACCACCCCAAATATGATCTCAATCAATCAGGTATACCTATTAGAAGAATTTACTTCTAAAAATACTTCACTGCACTACTTGATATTTGGTAGGAAATCATGAAAATGCTAGGAAATGGCTTAAATTTGGATATTTGCCGCCCCTACCCCCCTCTGCCCCACCCGCGAAGCTCTGCGCCACCCCAAATATGACTTGAATAAATCCGATAAACCTATTGAAAGAGATTATTACTAAACATACTTCACTGCACCGCTTTATTTTTTCTAGAAAATCATGAAAATGCAAGGAAGTGGGCTAAAATTGTACATTTCCCGCCCCTACCCCCCCTCTGCCCCACCCCCGAGCGTCCGCGCCAGAAAAACAACAACTGGATTTTCTTCTCTTAGGGTCTATCATTACTCCCACATTGTGAAAAGTGTCAGAAACCATTTAGATTTTTATACTTAGAGCCTTTAAGAAATTATACATAGACTAAAACGGGTGTGGCTCATACCCCTACCCCCCCTAACTACCAAGTCAATGTCTGCGCCAACCCAAATATGATCTCAATCAATCAGGTATACCTATTGAAAGAGTTGATTACTAAAGAAACTTCACTGCACCACATCATAAAAATTCTAGGAAATGGCTTAAATTTGGATATTTCCCGCCCCTACCCCCCTCTGCCCCACCCCGAAAGTTCTGCGCCACCCCAAATATGATTTTAATAACTCTGATAAACCTATTGGAAGAGATTATTACTAAACATACTTCACTGCACCGCTTTATTTTTTCTAGAAAATCATGAAAATGCAAGGAGGTGGCCTAAAATTGTACATTTCCCGCCCCTACCCCCCCCCTCTGCCCCACCCCCGAGCGTCTGCGCCAGGAAAACAACAACTGGATTTTCTTCTCTTAGGGTCTATCATTACTCCCACATTGTGAAAAGTGTCAGAAACCATTTAGATTTTTATACTTAGAGCCTTTAAGATGTTATACAAAGTCGAAAACGGGTGTGGCTCATGCCCCTACCCCCCTCACTACCAAGACAATGTCTGCGCCACCCCATATATGATCTCAATCAATCAGGTATACCTATTAGAAGAGTTTATTTCTAAAAATACTTCACTGCACTACTTGATATTTGGTAGGAAATCATGAAAATGCTAGGAAATGGCTTAAATTTGGATATTTCCCGCCCCTACCCCCCTCTGCCCCACCCGCGAAGCTCTGCGCCACCCCAAATATGACTTGAATAAATCCGATAATTCTATTGAAAGAGATTATTACTAAACATACTTCACTGCACCGCTTTATTTTTGCTAGAAATTCATGAAAATGCAAGGAAGTGGGCTAAAATTGTACATTTCCCGCCCCTACCCCCCCTCTGCCCCACCCCCAAGCGTCTGCGCCAGGAAAACAACAACTGGATTTTCTTCTCTTAGGGTCTATCATTACTCCCACATTGTGAAAAGTGTCAGAAACCATTTAGATTTTTATACTTAGAGCCTTTAAGATGTTATACAAAGTCGAAAACGGGTGTGGATCATGCCCCTACCCCCCCTCACTGCCAAGTCAATGTCTGCACCACCCCAAATATGATCTCAATCAATCAGGTATACCTATTAGAAGAATTTACTTCTAAAAATACTTCACTGCACTACTTGATATTTGGTAGGAAATCATGAAAATGCTAGGAAATGGCTTAAATTTGGATATTTGCCGCCCCTACCCCCCTCTGCCCCACCCGCGAAGCTCTGCGCCACCCCAAATATGACTTGAATAAATCCGATTAACCCATTGAAAGAGATTATTACTAAACATACTTCACTGCACCGCTTTATTTTTTCTAGAAAATCATGAAAATGCAAGGAAGTGGGCTAAAATTGTACATTTCCCGCCCCTACCCCCCCTCTGCCCCACCCCCGAGCGTCTGCGCCAGAAAAACAACAACTGGATTTTCTTCTCTTAGGGTCTATCATTACTCCCACATTGTGAAAAGTGTCAGAAACCATTTAGATTTTTATACTTAGAGCCTTTAAGAAATTATACATAGATTAAAACGGGTGTGGCTCATACCCCTACCCCCCCTAACTACCAAGTCAATGTCTGCGCCAACCCAAATATGGTTCTAATCAATCAGGTATACCTATTGAAAGAGTTGATTACTAAAGAAACTTCACTGCACCACTTGATATTTGGTAGAAAATCATAAAAATTCTAGGAAATGGCTTAAATTTGGATATTTCCCGCCCCTACCCCCCTCTGCCCCACCCGAAAGTTCTGCGCCACCCCAAATATGATTTTAATAACTCTGATAAACCTATTGGAAGAGATTATTACTAAACATACTTCACTGCACCGCTTTATTTTTTCTAGAAAATCATGAAAATGCAAGGAAGTGGGCTAAAATTGTACATTTCCCGCCCCTACCCCCCCTCTGCCCCACCCCCGAGCGTCTGCGCCAGGAAAACAACAACTGGATTTTCTTCTCTTAGGGTCTATCATTACTCCCACATTGTGAAAAGTGTCAGAAACCATTTAGATTTTTATACTTAGAGCCTTTAAGATGTTATACAAAGTCGAAAACGGGTGTGGATCATGCCCCTACCCCCCCTCACTGCCAAGTCAATGTCTGCACCACCCCAAATATGATCTCAATCAATCAGGTATACCTATTAGAAGAATTTACTTCTAAAAATACTTCACTGCACTACTTGATATTTGGTAGGAAATCATGAAAATGCTAGGAAATGGCTTAAATTTGGATATTTGCCGCCCCTACCCCCCTCTGCCCCACCCGCGAAGCTCTGCGCCACCCCAAATATGACTTGAATAAATCCGATAAACCTATTGAAAGAGATTATTACTAAACATACTTCACTGCACCGCTTTATTTTTGCTAGAAAATCATGAAAATGCATGGAAGTGGGCTTAAATTGTACATTTCACGCCCCCACGCCCCCTCTGCCCCTCCCCCGAGCGTCTGCGCCAGGAAAACAACAACTGGATTTTCTTCTCTTAGGGTCTATCATTACTCCCACATTGTGAAAAGTGTCAGAAACCATTTAGATTTTTATACTTAGAGCCTTTAAGATGTTATACAAAGTCAAAAACGGGTGTGGCTCATGCCCCTACCCCCCTCACTACCAAGTCAATGTCTGCGCCACCCCATATATGATCTCAATCAATCAGGTATACCTATTAGAAGAGTTTATTTCTAAAAATACTTCACTGCACTACTTGATATTTGGTAGGAAATCATGAAAATGCTAGGAAATGGCTTAAATTTGGATATTTCCCGACCCTACCCCCCTCTGCCCCACCCGCGAAGCTCTGCGCCACCCCAAATATGACTTGAATAAATCCGATAATTCTATTGAAAGAGATTATTACTAAACATACTTCACTGCACCGCTTTATTTTTGCTAGAAATTCATGAAAATGCAAGGAAGTGGGCTAAAATTGTACATTTCCCGCCCCTACCCCCCCTCTGCCCCACCCCCAAGCGTCTGCGCCAGGAAAACAACAACTGGATTTTCTTCTCTTAGGGTCTATCATTACTCCCACATTGTGAAAAGTGTCAGAAACCATTTAGATTTTTATACTTAGAGCCTTTAAGATGTTATACAAAGTCGAAAACGGGTGTGGATCATGCCCCTACCCCCCCTAACTACCAAGTCAATGTCTGCACCACCCCAAATATGATCTCAGTCAATCAGGTATACCTATTAGAAGAATTTACTTCTAAAAATACTTCACTGCACTACTTGATATTTGGTAGGAAATCATGAAAATGCTAGGAAATGGCTTAAATTTGGATATTTGCCGCCCCTACCCCCCTCTGCCCCACCCGCGAAGCTCTGCGCCACCCCAAATATGACTTGAATAAATCCGATAAACCTATTGAAAGAGATTATTACTAAACATACTTCACTGCACCGCTTTATTTTTTCTAGAAAATCATGAAAATGCAAGGAAGTGGGCTAAATTTGTACATTTCCCGCCCCTACCCCCCCTCTGCCCCACCCCCGAGCGTCTGCGCCAGAAAAACAACAACTGGATTTTCTTCTCTTAGGGTCTATCATTACTCCCACATTGTGAAAAGTGTCAGAAACCATTTAGATTTTTATACTTAGAGCCTTTAAGAAATTATACATAGACTAAAACGGGTGTGGCTCATACCCCTACCCCCCCTAACTACCAAGTCAATGTCTGCGCCAACCCAAATATGATCTCAATCAATCAGGTATACCTATTGAAAGAGTTGATTACTAAAGAAACTTCACTGCACCACATCATAAAAATTCTAGGAAATGGCTTAAATTTGGATATTTCCCGCCCCTACCCCCCTCTGCCCCACCCCGAAAGTTCTGCGCCACCCCAAATATGATTTTAATAACTCTGATAAACCTATTGGAAGAGATTATTACTAAACATACTTCACTGCACCGCTTTATTTTTTCTAGAAAATCATGAAAATGCAAGGAGGTGGCCTAAAATTGTACATTTCCCGCCCCTACCCCCCCTCTGCCCCACCCCCGAGCGTCTGCGCCAGGAAAACAACAACTGGATTTTCTTCTCTTAGGGTCTATCATTACTCCCACATTGTGAAAAGTGTCAGAAACCATTTAGATTTTTATACTTAGAGCCTTTAAGATGTTATACAAAGTCGAAAACGGGTGTGGCTCATGCCCCTACCCCCCTCACTACCAAGTCAATGTCTGCGCCACCCCAAATATGATCTCAATCAATCAGGTATCCCCATTAGAAGAGTTTATTTCTAAAAATACTTCACTGCACTACTTGATATTTGGTAGGAAATCATGAAAATGCTAGGAAATGGCTTAAATTTGGATATTTCCCGACCCTACCCCCCTCTGCCCCACCCGCGAAGCTCTGCGCCACCCCAAATATGACTTGAATAAATCCGATAATTCTATTGAAAGAGATTATTACTAAACATACTTCACTGCACCGCTTTATTTTTGCTAGAAATTCATGAAAATGCAAGGAAGTGGGCTAAAATTGTACATTTCCCGCCCCTACCCCCCCTCTGCCCCACCCCCAAGCGTCTGCGCCAGGAAAACAACAACTGGATTTTCTTCTCTTAGGGTCTATCATTACTCCCACATTGTGAAAAGTGTCAGAAACCATTTAGATTTTTATACTTAGAGCCTTTAAGATGTTATACAAAGTCGAAAACGGGTGTGGATCATGCCCCTACCCCCCCTCACTGCCAAGTCAATGTCTGCACCACCCCAAATATGATCTCAATCAATCAGGTATACCTATTAGAAGAATTTACTTCTAAAAATACTTCACTGCACTACTTGATATTTGGTAGGAAATCATGAAAATGCTAGGAAATGGCTTAAATTTGGATATTTGCCGCCCCTACCCCCCTCTGCCCCACCCGCGAAGCTCTGCGCCACCCCAAATATGACTTGAATAAATCCGATAAACCTATTGAAAGAGATTATTACTAAACATACTTCACTGCACCGCTTTATTTTTGCTAGAAAATCATGAAAATGCATGGAAGTGGGCTTAAATTGTACATTTCACGCCCCCACCCCCCCTCTGCCCATCCCCCGAGCGTCGGCGCCAGGAAAACAACAACTGGATTTTCTTCTCTTAGGGTCTATCATTACTCCCACATTGTGAAAAGTGTCAGAAACCATTTAGATTTTTATACTTAGAGCCTTTAAGATGTTATACAAAGTCAAAAACGGGTGTGGCTCATGCCCCTACCCCCCCTCACTACCAAGTCAATGTCTGCGCCAACCCAAATATTATTTAAATCAATAAGCTATACTTAATGAAAAAGTTTCTATTAAAAAATACTTCACTGCAGTAATTTATCTTTGGTAGGAATTCATGAAAATGCAAGGAAACGGCCCAGAATAGTACATTTTCCCCCTACCTTCCCCCCCCCCCCCCTGCCTCTCTGCCCAAACCCCCTCCTCACTTAAATAAAGCATTGAAATATTAGATAACATGAATGGTGTAGAAATAGCTAAAACCCCTGCTAAAAGCTGTGAAACAATCAAAATGATGTTTTATTAAAATCATTAATCACATGGGACCTGCGAATAAGGAGATGGTTTGAATAAGGAAATTTACTTATTCAACATTCGAATGTTCAATGTTGAACGTTGAAAAAGGAGCCAACTTCAGCCCGGTAGTTTCTTGTCAGACCACACTGCACAAGGTTATCACCATCTGTAAGGGTTCATGTGAGGTCAAGTCCTATATCTGAAAAAGTGAGGACCTACTGACACTTCACAGTAGAGCATATATACCAGTGCAGTTACAATATGAACAGCATTATGCCGAAATTGAGGGGAAACTTCCAATATTTGAACGAAATTTTTTGTTTAGGCCTTACCTGGGTAGTTTGTTGTGCCTGGTTACACTTGGTGGAGTCTGTTTTGTAGCCTGAGGCCAGGACGACCCTCGATAGCGGACTCCCTGCAAGAATAGAAACAAAGAATCGTATTAATTCATAAGCCCTAAAAAACGTTGTTTGCTTCCTGTATTAAACCCAACCTTAACAAGTTTTTACTCAAAAAAATTTCTACCCTAAGGTTGTTTTTTTGCTCATCCACTTACTCCCAATCAATATAAAACATGCATTTTTTGAAAAAGAAAATAATCTGAATTTTAAGGGTTTTTACCTTCCAAAATGCAGGTAGTTTAACCAGTGGGGCTAGCTGCCTCTTAAGTTAAATCGCCCCGCCAGCACTTCGACTTGCCCCGCCACTCTGTTAAACAAAGGTGAGTTACATTGTGAGGACTCAATTCTTAACATTACTTGCCAAGTGGGGCAAGTTAGGGTCTTGTTCTGCTTGCCTGATTGCCATTTTTTGCCGAATTCGCTTGCAACTTGCAATCAGGGCATTTAGTGGTTATGTTGCACGCTGCTGACTGGCTGAGTGTGACCACCATCACCAGCCACAGGAACTAACAGCTAGACATTAACTAACACCTAGAGACCTTGCCAGAAAAAAAAAAAGCACAATTTAATGAAATCACAGACTAGGAGCTAGTCTACATCAACTGCTGACATGGAATGTAGAGAGTGATGGCGTAGACTTGTTTTGGAATTCCAATGGGGCTTAGGAACATAATCTTTGTTAAGTACCAACTTAATGCTACATGTTGCTTGCAAATAACTACAGAGACTAAATCTCTGTCTGCATAATTAAACCAAAAAGTTATTTTTTTCTGTTCTGGCATCTATCTTTTGCTTGAAAGTCAAGTTAATGTAATATTGCCGATATAACAGTTCTTAAACGATTCAATATTTGTTTTATTTAGATATTGGTGTTTGGTAACGTAATAATTACCGGTGTACCACAAAATCTGCCCCCTTAAAAATATACACCTCAGGGAATATCTCCTTAGAAATATACACCCCACATTGGAAATCTTCCATAGTGGGAATATTCTACAAGAAAATTTTACTCCCTGGGGTGGGGGTGGGGTGAAGACATTTTGAGGAGAGGCAGGGGGGGGTGGGGGGGGGGGGGGTATCTTCCTAGGAAATTCAAGGTGATACCTACTAAGAAATTTTCCCCTCTGGATAAAAATTTCCAAAATAATTTAACCTTTTTCACATGCATACTTGCATACCAAAATTTGTTTTATTTTTCCATTTTCTGAAGAGGGCAAACACCAGAATAATTCTTATTTCCTGGGAAAATATCCCCCAGATGTAGAGATTTTAAGGATGGGCAAATTTACTGTTACACCGGTACTTATCCATATATTTCCAGCAAGGGCACACTAGAACCGTGAAAAGTAAGGGGTGGGGGGAAGGGGGGAAACCTTATTTCTAGCAAGAACATACTAGAACCATAAGTAGGGGGGGGGGAAGGAGTGATTTTGAGGAGGGGCAGATTTACTGTTACACTGCTATCAATCCCTATTTCCAGCAAAGACACACTAGAAACGTGAGAAATAAGGGCAGCATTAGAATGAGGATAAGAATCTAGCAGTCTTTATAGGTCAAGACCAGAGAGTATTATGTAAGATATGTAACATTAAAAGTGAATAAAGCAGTGACCAGAAGCACTGAATGTATGGCCACCATTATGGACAACCAGTGACCATATAAAATTGACCCCTGGATCAGGCGGAGGACCAAGTTCCTGCTCGTGTTTAAGAGTGAAGAAATAAGTGACCCTGAAAGCACTGAATGTATGCCTATGGCCACCATTATGAACAGCCAGTGACCATATGACCCCTGTGTTTAAACAGATTATGATAAATGTGTCCAGTTTATTTGTCCTAAATAAGGATGTCATCGATAGTCGACAAATCGATAAATTGAATGATGAAATAAAATGATTTATGAAACTATTCAAAGTAATCTTTCCCTGTAATTGTGCGAAAGACAATAATTGAAGAGTAAGAAATGAACTTTAAAAGGTTTTTGGTGATTTACCCAGTTTATAGAGGAATCGACCCCTTGTACTACTCAGTGAGTCACCCCGGCTTGGGATTGATCTCTGGACCCCATGCCTTCCAGCACTCCAGCCGGCAATCTTGCCACTGTGCCATTGAGTCTGGTACACAAATGCATACATGTGTCAAAGCGATTGCAAGGGTCAATGCTCTTAGCACTAACTGTAGTTGACGGATTAACCTAAGGTAAAATCATAATAGAAATATCCCTATTCACTTAACCGGAAAAGGTATTTTGAGAAACACAATGGTCAATATCTAATTTCTTGTTGTCAGGGTTCAACTTTCCCAGGGGCATATGCCCCTAGATTTTGCTGTGGGCCGCTAGACTTTTCAGACTAGGGGCCCAAAATAGTATGTATAATAACCAGAAATCCTTTTTTGACCGCTTATTTTAATCAAAAGACCTGATTCGGACCCCTAGCCTGAAATCTTAGTGTCAGACCCTGGTTGCAGCTGTTTACTTTGAACGGGGATAGGACTTGAACCGTAAAAACCTTTTCTATATAAATCATCTGCTGTATACTTGATGAATGCAGCCAACCATGTTTGTGCATTGCAGCAAAGGAGCCCTGTTTTAACCTTTATGCGGCTGGTGGCTAATTTAGCAAAAATCCTGAAAATCATCGAAACCCTGGCAAATGGGTACTATTGGAAGGGTTAAGTTGATCAAATTTAATAGCAGGGTCAACGTTGAACCTGTCAAGATACTCAGAGCAGCCAGAAGCAGCTAGCAATTTTGACAAGATCATTTACCCTAAATGTTGTCCTGCACCATTTAAAAAAAGTCATTGTTTGTGAATAACAGTAACACATTTTCTCCGTAAAACATAACTCCCACCAAATATTTTCTCCACAACATGGATTTTCTTTCATCAGACACATATATCTTTCTGAAAAACATGTTGTGTTTTATTATGACGGGTTGGGGTTACTCCGTATAACGGAAGCTCTTTTCAGGATTGGCTGACAGCTAGCCTATCAGCTTGCTGTGCATCAATGGAGAGTACCATGACAGCATCATGCATTTGATGTGCCTGATGAGCCGTAAAGCAATGTACACAATCATTGTGAAGGTAGATTTTGAAAGCGTAAAAATTTGGCAGCACTACCTTTTGACTTAGATCCTCATCATATATCCTTCTTTAGTTTGTGTTAGTGCAAGACCCCTAGTATGATTCACTCACTAACCTAGATGTTTGTAATAATAATATTAACTAGCTGACCCCTGTGTATAGCACGGGTTTGGACTCTTAAAAGGATGAAAAAAATAATTGCCCATATATCACAAACATAAATTTGAGAGAGTAGGAAAAAAAAGTTCACATTCCCATAACCTTTGTGACAAAGGTAAGAAAAAATATTTTGCAGATAAAGAGAGAGAGAGAGAGAGAGAGAGAGAGAGAGAGAGAGAGAGAGAGAGAGAGAGAGAGAGAGAGAGAGAGAGAGAGAGAGAGAGAGAGAGAGAGAGAGAGAGAGAGAGAGAGAGAGAGAGAGAGAGAGAGAGAGAGAGAGAGAGAGAGAGAGAGAGAGAGAGAGAGAGAGATCAACGCTCCCTGTGGGGTTGAGCTGGGGAGACAAATGAATGGGTTAAAGTGTATTGGGTCTGTTGACCCAGTAGCTGATCCATGCCATCGCCATCAGCAGTATAACCCGGCCAGTAGGGTAGCTAGCTAGCTGTCTTGTTTTTTCCTTTATCACTGACACAGACAAGCAAGTGCCTTGAGGAGATTGATGAGGACAGAGCCTGCGTGAGGATAGAAATAAACTCCAGCCAGCCACATGAGAAATGAACGGTCATTTCAAATATGCGTACATCTCCATGGCTTAACAGTACCTGGCAGGGTCTGACACTTAAATATATATATATATATTATATATATATATATATATATATATATATATATATATATATATATATATATATATATATATATATATATATATATATACTAGTATATATATATATATATATATATATATATATATATATATATATATATGTGGTCAAAAACAAGATTTCTGCATACATGTATAAAACTGTTTGTACATACCACTTTGGGCCCCTCCCAGCCTGAAAAATCTAGGGGCCCACAACTAAATCCAGGGGCATGCACCCCTGGGCCCTGTGAAATTCGAACCCTACCTGGCCAACCCAGGTAGTCAAGTTGGACCCAAGATCAAATTGTCCCGCAAGGCATTCAGGTTGCATTAATTTTTAATTTTCAAACTTTAGATTTGATGTTATTTCTGTATATTTTTTCTTACCCATCTTATTTTCGCCTTTACCCTTTATGATTTTTCAAGCTTGCTGTCAACTATATTGTTATTCAAAAGATCATGTTTTGAACAGGTTGATAGAGCTGTTCAGCTTGCATGAAATGCTGTTTTTCCAAGTTCAGATAGTAATGACACGACCTTCCTCCCCTAGCAGGCCTGTACACACCGAAAACATTTCAATCCCCCGAGGGATATTCCAGAGCAGTTAGCAGCATATAGCGCACAAGCTCTAAGCACTGCCTTATCAATGCTAGGTACCCATTTTTCAGCTGGGTAGACTGAGGCAATATGGAATAAACTGTCTTGCCCAAGGACAGACCAAAGTGCCCTGGCCGGGAATTGAACCAGCGACCTACTGATTACTAGTCCACCACCTAACCAATAAATAAAGTTATAACTATTATTTCAAGTGTCCCTATAACCTTTCGAAACACGCCAATCATGTACCCGGAAGTTCACCCATTTTTAAAGCGTAGACACAACAACAACAACATTTTGAAAGATAGACTTGTCAATACAAGTATAATTCACTACTTAACCTGGGTGCATCGCCGGGAATAGACATGAAAACAACAGATTAATTTCTTTATTAGTATCTATAGCAGCGGAAGGACTAGTCAGGCAAGTGAACAATAAGAGTATCGCGGGGAAAATTGTTTGTTTGGGTACAAAGTTAGCGATGCAGGCAATAATTGAAAAGTTTCCTATTACGCCAGGCAAGTACTAAATATTGATTTTTACTTGCCCGACATTATTTGGGCTTGCCTAAAATAAGTTATAACATATGCTAGAATGGCATGTATTATTCAATATGATATCAGGGATATGATGATTTGAAGAAAACCATTTTCATTGAAAACTATTTGCGTTGCAAGGGAACTCATGAAGGAAGTTATTCACACTTTTAAAGCAAATATAGTGACAGTAAACACTATTTAACTATAAGTAGGGCTGTATCTAATTTATTTTGATTCAATAATCGACAAAATATTTGTTGATTAAGTGTGTCTATTCAATCTAATTGATCAAGATGACAATCACTTGCAGGGCTCGAAATTAGGGGATGCCAGGAGCCAAGGGCTCCCTTGAATTCTCCTGCGGCTCCCTCAAATTTCTGCAGGGAGCCCAAAAATAAATGATAATCTACTGGTTTCTATATATACGCAACACCTTTAGGTAGCTCTTGAAGATGCAATTGGGATCTCTAGAATTTTATTTTAAGCCCTGACTTGATATATGGTCTGTTACAATGACAGCCCTAACTGTATTAGTACTATTCAAACCCCTTTTAGGACATCTATAGCTGATTAACGTAACAACCCTGGGCAGGGTTGGTGCTAGAAACTACGGCACAAAACCCACCCCTCTCCTGCACCTTGAAGCATATGTTGTGGGTGTTAAGGCCTAATAAAAAGTAGTTTGTTTCCTGTAACACTACCCTAACAAGTTTTTACCCAGAAAAATCCCAGCCCTCCCAACTCCCAATCAACATAAAACATGCATAAAACACTATTTTAGAACAAAAATATATTCCAAAAGAAATTATTTTACTGACCTACCTACCCTATTTTTTTTTGACCGTTTCAGGAATCAAACAATTTTTTCTGGGAGTAATAATTGAGTAAACCACAGATGAATCACTGAACCAAACCCCCCCCCCCCCCCCCTCCTGGATGGTGATACTAGAAATTATGGCACAAACCCCACCCCTCTCCTGCCCTTTGTGGGTGCTAATCCCCACCCCCACATTTCTAAATCCTACTCATAGTTTATGTGAAAACCTCAATCAACGTTTAATCAATCAGAAGGACATTTTGAATTAAGTTGCTGTCCCATCCACATGTTTTGATAGGTTTCCCTGCACTCACAGGCAAACATGTAGCAGGCTTTGAAAATGAAAAGTTTCTGTTATAGAAATCCCTGTGATAGGGTCTGACACTGAGATTTCAAGCTAGGGGCTCAAAATATACTTTTGCTAAGAACAGTGTGCAATATAGCTTTTAACTGGTTTTCTATGACAGCAAATATCTGTGTCTTAGAAATAAACAAAGATAGTGGTTGTTCAGTCATGAATTCTTGTTTATTCATGTAACTTAAAATTCAACAGAAATGCAGTTTCCAACAGACTTATTTTCATCATTGCAACAGTTCTTTTTTTGAAGCTATTAGTCATAAGATACCTCCAATTGATGATTGATGCAACATTACAGATGCATTTGTTAAAAGAAAACACTTAGTGGAGTAATTATCCTAAAAGATGTCGTAATACTGATGATAACTAATATAGATCCCATTTGTCACGGACACTACAGCACCACAAGAAACTGGTGAAAGAATGTTCAAAAGCCAGTTAAATTGAAATAGTTTATTAAATTACTGTAAACTTGTCTCACTATCTACAAGATTAATTTTTTCTGTGTGTTTTAAAAGTAAATTCCCACTCAGTTTAAGTAATTATTCACACAAGACCATGATTTGAAATGGAACAAAAAGAAAGTTAGATAACATGGATATTAAGTGTGGTAATATCTTAAAATGAATCCTTAAAACTCCTTACCAATTGTATAGTCTATAATGCACAACATAAACCCAATAGCTGCAATATGAAGGCCAACTTGTACTATGTCAACCAGCTAAAGTAGATATATGACATTTGTCACAGACACTATGCAAGAGTTTGAAATTTTACTATAATTTTTCCCATTACATTGAAATAGAAAACCGCATTAGAACTAAAAGCATTACAATTTAACTCATCAATAAAATGACCATGTTCAGTGTTTTTAACTGCCTTAGAAATCGGTAGCTCTGTTCACCAGAGTCATCAAACATGCTGGTTCGGGCTCCATATTTTTGTGGGACATACAGCCAAAATCTTGATTCACTATGAATGTTGTGACACCAGTCATCACTGTTCCACATACAGCCCTAAAAAGGTCTTTCAGGGTGTAAGACAGCATTCTCTGTCCACTCATTTTAATATCAGATGGAGCTTCGAGGACTTTTTTGTTTTGGGTCCACTAGGTATACAGGTGAACTTGGATATGACGGACCACTGTATGACAGATTTTTGCATATGACGGACGATATGCATGGTCCCAGTCCGATGCATATCAAGTATTCGTCATATGTATACGACGGATTTTGCATATGACGGACCAATTTTCCTGGTCCCATTGAGTCCGTCATATCCAAGTTCACCTGTACCAGTGCTCATGGTATTTGCTGGTGGCATCTCTGGCTTTAAATCCCATTACAGCAGTCCAGCACTTTACACTTATGCTGCCCCCTTCAGTGTATATCACTTCAACAGGAAAGGGGGTCTCTTGGGTTTTCTTGCCTTTCTGCACAGGGACATTGACCTTAAACAAGAAACCTTTTCGCAATTATCTGAAAATCAAAATTGTCCTTTCAAATTTGGATGAAATCGATAATGTTGGATAATGTTCTGTACTTTGATGTTTTGGAAGTAAATATGGGGCAGGTAGTGTGGTTCTGTATCATCATCTATACTTTCACTCTTTTCTTGTGAATCATCTTTACAGACATCCTCTATTTCTGGATATCTCTCTGTAAACTTTCTCTCATCATCATGATGTTGATGATCACAATCATCTTCTGTACCAACACTTTTCTCCTCACCTCCTTTGCTAGGTTTTCAGATTCTGTTTCTGATTCTCTCTCAGTCTGGCTCTGTTTGCAGTGTTGGTTTTTTCTTGTCTTTCTTATTATCTCTCTTCCTTCTTAAGCTTTCTTATTTCTTCAAATATTTGTTCCCTTTTCTCTTTCCTATACCTCCTCATCTCTTCCCTCTTCTCTCCCCTGGCCTCTGCCCTTTTCCTGCATTTATTTTTGTACAGCATTGTCCGTTCTCTCTTTCTTTCTGTTTCTGCAGTTTTTGTGTTTTTTCTCCGGTAAGTTAAGCTTTTTCAGGATCCATTGCAATTTTAAGTATATTTCCTCATTCTTTCTGCAGAAGTTCCATAGGAGCAGCTCTGACGGACTGATTGGCCTTTGGCCTCTAGTTACTCTCCCACCTGTTCCTGCTAAGTTTGCTTTGTTAGTTTGGTTCCTAATTACTTAATTCTTCCTATTTTTGATCACACCTTTCTTATCACTTATTTCAGAGCACATGTCTCCCTCCAAAGTCAATGGAGCATGTAATTTAGTGATGTCACTCATATTCTGCCATACCCGTCAAGTCTCCTGTTTTTAACAGGAGTCTCCTGTTTTTTGGACTTCATTTTACCTGCCTCCTGTTTTTCTCCTGTTTTTTTCATGTCTCCTGTTTTTTTCCTGTTTTCCTAGAAAACCAGTCTAAAGCGACTATAATCTCCTGTTTTTCCTCAAGTTCAGCCCAGATCTACTTAAACTCCTACAGCTTAGCATGCAACTCAGCTCTTCTAGCCTGCCTAAACAATACTCAGTTGACCTAATTGAACCCAGCTTGCCCAAAAGTTGCAATTAGCCTAGATAACCAATTAACCATTCCTATTTTTAGCAGTAGATATGTGTTTTTTTAAATTTGATTGGCACTACATTAGGTAGGAGACACCTGGTGGGACGTTGGTAAATTATATATACAGGTGCGTCACCTGGTGGAAAGTTGGTAAACTGACGCATATGGTAGCCGCGTGAGAAAATCTCCTGTTTTTTTTTGTCTGGGGTTGACAGGTATGTTCTGCATGTATCAAGGTGTTGCCACCTTTAAGAGGAATAGTAAACCATACTACAGATGAAATAAGGCATTAACTATAAGTTATCCAGGAGCCATTGATCATCTTTGAAAAGGAAATCTGTCCCAAAAGATTTTACATGGCGCTCTGCTGGGTGTCTGATGGGCAATGTCTATCTGTAGTGTCCGTGACATAATAACCATTCATCTAGTAATGATGATAGTGAAGAAATTAGACATATATTCAAGTACTTATGTAGTGGTTATATGTGCCTTTGTGTAAATACTACTTATTAACCTGGCTGGAATAGTTAGTAATCACTGATCATAAGCTCTGATCTTAGTTCTTGAAATTTATCCACTGCCGACAGCCAGAAATTCTTAAAAAATGAAAAAGAGAAAATATTCCTGTTCTTTCTTACATTTTATTTTTACTAATATACAGATACATGATAATTCACTGATCCCTTTGAATTATGTTTATTATTTCATTATCAAATGACCAGTAACTTCAAATGTCACGGACACTACAAAACTGCACTTTTAACATTTTCATCTGGTGCTGCTGTGTAATAAAGAGTGTGAAGACACCTTTGCATATTTTACAAAATAGAACCTCTGGCCTCCATACTGGAGACACTTAACCACTGCCAACCTCTCACAACTTAAAGATATGATATGGTGTCACGGACACTACACTTTTCATCATGAGATTGAATTTTGATCAAAATCAAGGCATTTGTTATTTGATCTATACAAAATATGCCCTAAGATATTGCAAAGGCTTTAAGCAGGACAAATAGAGACCCTTTTTGGCATTTACAGATATTTCTCTCTCTTTTCAACAAAGACAAAGTCTTAAAAGGTCAAAAATGCTGAATGTATTTTTATCAGAGTCTTTTCGGTAAAACTGCTCCCAATTCCGTGAAATGACTCCGATCAGAATGAAATAAAAAGTAGAAAAAACTTTGGAAAATACTGGAAGTACTGGTCATGATGGTTGCCATTATAACTTGCAATTATATTACTTGACAACCAATTGAAACTAATGTATTTTAAAAGTGAGACTCAAAAACAGCCATTTTTGCTAGATTTTATATCTACTATCTATTCCTGTGGTCCTTTACTAATACCAAATGTAGCCATGTGATACATTTTCGGATTGCCCTAAATGTCAGCTATCCAGAAATCTTAAGAAGACAACAAAATACATAATCATATGAAACATATAAGGTTTTCAGTGGTGTTACTATATAAAAACCTGTTTTGCACCCTGATTGTGACTGAGCCGAGACCCTTTTGATGAGATTTTGATGAGCGTTACATACAGAAACCTGATAGTCTCAGAACTTTTCTATAACATTTATTGTAAGAAATAAATTAAATATATCTCTTCTATCATCGTATGCTCATTGGGTTACTTAGTGAACATAGGGTCATTTGAGATTTTTTATATCAATTAAAGACGATGCACTTTTCCTCATAATCAACTATGAATGTTTAGGCTATCACTCGGAAAAGTAAAATATTTGCTGTTAAAACGGCTTCCGCAGGCTTGCTCACACTCTTACATGAAGAAAAAACTGGATATGTAGCGAGAGACGAATTACTATATGCGCTGCAGTGAAGGACTGGACATGCCAGGGGTCTCTGATCTGCATCAGCGTGAGGTCACGAGGGATCACAGTCCAATCAGGGCCCTCGTATCATTTGCATTGAATAGAAACCTGAGCGCCAACATGCGAGGCTAGCCTATTCAGGTTGACCAGCTGGTTTCATATTCACTTGTTTTTATTTATCTAAGATACAATCAGGGGAGGTTGTTGGTCTTTCCTCATTATGGAATTTTTTCAAGTCACAATCGCTTCAAATTAACATGCATTTAGAGTATCTAATTTACCAGATTTGCTTTAAATTGTGATATTTATAGAAGACAAAAATCACATGCACTGTGATAACAAATGATAAAGTTATGTAAAAAACCAACATGAGGAGAAGTAAGAACAAGGTTACCTACTAAATTCGTGAAATATAGAATGTTTCAAACAAATTTTAGATCTGTTTACAGTGAAAATAATGTTCCATTAACTCGTCTGAAAATGCAGGAGAATGCATCTCAGAGCACCTACATATAAAAAAATTCCCCGGACCCCCGGCCACAAAGAATTTTGCGCCTGTGGCGCTCACGCCGGCGGCCTCAGGCCGATGCACCCTCCGGGCCCCCTCATTTTTCCAAATTCTCCAAATTCTCCAAAGGTGCATAGCTCAATTTTTCAGGCTGGATCCGCCCCTGAAGAATTAGTGGTCAAATACAGAATTCCTCAATCCTGGTCATCATACTACACATATTTTAGGCCCCTAGTGTAAAGCTGAGACGTAGGCGTTTGTTGCCAAATCTGAGGCTGCCAAGGCTGAAGCTTTCCAACAAACACCCTCAGCGTGACTATTAATCTGCACCCATGCAGCTCAGCGTCGGATGCAGAGTGGCGGATCTTAATTATAGGGATCAAGATCTGCCACTGAGCATTGCTGCAGATTTATAGCTGAGACGTAGGTGTTTTTTGCTAAAGCTGACGCTGCCAAGGCCAAAGCTTTGCTACAGACACGATCTAGATACCCTACTTCTTTAGATGCTGCTATTTTCCTTTAGGCCTAAAAAAATTAATTGTTTGTTTCCTGTAACGGCCCGAAAAAAAATAGGGTAGGTAGGTCAGTAAAAAAGTTTTTTTTGCATTATTTTTTTGGTCAAAAATGTGTGTTTTATGCATGTTTTACGTTGATTGGGAGTTGGGAGGGCAATAAAAACTTTAGGGTAGGGATTCTTTTGAATAAAAACTTGTTAGGGTAGGGTTACAGGAAACAAACAACTTTTTTTTTTAGGCCTTACATTTACATCTAATGCAGCATGGAGGAGAGAAAAAAAATATGATAAAATAGAATAAATTCCCTGCCTACCTACCCTATTCTTTTCTAGCTTGTAATAGGAAACAAACATGTTTTTTGTTTAGGCCTAATGAAAATCAATCATACAACTCAGTAAAGATGACACAAAATCATGTTCTCTTATGGTTGACTGATCGAGCCAGGATTTGGTCCAGGCTCAGTTTGTACGTGGCTATCATTACAGGATATGGCCACACTGCCAGTCGTCCTGGCCACTCCACTTGTGGAGTGGCCAGGACGATCGCACACTGTGATACAGCCGTGCTTCCTGTCTAGTCGACACCCTCGGGAACGACTGGCTGAACGCAGATACCAGGCCGTATCCCTTTTTTACAAGGAGGATAACGAATTTATCATCAGCTCCCCCCCCCCCCCCCCCCCCCCCAAGCCTCCCAACATACTTGTATTGTTGGCAATGGGCAAATTTCACAATGGGACCTAATGGGTAAAATTAACATTATGCAGAGTGGAGACAAAACGTACGTTCATCTATACACAACTTAGTGCTCCAAGGGATTTGCCAAGTTTGGATGGCAAATTCATGCGATTGGTCACAAAGAAAATGAAAAAAGCGGTTGCCAGGCTCGAGTCCGACAGGCTATGTAGCAACGGAGATTTTCGTCAGACCTGACTCCGACCGAACGGCAATTATTTCTCATATGTATGAACAACATACCAACCTAAATCCATCTTAATTACTTTCTGCCATCTTTATTTCCATGTATACACCATGTTGGCAGACTAACATGCGCAAATAGTGTTTTAAACGGCAAAAGAATCGAGTCAGGCGGCGGTGTGAAGAGGAATGTCTGCCATTTTCTTTTTCGTCGTCAAGGGTTCAAAACGAGGCCGTGACCTGTAAACTTGAGGTCAATCCCATAGTTGCCATGGCGAAGTGGGATAAAAATTTGAGAGTGGGGATAAAACACTTATCCGGATCCTAGCATTGCCATTTAATGAGAAGCAATGAAATACAATCCAGTACCCAACAGCAATTGACCAATCAGCTACGAGTATCACAGTGGAGCTGATGATAATGGCATTTATTGACTTCCTTTAGTTCAGTGTGCGCAAATCCTGTCATGATGGCACCGAACACGGTCCACTTTAAAGGCACAAAAACAGCATCTCACTGAACATGATATATAATAATAATATTCACCAGTGGTGAATCACCACTTAATTGTTCCATTACAATTCTCCATGAAATACAAGAATATGTTCATTGCAATGTAAGAAAAAAATAGGAAAATTTTTCCTTGTCTCACAACTGGAGCATTCCTAACAAGTATCTATACATGTATTAAAACAGGTACACATTTTTAAAGTTTTTTATATACATGTCAGAAATTAAGTGTGTCAAGACGAGCAATGAGGATATAAATATAGTCAGAAATGTTTGTTTGTTTGTTTGTTTGTTTTGGATCCGTACCCGCATTTGTCCCGCGGGGTCAACTCCCGAGGGAGGACCTACGGAGAAGCTCCCCTACCACCCAGGCCACTCGTCACCCCCGGGCCTCGTTGTTCTTCATGTTCCCTATCCCCCCATACTTATTGTCATGCATCCTGCATCAGGTCAGTCCCCTCCCCTGTCCTCCTGTCCTATACAGATATCCTACCAAGTATCTGGTCTGCCCCCTCCCTGTCTTCCTGTCCTACACATGTAAATAACCCCCACACATATGAACCCCTCAAACCCACATATAAACTGTGTTACTTATTAATTTCAACAGCCTTATCCTAATAGTAACTCTTACCAAAAAACTCTCCCCGCCTACTTCCTCCATGCTAACCTGTTTTAGCATCCCTCACTTACCTAAGTGGCTCCCTTCCTCTTACTCACTTAATACTCCGATTAGTACGAACCAAAAGTAACAGTGTTATACAGTGGTTTAAAACATGTAATTACAACACACCCTGGTCTCATTTCTTCTTTTTTTTTCACCCCTCTCTTTCCTTCATCATTTTTCTCACCCCTTCTCCCACCGTTCTGGCTAACACCTCCGATGGGTCCCCAAACAAACCTACTATCTCCTTGAGCTGCTCCCCTTCTTCCCTGCCCATCCAAACTCCCCATCTCTCTTCCCCCCATATTCGTCTTACCTTCCCCAACATTCTGTTCCTTTCTACTCTGTATGCCGGGCATTTAAGCACCACATGCTGCTCATTTTCGACCTCCCCCTCCCTACATTTTTGGCAAGTCTTATCCTGTGCTGTCCTTCCTGTTCTATTTCTTAAACCTAGCGATCCTGCTCTGATGTTGAAAACTATTCTGCCTTCTTCTCTATCTAGCCAGTCCTCGAAACTCTTCTCTTCCTTACTTCTATATTTCTCTAAGGTGCTCTTATTCTCCATTCCCTCTCGCCACTTTAGCCTATCCCTCTCATCCACTGCTACCTGGACTTCCGCTTTCCATGTCCCTTGGCCTATTCTTACCCTTTCCCCGCCTAGCCCCACCTCTTCGGTTAATGCTCTTATTTTGTTCGCCCACGGTAATTCTTTTCTCTCCGCCATATTCCAAGCCTGTCTAGTCCAATTCTCAGGCTCAAGGGATGCTACCCTACCTGCAAATATTAACTTCTTCTCTATTATCCTACTTTCTAGGCTCATCCACCCTAAGTCGCCATAAATTGCCTCCCATCCTGTTCCTTTATTACCCCCTATTGCCCACCTTCCTACTTGTCTTTCTATGATCTCTAACTTACGCTTGTCACTATCTGCCATATCAAAAACCTCAACTCCATATAGAATGCTAGGTATAGCCAAAGTCTCCCATAGCTTCGTTACTACTCCTGCCCTCTGATACGTATCTGCTGTTACATTCTTTATCACCCCCTTCAATTTTTTTGCTTTCTTAATTGTCTTTTTTACATGCGTTTTGAAAATGCCATTAACTCCTGAGAACCATATTCCTAGGTATTTGTATTCTTCCTGCTCTTTAATCTCCAAACAATAGTCATCCCCTTCCTGTACCTGTCCCTCCCCAACTTGCCACCTTTTGTCTTTATTACTTTTCTTTCCTATGTTTACTACCTTGCTCTTAGATGAATTAAACTGCATTTTCCATTCTCTCCCATATTCCCCTACCATTTTCAACAACTTCCTTAAATCTCCCTCCCCTTGCCCCATGACGACCATGTCGTCTGCAAAAAACAACCCTGGTACTACCACATCCCCAATTTTGACCCCAAGTCCACTCTGTACTAACCTCTCTCCTAACTCTGCCAGATAGAGTGCGAAAAGCACCGGGGACAGTGAACACCCTTGTTTTAGTCCCTCCTCAACCCCAAACCAATCTGTCTCTATCTCCCCAAAATTTACCCTACACGTGCCCTCCTTGTATAGTTCTTTTAGGACTCGTAAAAATTTCCCTCCGAACCCATACCCCTCCATTTTCCTCCATAAGCCCTCTCTCCATACCCTATCATATGCTTTCCTTACATCTAAAAAGGCTACCTTAGTATTTTTCTTTCTCTTCCCTTGGTCAAAAATCTGTCTTAAAATGAACGCTGCGTCATAAGTATTTTTCCCTTTCCTAAAACCAAACTGTATCTCCCCTAGTATCCCTCTCTCTTCTACTTCCTCTTCCAGCCTCCTTCGGAGGATTCTAGTAAATAGTTTGTACATGCTACTGTTAACTGTTATTCCCCTGTAATTCCCTAACTCCTGCTTTCTCCCTCCTTTGTACAAAGCTGTCACTATCCCTTTTTTCCATGCTGATGGTATTTTCTCCTCAGTTAGCACTTTATTGAAAATCTCTGTTATCCACTCTAGAACCTCCTCCCCCCCTTCCGTAAGGAACTCGCTGGGTATATCGTCTTCTCCCACTGCCTTCCCTTTCTTCATTTCTTTCATCGCTACCCTTACTTCCTCTTTTTCAATGGCCTCCCCCAGGCCCCCTCCTCCCTCCTCTTCTTTATCCTCCCCATTTCCATCTACCCTTTCCTCATCTACCTCATGGGCCGCATATAAGGCTTTCCAGTATTCTTTAACAAAATTTGCTTGTTCCTGTTTATCCACTATTTCTCTACCCCCCTCTTCTAAAACTACTTCCCCTTTCTTTCCTTGTCTCTGTTTTCCGTAGACCCTCCAGAAACGTTTCACCTCCCTCCTGTTCCCTTTTTTCATCCCGGTTATCAGTTTCAATTCCTTCCTCTTTCGTTCCTGTATTTTCATCCTATTTACCTTAATTTTTGCCCTTTTATATCTCCCCAGATCTTCTTTTGTCCTCCTATAGTTTTTTAGTCCCTCTCTCCTTTCTTTTATTGCTTCCCTTAGTTCTGCTGGTATACTCCTCACTGCCGCTCTGCCATACACTTTCCCTATTGTCCTCCCCGCTACCCTCTTCAAACACTTTTCCAATTCTATTCCTTCCGCTTCTATATTCCTATCTACTCTTCTTTCTCTCATATTTCTAATGGCCTCTCCTAATTCCTGTCTGAACTTAGCCCAATCTGTCTGTTCATTTATTTTCCATTTACCCTTTACCCTCTCTTTACCCTTCTCTGTTAGAGCCCCTCTAATATCCATCCAGACCCAATTATGGTCACTGCCTATATCCGCCTCCCCTCTCTCATCCACTCTGAAACTTTCTACCTCCTTCATGCTCCCCGCACTGATTAATATATAGTCTATAATCGTTTCCTGTTGTCCTTCCATCCTTGTCCACTTTCCTACACTTCCCTCCCATCTGTTTACTATTTCTAAGTCCTTGTCCTTTGCTAACTCTAGCACCCTTCTTCCATTTACATTTATTTCTTCTTTATTTCCTTTTATTCCTTGTTCCCCGTTGCCTATATGCCCGTTAAAATCTCCCCCCAAAATTATCCTACGCCCCCTTCTCTGTAATTCCTGGATCTGTCTCCTAAGCCATTCCATTATCCTATCATTCCACTCTCTATCCACCCCCTCCCTTCCCATATACACTACTCCCACAGCCGTTTTTTCACCACCAAGTACCGCTTCTACCCATTCTATTTCATTGAAGGCCTCCGACTTCTCCCATTCGGCGGTCATATCCTTTCCCCAGTTTATCTCTGTTCCCATTATTCCTTCCCTAATATATATCGCTATCCCTCCACCCTTTTTTCCCCCTATACCTCTTCCCTTTCCTAATCTCTCAAACCCTGGGATTCCCTTAACCCTTACTCCTTCCCTTTCATGTGTTTCCGTGACTAAACACACATCTATCTCGGACTCTTTCATCACCTCTTGCATTTCCCCTTCTTTGCCCCTTTCCCCTCTTACATTTATTAAACCTATTCTGGCTACCTTTTCCTGTATTTGATTGAAAAGTGACAGTTATGAGTTAACACAACTCTGTCACTGAGCTACACAGATATATGAAAAAATGCCGAAAGCGGAGCTAAGTAAATAATAATTGCAATAGTCAATATAACGATGCTACCATGATCATGTCATCATAACACGAGACACACGCCAACATCGTTTTTCTCCGCAGACATCGTTTTCACTACCGCCTGTGCTCGCCATTCACAATAACAAAACTTTCACGTAGGCCGGCGAACCATGCACGGAGTGAGATGCAGATGTCAAAATTTAGAAGGAAAAATACGCTTGTTGACAGTGACATTTAACTCACCCTTGCTCAATGTTGGTGCCAATGCGATTGTCCTGCATTTTGCACTGTTTTGTACAAAAACACGGCATAAATTCCTGGAAAACATGATCAACTGGTTTCTCCCACACCTGACGACAACGCACTCGCCTCAGCACTGTGTGTAGGCTAGTTATTTCATCGACCGGCAGATGTCTCTTGGTTTACTTGACCTCCCCTATTTGCATTATACATTCATATAAGGCAGCAATATCGTGCGAACGAGTGTCAGCCGGCGTACCGGCGTACTCACGAGTGGAACCAAACAATGCGGCATGTTTTGCGGTTTTAGACGGTGGCGCCCTCTGGAGCATTACGTAGAATTGTGGGCGGGGTGTGTCCAGGTTTGGATGCGACACCCAAGACAAATGTACACTACTTTTAATAGTTAATTTTATAAACGAGAAAGATACATAAACAAATTATACAAAACACCTGCAAAATGTACTCTGGAAATGATCTGAGTAACGTCAATTTATGCTATTTGGAAATGTGCAATTTGTATTTGTATGTTTATTGACTGCACTTATATAGGTATTGTACAAATTCACTACACAATCATACGGTATACGAAATTACATATTTTCAACAAAACAAGAACATCAATAACAAATTATGACTGATAGTTTAGAGGCTGTGCCAAGACCAGACCTTCTGACCAGACTGCCCTGATAGATTTAGGATAACACAGAACCACACTGGCTACATAAAGGTATTCGGTTTATAGTCCACCGAAGTGCTCACACGACCTTCCTCCCACTTTACATACAGAAACCATTCCCATCCCCCGGGGGATATTCCAGAGCAACTGGCAGCATATAGCGCAAACACTCTAAGCACTGCCTTATTTATGCTAGGTACCCATTTTGCAGCTGGGTAGACTGAAGCAATATGGAATTAACTGTTTTGCCCAAGAACGACCAAAGTGCCCGGAGTGGCCCGGAATCGAACCAGCGACCCTCTGATTACTAGTCCGGCACCTAACCAACTGAGCTACTTTGTCCCCGTACATGCATGAAATCATGAGGAAGTGCTTTTGTTGGTACCAGTGGTTAATATTCATGATTTGAATTAGCTTTGTGCATGAATTTTCATAATATATTGCACAGGTTTACAAATATTGCAATCCTGGAGCACAGACAATTGGTTCTGTATACTGTATACTGGGGCATAGCAATTTTTGGTGGTCGCTGTTCGACAATCATTCTGAATATTTTTCCCAGCCTCCATATCAATAATAAAAAAACCTGATCATTATTAATAGGTGGCATCGATAAATTGAGTTTTCCTCTTATCTAAATACAATGCGTATTTAAAAATGAAAAAAATAGTAGACTCATTTGGATATATGCTTTCAAAGTATTTCATTAGTTCATGAGCGATTGAACGTTTTGTCTTGTCGTATAAAGTTTTAAAGCCTTGGTCACACGCTGGTGCAACAATGCGACCTTTGGACACCCCTGTTATAATTTGAGATATTGACACTAGGTGGCACACGTATTCACGGATATACGACATTATATATATTACAATGAGCGGAATAAATCAACAAATCGGTGCAGTCTACATGTTCAATGAAATAAGCATCAAAATTATATATAAAAGCACCCGCCAACATCTTCCCCGAGCCCGGGACCGATCGTTACATTACACTTTTTCCATCTGAAGTGGACTTATGGTCTGACAACCTCATTGAACATAACCCACCTTATCTATCATAATTGAAAAACAAATCAAGTATTGCCGTGCTGACAAGATTAATAACGGTGTATGTTTTTGATTAGCAGGGAGACTTCTGTTACAGTATCGTTCAGTCAAAATATTGTATGAATAGTGCTATATATTTAATAGCAAGTGTAGTGGGCATATGCATGGCCATGTGTTGCCTCGGTTTCTTGGCTGCCATAAGTATTTTTTCTGTTACGTTTCTTCTGTTACCAGGCACTAAATAGTCTAGGTGCCCATAGATGCCAATTTAGTTTACACTTATCTCACTAGGGGAATAGAGGATGTTTTTAAAAGTAAACCTTTCGAAGGGTTCCAGTGTATAGGATTTCTGCAACAGTGACAAGCAGTTCCGAAATGGACCACCGATTATAATACAATTGTTATGAGACTTCTTTCTACGTGACAAGCCATGGATAAAAAATAGACGATTCAGATTTCCTAGTTAACTTGTCTAATGAAATGTGTATCGAAATAATTGATATAGGTATTATCTGACAGGCTTCGCTGGTCAAATAGTCTAAAAAATTGCCGAGTTCATTATTACCAGTTGTAGTAGGCCTGTCGCACGTTTTGAAGCCACTGTCGCACTAGTGTGACAATGCGACAACTGGACACCCCTCACGAAGGCACACACACTCAGGTAGTGAGAGCAGACAGGCTCTATTCGTCTACAATGTACAGCGCCCCCCCCCACCCCCCCCGAGTGCACTAGAAGCACTTATTGATATATAGGACAAACACATGGTCCAATAACTTTGAACAAAATATCGTACAGATTGAATAATATTTTAGATGTAAAATGTGAGGAGGTGCATTCCTATATTAAAGCCATGTTAAACAGGATCGATTCGCCTCATTAAATAATATATGCATGTCGAATGGGATAAACATGTTGTCTTCTTTTGCAGTGCATAGATAGGGCATGCACTCATGTCTCTTTTGTACTGAAAAATTATTCAGTCGCAATCGTCAACATGTCAGATATATCGATTGAGTCGGTGCAAGTTTTCTTAAAAAAGTGATTAAAGGTGATGAGTACCATTTTAACCTAGTTAAAAGCCCCTACACAAAGCAACATAATAACAAGGTGTATCTCAAGGTTCTTGAGTATTATCAGGTAGAGGATATCATAGCCAACTGTCCTCAGTCAACCCATATTCTGTGTCATTTCAATATTTACAACTTTTCACTCAAATGATATGATATCATTACCTACGCAGGTGATGATCACAGCAGGTTCAAAGTTACCTCAGGGATATCATTGACTAGGCCCATTAAGTAAAGTTCAGATTCCTTATTGCTAAAGATTCTTACAGCTATATATAACATTGAAAATTTTAGTGAGAAATATTGACACCAAGTACATTAGGGTCGTACAGCTAGAAGCCCTTTTCACCCTTTTATAGCATGCCAGATACTCGCCTTTGTTTTGACTAAGACGCGTGATCATTGAGGTGTGTTTTTGTTCCATGCCCACAGATGATCATTCAGCAAGGTACTGTATGTCCTTTCACAACAATCACTGGGGTATAGCCTCCCCAAACAAGATATCTCACTAAATTGTTCAATGTTATGGCCTGTAAGAATCTTTAGCAGTGAGGGATCTGAAATTTACTCTTATTGGACCTAATCAATGATATCCCTGAGGTATCCGTGAACCTGCGTAAGTGATGAGATTATGTCATTTGAGTGAAAGGTTGTAAATATTGAAATAAAATAGAATATGGATTGACTTAGGACGGTTGGCTATGATATTCCACGATATTCTCAACCTGATAACACTCAAGAACCTGGAGATACACCTTGTTATATGACTGTGCTGCTGTGAGGTATGTTTTGGGACAGGGCTTTTAACTGTGGGGCAATGGTGCTCATCACCTTAATTCTTTTTATGATGGTGCAGGTGTGATCGGCAGAAAAAAATTGATTCATTTTTTCCGCAGTTTTTCTGGAAGACGACAGAAAAAAATAGATAAAATTCTTTTCTTCAGTTTTTCCAAAAATAGCAGAACAACGAATCAATTTTTTTCTGCTAGAGCATTAAAGAAAAAAATATATTCAAATTCATTTTTTCTGCTGTTTTCCAAAAACAGTGGAAATGATAAATTTAAATTTATTTTCTCCACCGTTTTCGACTCGTTGTCAGCTTACTGGGGCCCGTTTTGGCGAGCCTGGCACGTGATCTGATTCTAACTAAAGTAAAAGTAGAAAAAAAGCCATTTTTTGAATATTCATATTCAATTTTGAATATTCATTAATAATTTACGAATATTCATAACTCATTCATGAATATTCGTAATTCATTTTTGAATACTCGTATATGAATTATGAATATTCGTTATTCATTTTTAAGTACTAGTATTCAAAATGAATTATGGATATTCAAAAATGTTTTTTTTTCACTTTTACTTGCCATACTGGAGGAAATTCTGCGGGAATTTTGCCCGCGTTCTGTCTTTATGAAGGTATTCCTCGACTAATTTATAGACGCCTCATGAACATTAATGTTACTATGCCGCATATGGTTCGAGTCAGATGCGCAGTGCATAAAGGGACCTTTAGCACCACTCAATTGATTCCCACGGAGGAGGGGACCGGGATGGGGCAGGGATAGTGTATCCCCACCCCTGGGGAAATTTTATGAACCATATTTTCTAGTCATGTGGACATTCAAATATGAAAACTGATTTTGAAAATAAACATTCATTGTGTTGAAAAAAGATAACCAGGCTCGCCAAAACGAGCCCAAGATGGTTGACAACGAGAGCCATCTGGCGGGTAAAGGGCGAACTAATTGAAAACTGAGGAGAAAATGAATTTAATTTTTTTTCTGCGGTTTTTGGAAAAGTGGTTAAAAAAGATAAATTTATTTTTTCTGTCGTCTTCCAGAAAAAAACGCGGAATTTTTTTAAGATTTTATTTTCTGCCGTTCACACCTGCACCATCGTAGTTTTGATTGCTGTGCTTATCCTTTTTTCAAAAGGAATTGCCGAAGCTGATACAGAATTTATTCCCAGTGTTTGTGAAAATATGATGGAACCGATGTCTGCATTTAGCCAGCTGTATTGCACACACACACACACACACACACCTTTAAATCTGATTTGTGAGATTGTTCCCAATATTTATTTGGGGGTGTTTTGAGCTGGCATTACCCTAACCTTACCCTAACCAGACTGAAAACAAGGAAGATATTTGTAAAATCATTGTGAAATAGATCACAGAGCGCACCCATGCTCCAATATCATTTTAGTTAGGTAATCTCACAACTCTGATGATTGTCTCTAGGCATGAAATCACTGCGGATAGTTCATGTTGCTCCATCCAGGCGTCGCCACCGTACGGCAAATTTTACATGTGTTTACCTTGGCAACCCCCGCAGGACCATGGAGACACGTGGACTCTACACTGTTAGCTCTGAGAATGCCCATCAGTTGATGACAAATCTTGTCATTAGCGGTAAGGATCTCGTTTACAACGCCAGAGAAAATCCTTCGTCCTCTACCTTTCTCAAGTCTTAATAATAATAATAATAATAATAATAATAATAATAATAATAATAATAATAATAATAATAATAATAATGATAATAATAATAATAACAATGATAAATAATAATAAGAAAGATAAATATTACTACTACTACTACTACTACTACTACTACTACTACTACTAAATACTACTACTAAATACTACTACTAAATACTACTACTACTACTACTACTACTACTACTACTACTACTACTACTACTACTACTACTACTACTACTACTAATGATAATGATGATAATAATGATTTACGCATATATGCGTGTGTCATTGACTCTATATTGCTCATTTCACTGGCGATAAGGGTGATGTTTTTTCTCGTGATGAACAAGATTTTAAGTGTGCAGAGTTGAACTTACACTTGTTATTTGTAGTTCTTTTTTTATCTTATAATTAGCATATGGAAAGTCTTTTAACCAAATTTTGAAAAGGGTTGTTCTCATTTGCTCCAGATGTGTGTGTGTGTGTGTGTGTGTGTGTGTGTGTGTGTGTGTGTGTGTGTGTGGATTTAACTTACAACAGTTATGTCTACGGTTCAGGGATTTTAAGTTAGTTAAGGTAGACTTGAATGTGATCCGAACATTTTCACAAACAATAAGGAATAATTATAAAGGTGCAACCATTAATCCAGATAGGGCCCCGTTGAAAGAGGTACTGGGAGGACAGTATAATTACAGAGAAGGGGGAAGGCAAGTGTTGCGGCAAGGCGCTAAAGGCCGCAGGAGGAATAGAAAGTGGCAGTGTAGTAAGGATCCGTGCGCCCAAAAAGTGAGTGGCGGGCGCACGGATCCAAGCCCAAAGTACAGGTGGAAGGTGCATGGATAGGGCACTGATGATCACGTGGGGACGTGTGAAAGGACAGATAGAAGGTAGATGGGTGGGAGTTGCATAAAGTAATGCCTTATAGTTAAGTGCTGGACTCATGTCAGGAGTACCACATAAGCCATCAGCGCGGGCTCACGTGGGAACAAGGACCAATCAGGGCTCTCGCATCGATTACATTACTGAGACACCTTATCTCCACCACCAGCTGGGGGTGCCCA
Source organism: Maea johnstoni (assembly GCA_963942565.1). Lineage (NCBI taxonomy): Eukaryota > Metazoa > Annelida > Polychaeta > Spionida > Magelonidae > Maea > Maea johnstoni. The sequence continues at coordinate 31,546,222 of OZ012700.1, forward strand.
AAGCACCAATTTCTGGCCTATTAGCGGCTATTAGTTGACATTAGTTGAGGCTTGCATGTTCATGTTGACCGGCTGGTTTCGAATCCACTTGTGTTTGGTGATCTAAGGTAAAGTCATGTGCAGCAAGTGTGCATGCAAGTGTCCTTCATCAACAGATATAAATTAATACTTACACCCATTAAACTTCACAGATCTCAATTTTTATATGAAGGCTAGGCATTACTTGCATCCATTAAACTATATATTTTCTCGAAGAAATTCCTAACTTCACAACTGTGGAAATGTTTATTATAATAAATCAAAGATAAAAGATTGTTTTTAGTCTAAGCCCAACATAAAGTCATCGGCCCTTATAGCGAACGGCAATTCAGGCAGACGTCTTTTCTGGGATCAACAGTTTTGACCAACAATTCATTTTAGCAAAGTTAAGTAAAAAAAATAATAGAAATAAAGCCACCGTTATTTTGAGTATGAAATATTTATAAGTACCACACGAAGCACTGGGCGGGTGGAAAAGAAATTGCACGATCGAGAGATGGAATCGAACCCGCGTCCCTAGGACCGGGAGTCGACTGGGCTATCAATCAGGCTATTCCTTCTATTGTGTGAGACGGAGTGAAAAGAGAACCATATTGATGAAATCCCGTAACTCTATTTGGGATCGTTCCTAGTATTCCGAGTCATTCTTGTCATTTACATGACTGACAACCGTAGTAGATCTTTGTTAGGTACATGTACCACTAAGCCACTTTTATCAATGACCCCACACATTTACATACGGCCCAAAACTGATTATGACCTACCTTCGTCACCTTTGGTAAATAACCAAATCAAATATGGCGCCTGTTGTCTAACTTCTGCCAGACGGCTCGCCATCACCGGAATGTCGTTAGAACCCAATAAGGAGCGCCAGAATAGCTGAAAAATTGTTTTTGATCTTTTAATCTAATGCCTTTTCAAATAAATAAACAATAATAACTATATCAATACGCCTTTACATGTCGTTAACTTTGTGGCATCGCCAGTTTCGCAATCCAATTTTCCTAGTGCTATGAACTTGCTATTCTGAGGTTCAATTAGTTACATCCGCTGCCGTTTCACTTTTGGGGGCGCTTCGCGCTGCATGAACATTTGCGTCCAGTGTGATAGTGCACAATGAGCCCCCCCCCCTCGCGTTTAACCCCTTCATTGCTGGTACTACTTTTGTCTTAGGCACAAGAACTCCAAATATTTTGAAAACCATTTAAATACTCTCATTTTGGTATTCATGGAACGCACTAATTGAGTCCTATCATATGAGTACCTATTTGCCAGGGTTTCCATTTTTTTCAAATTATTTTGTATTGACCTAATTAACCACCAGCAGCTAATGGATAAACTATTGGTAGGATTCCTGATTAGGACACTGGTAGCTGGTGTTAAAGGTAAAGGTAAAGGTAATCGGTTTATAGTCTTGTATCCACCGAAGTGCTCACACGACCTTCCTCCACTAGCAGGCCTGCACACACGGAAACCATTTCAATCCCCCGAGGGATATTCCAGAGCAGTTGGCAGCATATACCGCACAAGCTCTAAGCACTGCCTTATTCATGCTAGGCACCCATTTTGCAGCTGGGTAGACTGAGGCAATATGGACTAAACTGTCTTGCCCAAGGACAGACCAAAGTGCCCCGGCCGGAAATTGAACCAGCGACCTAATGATTACTAGTCCGACACCTAACCAACTGAGCTACTTTGTCTTCAAAGGTGTTAGCATTCAAGCAGTTGATTAACCTCTCATAGGGTTGTCCCCTCCAGCAATTAATCAAACGGATAGAACAGAAAGTTATAACAAAGTCAGTAGATATTGAGGTTCTCTATTCTAATTAGTGATGTTTGATTTTATGGTACATATATTTGCCTACAGATCACGTTTGTTCTCATTTTCTTTTTACCGAAGCATATTGGATAGGATAACTATTTTGTAAGACCACCCTCCTTCATCCAAACCCCTACTATGTTTCATTTGATATTCTGACACATATAGTCCTCTAAATGTATAACCCCAGTGTGTTTATGGTGGTGGGGATGGATTTCACTTTGTAATATGTACACCAAAAACCATGCACTTCATGGGATGCGTAAACAGGCATTGCACACGTTGGTCTGGAAAAGATATGCATGGTCTATTTTTATGGCTCCTTTTTTATTTAGTCACCTAATTAATCTTAATCCATTGGAACCTGCTGTCACAACCTGGGGAAAATACTTACGTCAGAATAAAGAGCTGAATGCAGAAGAGGTCTGGTGCTCAGTGACCCTGGAGTCACTGACTCCCAGGTCACTGAGCACTAGAGGACACTGAAGGAAGAAAGGAATGGGTTTCAACAGCTTAGGTCATATCACGACGAGATAGGAAGCCGGAGCCGGCAAGAAATGCCCTTCTCCTCACGAATAGTTATAAGGGATCTTTTAGTTGCAGAAGAACCATAGACAGCCTTCAACAACGTGGCATACTTATATAAAGCGACCAGGCCAACCCGCTTAGGGATCCAGCAGAGATTCAAACCTGCAAACTCACGGTTGGGAGCCAGGCACACAGAGTGCTTTTACTACCAGAATTACTTTCATCCAGGTCGATGTCACTACATCGTAATGAGGTGTCCACGTACAGGTTTTCGTGTGAAGGATGGCTTATTTAGTTGGATTATCGCAGTGGCCATGTGTATGTGTATGTTCATTGAAGGAGGGATATGTCAATCAGCTGGAGTATTCTTTTTGGTCTTTCTCGAGGCTTTCAATGAGGATCGAGGATACACTGCTCTGATAACATCAATCAATTATGGTGTTCTCTGTATGATAGGTGAGTAAATCCATTTAAAGGGGACTTAAATGTACACACGCTGAACAAATATGCTGGGGCATGTGCCTTTATAGGTTTTCATGTACGTACCATGGCCAGGTAATCTGGGAAGTGCCCTGAACTGATAAAGGGGAAAGGGCCCTATGCAGGTCATGTTCATACCATGAACAAGTAAACTTGGACATGCCCTGAACAGATTAAGGGCACGTGCCCTATACAGGTCATCATGAACATACAGTACACACACATCTAATTCCTGCACCAGTCGAAAGGGCGTCTGCCAGTGGCTGGTTTTATAAGCACCCACGAACACCATGTGAAAGAAATAAGCCACACACATTAAATGGCCCACATAGCTTACAATTCATAGCTTCTTTCAATTGTGAGGTCATCCAGGCATCCATGGCCAGAGAACAGGATGGCAATCAGGCGTGCGGTCGTGTATTATGCTCGGGCTTCCCACGCATATAGTGCAGGGATTAAATGTCGGCACTGTACCATGAACAGGTGAGCTAGGACGTGCCCTGAACAGATAAAGGGGCACGTGTCATATACAGGTCAATTTGTATGTACCATGAACAGGTAAGATAGGGTGTGCCCTATACAGCTCATTATGTTCTACCACACAATTAAAAAGAAGTATTTGACTGAAAGTGTCTTTTTGGTATGTTTTCCTCTTCAGATATCTTTTTAAAGATTACTATTTAAAACATTAAGTTCAAAATGTTAAACCCTTTGAAGGCCCATACGCAAAAAGGTTAAAAATGTTAAAAATCTTCTCTTTTACATCAACCCTTTCGAAAAGCTCTAATGTCCCATTTTTTGTATATTTTTCTTATATCACAGCACCTGTTGGCAGCCTGGTTGTCAATAAATGGGGCAATAGGACCATAGTCATAATGGGCGGTGGACTTACCTCCTTTGGCCTCTTTCTGAGTTTCTTCTTCGCATCAGGGGTTCTGCATCTTATTATTACACATGGACTTATAACTGGTAAGTATGTACTGACGGATGGATGTCCTCATTCTGTGACAATGAAAAATGTATCAACAGTTTTTAAGCGTATGCAAGTATGTATGTAGGAATATATGCATGTATATCTATAATTGATTAAACCTACTCTTGTTTGTTCATAAATAGGGCAATATGACCACAGTAAAAATGGGTGGTGGACTTACCTCCTGTAGCCTCTTTCTGAGTTTCTTTGCATCAGGGATTCTGCATCTTATTATTACACATGGACTCATAACTGGTGAGTATGAACTGATGGATGCATGGATGTCCTCATTCTATGACAATGAAAAATGTATCAACAGTTTTTAAGCGTATGCAAGTATGTATGTAGGAATATATGCATGTATATCTATAATTGATTAAACCTACTCTTGTTTGTTCATAAATAGGGCAATATGAACACAGTAAAAATGGGTGGTGGACTTACCTCCTGTAGCCTCTTTCTGAGTTTCTTTGCATCAGGGATTCTGCATCTTATTATTACACATGGACTCATAACTGATGGATGCATGGATGTCCTCATTCTATGACAATGAAAAAATGTATCAACCGTTTTTAAGCGTATGCAAGTATGTATGTAGGAATATATTCATGTATATCTATAATTGATTACATCTACTCCTGGTTGTCAATAAATGGGGCAATATGACCACAGTAATGATGGGTGAAGGACTTACCTCCTTATTATTACACATGGACTAATAACTGGTGAGTATGTACTGATGGATGGATGTCCTCGTTCTGTGACAGTAAGAAATGCATCAGCAGTTTTTAAGCGTATGCAAGTATGTATGTATGTATGTATGTATGTATGTTTATTTATAAATTATTACACCCACTGTTACAGAGGCGTATATATGCATACGGTTGACTGTCTGAATGTATGTTTAGGGATAATAACAATTTCATTAACCTTACAAACCATAAACATAATATCTATATTCAGCATTTTCAAAGAGAATGTTTATGATCATCATTGACCTTTGTTTTTATTTTGAGGTAGCCAGGCTCTACCAGTCTACAGTCATTCTGTTATGTAACAGCTGCTGGCAGTTGAACACCCGCTTTTTTCTGCACTAGCAGCAAATGCATACATACATATATATGTTACAGTAAGACTGTCAATTCAGGGATTTGGAAAAATCCTGGAAACTTTCAGGGATTTTTTACCAAATCCCTATTTCACTCAGGGATTTGGCCAAATCCCTAGAATATCTAGGGATCTGGTGAGATTAGTGAAAATAGTAGGGTCATTATTGACAACGTCACATTTCAGGGGGATTGTCAAATGACAATTACCTTCTTTTATATGATGAGTTGAGTGCTAGTTATGGATTCTGAGTATTAACGTATTGAGAATTTAGCTCAATACCTGGTGTTGTGCTAAATAATCCATGCTCCCTATACTGTTCTTGCTTGATGATGGCGATAATCATTATTATTATTATTATAGCTAGTAGAAGTGGTGGTAGAAGTACAATAAGTTGTAGTGGTGCGATTCACAGGGAGAGTGTAATTAATAGTAGAGTCTGAGTAGTGGTATTTTGATTAAAGGTAGTAATAGTAGTAGTTGTAGTACAGAACAGTAGTGGCAGCAGCAAAAGTAGTAGTAGTAGTATGCCTTGCAATATTGTATTCTAAGGGTAAGTAGTAGTAGTAGTAGTAGAAGTAGTAGTAGTAGTAGTAGTAGTAGTAGTAGTAGTAGTAGTAGTAGTAGAAGAAGTAGTAATATAGACATTGTTATTATTCTTATTCTTGACAGGAAAACAGGGGTTATAACCCAAAAGATCACATGATTGTGTGAGATATGGCATCATCATTTTCTTAGTCGAAAACATTGAGGCCCATAGGGGTGGTGGATCTAAGTCTATGGATCCACATTAATTCCAAAATTAATCTAATGGCCAGTGACTCTGCTGAGTCTGGATCTTTCCTTCCAAATTGCAAAACAAAAATTTCCACATCAGATAGACCACGGTGGTCCTCTGTATTGAAATGTCTACCCACACTGTGGGTATTGTTATTTTGAGAAATAAATCTAAAATGCTCACACATCCTCTCCCTGAGGGTGCGTTTTGTATGACCAACATATTGTTTATGACAACGAGTACAAGAGATACAATAGATAATATTGTTAGTCTCACAATCACAATTGCGAATTGTGTTGTATTTTCTCCCTGTGATAGGGCTATTGATGGATCCTTTTTTAACTAATTTGGGACAATATCTACAGTTTGGGCGTGAACAACGCTTTTTAGGCTTACCTTTTTTCAGGTTATTGGAACGTCTGTCCTGTTGGACATCCATAGGATTAATGCAAAGAGCTCTCACCAGGTGGTCCCTTAGGTTCTTAGGTCTTCGAAAACCTTTTGTAATTTTCCAGTTCAAGATTGGTCTGGTGCTGCTGGAGCGGTCTAGGAGGTCCCAGTTTTTCCGGATGATGTCGTTGAGAAAACCACCTGCTGGGTGGTAGGTGCTAATAAGGAAGATTTCTTCAGGAAATTCCTTGTCCACAGTCCTGTCTTTCAGGGGCGGGTGGATGAGTGTGTGCCTGTCTTTCTGAAAAGCCTTATCAAAAGATTCTTGAATGAGGTCAGCCGGGTAATCTGCTTTTAAGAAATATCTTGCAAGATTCCTGCTGTGAAATACAAAATCATCTGTATTGCTGCAAATACGCCTCACCCTTAGGAATTGGCTATAAGGTATAGCCTTTTTACAATTCCTAGGGTGACAAGATTTATAACTAAGATAGTTATGGGCGTCTGTAGGTTTAGTGTAGAGTGAGGTGGAAATGAGGCCATCCTCAATTTTGACAGTAACATCTAAAAAATGTACTTCTTTATTGGAAATATCAGTTTCAAACTTAATTGATTCAACCGCATTGTTCAAATGTTGTTCAAATTTTCTAAATTCAATCATGCCATGTGTCCAAATTTGGAAAATATCGTCAATATATCTCACCCAAAGTAGAGGTTGCTTTGGGTATGTATAAACAAACTGGTCTTCAAACCAGCCCATAAATGTATTGGCAAAAGATGGCGCCACTTTGGTGCCCATAGCTGTGCCTCCAACCTGAAGGAATTGCCTGCCAGCAAACGAGAAATTATTCATAGTCAGAACTTTTTCTAAAAGTGTACATAAATTCATAATAGAAGGTTTTCGGTTATGTTGGCCACTTGCCAGAAGAGCTAATTTGGCAGCTTCAATGCCCTGAGCGTTAGGGATGTTTGTATATAAACTAGAAACATCCATGGTGACTATCAGACTATCCGGTGGTAGTCTGTCTAACCTAAGTAATTTCTTAAGAAAGTGAGTGGTGTCTTGAACATAAGACGGAAGAAGTTTAACGGTAGGTTGTAGAAAGAAATCTACAAATTGGGAAATCCTTTCTGTCGGACAACCATTGCCCGACACTATTGGCCTCCCTGGGGGCTTTTTGGGATTTTTGTGGATTTTTGGGAGCATATAAAAGAGGGACGTCCTCTCTTTGCTAACATATAAATATTCATAACATTTATCGTCTATTTGATCATCATCGAGCAATTTCTTCAAGAAAGTGTTTATATCACAAGTGTGTGTGTTGGTGAGATCTTCAGGGGTCTCAATATAAAATTTTGGGTCTGAGAGTTGTCTCATCCCTTCGCTTATATAGTCTAAGACATCTTGGACTACTACTGCCCCTCCTTTGTCGGCGGGTTTAATGACAATAGATCTATTGTTGGAAAGTGATTTTATAGCTGCCTGTTCACCTTTGGACAGATTATGATGTCTGTAGGAAGGGACATTATGTGTCAAAAGGTCCATCTCATTTTGTCTAAAAAAGAGTTCCAGTTGAACAACTGGTGGGGGTTTCCATTTAGAAGGTTCTCTAAATTTTTGATGACTGAAACCATCTCTGTCATCATCTTGTGATGGGATAGATGGCCTACCATCTTCCTCATCTTTCTCCGGCAGAGTGCTGAAGAATAGTTGTCGTCTTAACCTAGTGTGAAACTTATTGAGATCATCCCTTAAGTCACCAAAGTTCGGTTCCCCTGGGGTGGGACAAAACTTTAAACCCCTTTTAAGTACCTTGATTTCATCATCTGACAGTTTGTGGGATGATAGATTAACAACAAGTGTTTCCAAATTGGAATTCAAACTGTTATTATTGGTATTCATACTTGCATACAAATAAAAATCATCCACCTCTGGTGGAGAACATACATAATCCTGGGGTAGCAACTCAGGTATATTATGCTGGAAGACATTAATCAGGTGATATGGCAATAATGGAATTATACATACATATGTAAGTCTCTGAATCCTGAGGGTCACATTGTCAAAATGATCAATAGAATCACTAGGGAGTACTGTAGGCCCAGCATGCGATAGGTCCTCTATGGTACTCAAAATGCACAGAATGTTAATTGGTTGTCCAATTATGGTCCTGTAATAAATAAAACATCCATAGATGAATATACATAAAACAAACACAGTGTTATTAGATATATGCATGTACCTCATGCAATTAAGATTGGACAAGTGTCCAGACATGTGATAGAGATAAGGCACGATAGGTCTTATGTGATGATTATAGTATACAACTTGAGAGTTGGTACAACAAGAAATGTCTATGTCAAACTTGGCACAGATAGTAAAATATCCACAGGATTGTATAGAACAATAACCCTTTGCATAGATATGCACCTCTGGTGATATGGAGATATGCAAATTAAAACTTCTAACTGAAAAGTCATTATACAAAATAAACTTATACATATTGAAAATAATTATTCATAGCTCAGTCTGTGCATGTACCCCGGAGTGCATGTTCTAATACTTATTGAGGCTATCATAGGCCTCGGCTATCTTCCTGACAACATCAGGAGTGAAAAACCTGTTATCAATCCCCATGAGTTTGCTAAAGTCAGGTGGATTGGTGGGTTTGTCTGTGACAGAAGGCAGTGTCACATCATGCCAGTCCAGAGGTTCTGGATTGATGTCAGAGCGGGTCCACTCTGGTCGGCTAGGAACCTGGTATCTAGAGCCAGACTGTCTGGGTCTGTCGTTGCTTGGTCTGGAGCTAGTCTTGGGTCTAGCTCCATTGTGTTGGGTACCGGTGTTGTCGGTACGACGATCGTTGTTGTTTGATGGTTCAAACCTACCCCTAGTGGGGGCCCTTGGCTGCCGGAAGTCCTGGTTCTGGCGTTGTGGTCTGAACTCCTGGTTCTGATCCTGGCGTGGTGGCCTGAACCCCTGGTTCTGGTTCTGTCGGGGGCGGCTCTGGGACCTGCCTCTGTTGGAATTCCTATTCCTGCTGCGGCTTCTGCTCCGACTCCTGGTGTTGGTAATAACAGGGTCAGAGTTAGTCTCGCCAGACGTCTGGCGGACTGCATCAGCATAGCTGAATTTCCTGGGGATCACACCCCTGACTTTAGAAGCAAGTTCCTTGTCTGGGACTTGCTGAGTGCTCAACTCCTTGTGTTGTTTCACAAGCTGTTCCTCTACCTCCATTTTGACTCGGCGTCTAGCATCAAACAGAGCACCGGCCACTCGTTTATATTTCTCCACATCATTGTCGAGTACCTTCCTTAGGCAGTCTTTGTCGACCTCTATCTTCCTGACCTGGAATTCTGCAAATTCCAGCAGGGTGTCACTACAGAACCTCTGTAGCTCCAAAGCTTGCTGCTTTAGAAATGGCACAATCACATCTGCATGAGGTGTGAGGTAGACTGGCATCGGTGCCAGATGTAGAGCCCAAGGGTGTATCAAGTCCTTGTCTGTGCATTGGCCGAGCATCATACCCCTGAGTTTTGCTCTGGCCTCTGACACCACACTTGACCGAGTGGTCAAGAAATAGTCCAGCTGCAGTTGTTCCATCCACGTCAGATCTACCGCTGGTATCACTGGGGGACCCCCATCATCTGTGTTGGATGGTGGGGCTTGTTTACCGGTGTCACTCGACGCCGCTTGAGGAACCTGAAATGAAACAGAGAGAGAGTTAACAGTCTTTCCCCGATTATCGCTCACAAAAGTGACGGATGTTTCTGTCGGTCTACCACTCTCCGCCAGTAAAATATCTGACGTGGTGGGTTGAATAATGTCCTCTATGACACCTGACACACTAGTGGGTGACATATCTTTAGTATTGGTTGAACGAACCTCTACATAGTTATCGGTAGGCTTACTAGCATTCCGCTTACGTTTGGATCCCCTGCTAGTCGACTCGGAGGACGACGAGGAGTGGCTGCCGGCAGCCATGTTTTTTTCTGCCAGAATCTCGGCTACGATATTCGGCGCCGGTTTTCGTGTTACCGGTTGTTTAATAGGCGTCGAAGTAGCGCCACTTTTACCGACAACATTGTCGATCTCGTTATCGTTATTGCGGTTATTGGTCCTGACCATATACGCATCAATAGTACGTTGTGACTTCGGTAAAGTCACGTTAGAGGGCTCCGGACTGGAGCTGGCACTTACGAAGCTAGAAATACTATGACTTCGTCTGATTTGACTACGCTTAGTCCTCGGTGGAAGGGGTGTATGAAAGTTACTACTTACGTTCGACGCTCCTTCACCGCTTCTCTTTTTTGTGACGGCGTTTTCCTGCAGGGAAACGTTAGTGACAAGGTCGGTAAGACTGTCAACTCCCTCCATCTTGGTTGGTGTGTTGTTGCCGGAGCTGTCAGATAACGCTCCTTCGGATTGGTCGGGGGAGCTCAAGGTGCTGATTGGTAAATCTGTTGCCGATGATGTCATCTCCACGTCCGCTTGCCGATCGCCTTCCATAGTAGATAAAAAAATGGAAGAACAGGGGAAAAGACAGAAGACGACGGATTTTCTCTGGTGTACAAGAAGAAAACCTGACCGCTAATGACATTGTTGTGTCATCAACTGGCGGGCGTTCCTAGAAACAACAAAGACGTATTCACGTGTCTCCTTGGTCCCACGCGGGTAGTCAAGGTAAACAAGTGGAGTTCGAGGGGCCAGTCGGTGGCTCCCTCTGGAGGGGTTCACGTGAACCCCCGTAAGAGCGGTTTCATGCCTACAGACAATCATCAGAGGTAAAAAGTCCAAAAAATTGAATTTTAGAGTGGTCGAAATGTATGAGAGATGGAATTAAAATGGCATCTACAAGATACCCTAAGTGCTATTGAATGAAATTTTGTAATGGGTTCGAAAGTTGGGATAGTGTCACACCCTTAATGCCTGCATCAGGGTGTGTAAAAGTACTAGGAGAATAATAAATTCAAGACGCCCACCAAGAGAAAATAAACACTATGGTCGCTTGACCAGTGTCCAAGCTGAAATCAATAAGGTTATAGAAATACAACAAATGACAGGAAAACAGGGGTTATAACCCAAAAGATCACATGATTGTGTGAGATATGGCATCATCATTTTCTTAGTCGAAAACATTGAGGCCCATAGGGGTGGTGGATCTAAGTCTATGGATCCACATTAATTCCAAAATTAATCTAATGGCCAGTGACTCTGCTGAGTCTGGATCTTTCCTTCCAAATTGCAAAACAAAAATTTCCACATCAGATAGACCACGGTGGTCCTCTGTATTGAAATGTCTACCCACACTGTGGGTATTGTTATTTTGAGAAATAAATCTAAAATGCTCACACATCCTCTCCCTGAGGGTGCGTTTTGTATGACCAACATATTGTTTATGACAACGAGTACAAGAGATACAATAGATAATATTGTTAGTCTCACAATCACAATTGCGAATTGTGTTGTATTTTCTCCCTGTGATAGGGCTATTGATGGATCCTTTTTTAACTAATTTGGGACAATATCTACAGTTTGGGCGTGAACAACGCTTTTTAGGCTTACCTTTTTTCAGGTTATTGGAACGTCTGTCCTGTTGGACATCCATAGGATTAATGCAAAGAGCTCTCACCAGGTGGTCCCTTAGGTTCTTAGGTCTTCGAAAACCTTTTGTAATTTTCCAGTTCAAGATTGGTCTGGTGCTGCTGGAGCGGTCTAGGAGGTCCCAGTTTTTCCGGATGATGTCGTTGAGAAAACCACCTGCTGGGTGGTAGGTGCTAATAAGGAAGATTTCTTCAGGAAATTCCTTGTCCACAGTCCTGTCTTTCAGGGGCGGGTGGATGAGTGTGTGCCTGTCTTTCTGAAAAGCCTTATCAAAAGATTCTTGAATGAGGTCAGCCGGGTAATCTGCTTTTAAGAAATATCTTGCAAGATTCCTGCTGTGAAATACAAAATCATCTGTATTGCTGCAAATACGCCTCACCCTTAGGAATTGGCTATAAGGTATAGCCTTTTTACAATTCCTAGGGTGACAAGATTTATAACTAAGATAGTTATGGGCGTCTGTAGGTTTAGTGTAGAGTGAGGTGGAAATGAGGCCATCCTCAATTTTGACAGTAACATCTAAAAAATGTACTTCTTTATTGGAAATATCAGTTTCAAACTTAATTGATTCAACCGCATTGTTCAAATGTTGTTCAAATTTTCTAAATTCAATCATGCCATGTGTCCAAATTTGGAAAATATCGTCAATATATCTCACCCAAAGTAGAGGTTGCTTTGGGTATGTATAAACAAACTGGTCTTCAAACCAGCCCATAAATGTATTGGCAAAAGATGGCGCCACTTTGGTGCCCATAGCTGTGCCTCCAACCTGAAGGAATTGCCTGCCAGCAAACGAGAAATTATTCATAGTCAGAATTCTATTGATCATTTTGACAATGTGACCCTCAGGATTCAGAGACTTACATATGTATGTATAATTCCATTATTGCCATATCACCTGATTAATGTCTTCCAGCATAATATACCTGAGTTGCTACCCCAGGATTATGTATGTTCTCCACCAGAGGTGGATGATTTTTATTTGTATGCAAGTATGAATACCAATAATAACAGTTTGAATTCCAATTTGGAAACACTTGTTGTTAATCTATCATCCCACAAACTGTCAGATGATGAAATCAAGGTACTTAAAAGGGGTTTAAAGTTTTGTCCCACCCCAGGGGAACCGAACTTTGGTGACTTAAGGGATGATCTCAATAAGTTTCACACTAGGTTAAGACGACAACTATTCTTCAGCACTCTGCCGGAGAAAGATGAGGAAGATGGTAGGCCATCTATCCCATCACAAGATGATGACAGAGATGGTTTCAGTCATCAAAAATTTAGAGAACCTTCTAAATGGAAACCCCCACCAGTTGTTCAACTGGAACTCTTTTTTAGACAAAATGAGATGGACCTTTTGACACATAATGTCCCTTCCTACAGACATCATAATCTGTCCAAAGGTGAACAGGCAGCTATAAAATCACTTTCCAACAATAGATCTATTGTCATTAAACCCGCCGACAAAGGAGGGGCAGTAGTAGTCCAAGATGTCTTAGACTATATAAGCGAAGGGATGAGACAACTCTCAGACCCAAAATTTTATATTGAGACCCCTGAAGATCTCACCAACACACACACTTGTGATATAAACACTTTCTTGAAGAAATTGCTCGATGATGATCAAATAGACGATAAATGTTATGAATATTTATATGTTAGCAAAGAGAGGACGTCCCTCTTTTATATGCTCCCAAAAATCCACAAAAATCCCAAAAAGCCCCCAGGGAGGCCAATAGTGTCGGGCAATGGTTGTCCGACAGAAAGGATTTCCCAATTTGTAGATTTCTTTCTACAACCTACCGTTAAACTTCTTCCGTCTTATGTTCAAGACACCACTCACTTTCTTAAGAAATTACTTAGGTTAGACAGACTACCACCGGATAGTCTGATAGTCACCATGGATGTTTCTAGTTTATATACAAACATCCCTAACGCTCAGGGCATTGAAGCTGCCAAATTAGCTCTTCTGGCAAGTGGCCAACATAACCGAAAACCTTCTATTATGAATTTATGTACACTTTTAGAAAAAGTTCTGACTATGAATAATTTCTCGTTTGCTGGCAGGCAATTCCTTCAGGTTGGAGGCACAGCTATGGGCACCAAAGTGGCGCCATCTTTTGCCAATACATTTATGGGCTGGTTTGAAGACCAGTTTGTTTATACATACCCAAAGCAACCTCTACTTTGGGTGAGATATATTGACGATATTTTCCAAATTTGGACACATGGCATGATTGAATTTAGAAAATTTGAACAACATTTGAACAATGCGGTTGAATCAATTAAGTTTGAAACTGATATTTCCAATAAAGAAGTACATTTTTTAGATGTTACTGTCAAAATTGAGGATGGCCTCATTTCCACCTCACTCTACACTAAACCTACAGACGCCCATAACTATCTTAGTTATAAATCTTGTCACCCTAGGAATTGTAAAAAGGCTATACCTTATAGCCAATTCCTAAGGGTGAGGCGTATTTGCAGCAATACAGATGATTTTGTATTTCACAGCAGGAATCTTGCAAGATATTTCTTAAAAGCAGATTACCCGGCTGACCTCATTCAAGAATCTTTTGATAAGGCTTTTCAGAAAGACAGGCACACACTCATCCACCCGCCCCTGAAAGACAGGACTGTGGACAAGGAATTTCCTGAAGAAATCTTCCTTATTAGCACCTACCACCCAGCAGGTGGTTTTCTCAACGACATCATCCGGAAAAACTGGGACCTCCTAGACCGCTCCAGCAGCACCAGACCAATCTTGAACTGGAAAATTACAAAAGGTTTTCGAAGACCTAAGAACCTAAGGGACCACCTGGTGAGAGCTCTTTGCATTAATCCTATGGATGTCCAACAGGACAGACGTTCCAATAACCTGAAAAAAGGTAAGCCTAAAAAGCGTTGTTCACGCCCAAACTGTAGATATTGTCCCAAATTAGTTAAAAAAGGATCCATCAATAGCCCTATCACAGGGAGAAAATACAACACAATTCGCAATTGTGATTGTGAGACTAACAATATTATCTATTGTATCTCTTGTACTCGTTGTCATAAACAATATGTTGGTCATACAAAACGCACCCTCAGGGAGAGGATGTGTGAGCATTTTAGATTTATTTCTCAAAATAACAATACCCACAGTGTGGGTAGACATTTCAATACAGAGGACCACCGTGGTCTATCTGATGTGGAAATTTTTGTTTTGCAATTTGGAAGGAAAGATCCAGACTCAGCAGAGTCACTGGCCATTAGATTAATTTTGGAATTAATGTGGATCCATAGACTTAGATCCACCACCCCTATGGGCCTCAATGTTTTCGACTAAGAAAATGATGATGCCATATCTCACACAATCATGTGATCTTTTGGGTTATAACCCCTGTTTTCCTGTCATTTGTTGTATTTCTATAACCTTATTGATTTCAGCTTGGACACTGGTCAAGCGACCATAGTGTTTATTTTCTCTTGGTGGGCGTCTTGAATTTATTATTCTCCTAGTACTTTTACACACCCTGATGCAGGCATTAAGGGTGTGACACTATCCCAACTTTCGAACCCATTACAAAATTTCATTCAATAGCACTTAGGGTATCTTGTAGATGCCATTTTAATTCCATCTCTCATACATTTCGACCACTCTAAAATTCAATTTTTTGGACTTTTTACCTCTGATGATTGTCTGTAGGCATGAAACCGCTCTTACGGGGGTTCACGTGAACCCCTCCAGAGGGAGCCACCGACTGGCCCCTCGAACTCCACTTGTTTACCTTGACTACCCGCGTGGGACCAAGGAGACACGTGAATACGTCTTTGTTGTTTCTAGGAACGCCCGCCAGTTGATGACACAACAATGTCATTAGCGGTCAGGTTTTCTTCTTGTACACCAGAGAAAATCCGTCGTCTTCTGTCTTTTCCCCTGTTCTTCCATTTTTTTATCTACTATGGAAGGCGATCGGCAAGCGGACGTGGAGATGACATCATCGGCAACAGATTTACCAATCAGCACCTTGAGCTCCCCCGACCAATCCG
>OZ012700.1:31562175-31604675 GCA_963942565.1 Maea johnstoni
AGGCTCAGTTAGTTGCTATGGCACCGAACACGGTCCACTTTAAAGGCACAATAACAGCATCTCACTGAACATAATATATAATTATATAATAATATTCACAACTTAATTGTTCCATTACAATTCTCCATGAAATACAAGAATCGGAAGGGGCCCTATTAAGAATCAGGGCACTATTAAGAATCAATTTGGTTTTCTTCCTGTGGAAATGTCATCACAAGATGTAGGATCATAATATTTCCTGTGTAGGGCTGCATACCGCTAAGGGTGAAGCGGTACGGTACCATAACCGGTATCGTCGAAACGATACGGTATTTTATCGGTACTGCTATCGGTATCTTGAACTACGCTGAGTACACACTTAGCGTAGTTCCTGACATAAACCTAAAACGTATGTGTTGTCTGTCAGGTATTTCAATTACAACATGTGATCAGATGTGAAAACTAAGCAGTCATACTTACGGCAGCCAAACCTTGTTAACTTGAATAGATCCACATTCTGCTTGAAGGTACGATATATAGCGGCGATAGTTCCATCGCCGCTACCATTAGTGAACTTGTGATTCTTATCGCTACCGCATAGTGGCGCTGTATTATACAGCGCCACTACGCGGGTAGCGATAAGAATCACAAGTTCACTAATGGTAGCGGCGATGGAACTATCGCCGCTATATCGTACCTTCCAAGTTTACAAGTTCGGCAACCGTAAGTATAACTTTTTACTGAATTATTTCGTAGTATTGAATGTTTGACATGGGTTTGTGTTTTGCAAAATACCGATAAGCATACCGTTAAATATTGAAACGAGTATTCCCCGGTATTTTGCGAGACGGTATTCGGTACGGTGCTGGTACCGGGTACCGGTGTACAGCCCTATTCCTGTGTGAATACTAGTAACTTTGGGACTATAGAAAATCTAGTTGAGATTATTTGATAACTAACAAATTTGGTGGAAGAAGGTAGTGATGTGATGACCAAGCGGTGAAGCCACAGACTTGAAGGCTCTGGCTGCAATGGCCAAAAATTGACAGCCTTCCATTTTACCACATTGGCACAAAAAAACAAGGAACTTAAATTAGTATCTAAACCTACCTAGGTTTGCCTCTTTCTTACAAATAAGAATGATTAAAAGTTAATATTTGGTCTGTTTGTTAACTCAATCAAATTGCAAAATTTTTTTGGAAGTCAATTAATTTACAAACACCATTGTTTTAGAACAAAATCAAGGTGATTCTTAATAGGGCCCTTGTTTCAATAACACACATATGAGAACCATATTTTCCAAGCCCTCAAGGAGTATCTTAGGTGTGGGATCCACCATTACAGGATATGGCCACACTGCCAACAGTCCTGGAAACTCCACTTGTGTAGTCTCCAGGACGATGGCACACTGTGATACAGCCGCGCTTCCTGTCTAGTCGACCCCCTCGGGAACGCTGCCTCTGGCAGGCCCGGACATTCTGGTTGTTATGTGTATGGGCGGGGGTGTCAACACAAGGAGTGACAGCTTTACAGATTTCCACTCGTTGAAGAAGATTGAGTATAAAAGCATCTTTCTTGGAAATGGCTGCACAAAAGTGGGATATTTATTTAAGGAATTATATGATACAATAGTTAGCAACTTGATGTAGGAGTTCTAGGGCCCTTTAGTAGTCAGAAAGTGGCATTTATTGACATCCTTTAGTTCAGTGTGCGCAATTCCTGTCATGCATCAACTAACCATACAGCATAAACACAAGGACCTCGCCTACCTAACAGTAGGTGGGTCTGGTATAAATTCTAAACACTGTTTTTTATTTCATGAGAAACCCTCAAATTGATTCTTAATAGGGCCCTCTCCTAAATATGTTCATTGCAATGTAAGAAAAAAATAGGATTTTTTTTGCTGGTCTCACAACTGGAGCATCTCAACAAGTACATGTATTAAAACAGGTACACATTTTAAAAGTTTTTTTATATACATGTACATGTCAGAAAAATTAAGTGTGTCAAGACGAGCAATGATGATATAAATATAGTCAGAAATATTTGATTGAAAGTGACACAACTCTGTCACTGAGCTACACAGATATATGAAAAAATGCCGAAAGCGGAGCTAAGTAAATAATAATTGCAATAGTCAATATAACGATGCTACCATGATCATGTCATCATAACACGAGACACACGCCAACATCGTTTTTCTCCGCAGACATCGTTTTCACTACCGCCTGTGCTCGCCATTCACAATAACAAAACTTTCACGTAGGCCGGCGAACCATGCACGGAGTGAGATGCAGATGTCAAGATTTAGTACGGAAAATACGCTTGTTGACAGTGACGTTTAACTCACCCTTGCTCAATGTTGGTGCCAATGCGATTGTCCTGCATTTTGCACTGTTTTGTACAAAAACACGGCATAAATTCCTGGAAAACATGATCAACTGGTTTCTCCCACACCTGACGACAACGCACTCGCCTCAGCACTGTGTGTAAGCTAGTTATTACATCGACCGGCAGATGTCTCTTGGTTTACTTGACCTCCCCTTTTGGCATTATACATCCATATAAGGCAGCAATATCGTGCGAACGTGTGTCAGCCGGCGTACCGGCGTACTCACGAGTGGAACCAAACAATGCGGCATGTTTTGCGGTTTTAGACGGTGGCGCCCTCTGGAGCATTACGTAGGGGTGTGTCCAGGTTTGGATGCGACACCCAAGGCAAATGTACACTACTTTTAATAGTTAATTTCATAAACGAGAAAAATACATAAAC
Source organism: Maea johnstoni (assembly GCA_963942565.1). Lineage (NCBI taxonomy): Eukaryota > Metazoa > Annelida > Polychaeta > Spionida > Magelonidae > Maea > Maea johnstoni. The sequence continues at coordinate 31,564,928 of OZ012700.1, forward strand.
AAATTATACAAAATGTACTCTGGAAATGATCTGAGTAACGTCAATTAATGCTATTTGGAAATGTGCAATTTGTATTTGTATGTTTATTGACTGCACTTAGGTATTGTACAAATTCACTACACAATCATACGGTATACAAAATAACATATTTTCAACAAAACAAGAACATAAATAAAAATTTATGACTGATTGTTTAGAGGCTGTGCCAAGACCAGGCCTTCTGACCAGACTGCCCTGATAGATTTAGGATAAAACAGAACCACACTGGCTACATGCATGAAAACATGAGCAAGTGCTTTTGTTGGTACCAGTAGTTAATATTCATGATTTGAATTAGCTTTGTGCATGAATTTTCATAATATATTGCACAGGTTTACAAATATTGCAATCCTGGAGCACAGACAATTGGTTCTGTATACTGTATACTGGGGCATAGCAATTTTTGGTGGTCGCTGTTCGACAATCATTCTGAATATCTTTCCCAGCCTCCATATCAATAATAAAAACCCTGATCATTATTAATAGGTTGCATCGATAAATTGAGTTTTCCTCTTATCTAAATACAATGCGTATTTAAAAATGAAAAGTTTAGTAGACTCATTTGGATATATGCTTTCAAAGTATTTCATTAGTTGATGAGCGATTGAACGTTTTGTCTTGTCGTAAGTTTTAAAGCCTTGGTCACACGCTGGTGCAACAATGCGACCTTTGGACACCTCTGTTATAATTTGAGATATTGACACTAACAATGAGCGGAATAAATCAACAAATCGGTGCAGTCTACATGTTCAATGAAATAAGCATCAAAATAATATATAAAAGCCCCCGCCAACATCTTCCCCGAGCCCGGGACCGATTGTTACATTACCCTTTTTCCATCTGAAGTGGACTTATGGTCTGAAAACCTTATTGAACATGATAACCCACCTAATCTATCATATTTGAAAAATCAAATCAAGCATTGCCGTGCTGACAAGATTAATAACGGTGTATGTTTTTGATTAGCAGGGAGACTTCTGTTACATTATCGTTCAGTCAAAATATTGTATGAATAGCGCTATATATTCGCAAGTGTAGTGAGCATGGCCATGTGTTGCCTCGATTTCTTGGCTGTCATAAGTAGTTTTTCTGTTACGTTTCTTCTGTTACCAGGCACTAAATAGTCTAGGTGCCCATAGATGCCAATTTAGTTTCCACTTATCTCACTAGGGGAATAGAGGATGTTTTTAAAAGTAAACCTTTCGAAGGGTTCCAGTGTATAGGATTTCTGCAACAGGGACAAGCAGTTCTAAAATGGATCATCGATTACAATACAATTGTTCTGAGACTTCTTTCTATGTGACAAGCCATGGATAAAAAATAGACAATTCAGATTTCCTAGTTAACTTGTCTAATGAATTGTGTATCGAAATAATGGATATAGGTATTATCTGACAGGCTTCGCTGGTCTAATTGTCTAAAAAATTGCCGAGTTCATTATTACCAGTTGTGGTGGGCCTGTCGCACGTTTTGAAGCCACTGTCGCACTAGTGTGACAATGCGACAGCTGGACACCCCCCACGAAGGCACACACACTCAGGTAGTGAGAGCAGACAGGCTCCTCTATTCGTCTACAATGTACAGCGCCCCCCCCCCCCCCCCCGAGTGCACTAGAAGCACTTATTGATATATAGGACAAACACATGGTCCAATAACTTTGAACAAGATATCGTACAGATTGAATAATATTTTTGATGTAAAATGTGAGGAGGTGCATTCCTATATTAAAGCCATGTTAAACAGGATCGATTCGCCTCATTAAATAATACATGTCGAATAGGATAAACATGTTGTCTTCTTTTGTAGTGCATAAATTGGCCATGCACTCATGTCTCTTTTGCACTGAAAAATTATTCAGTCGCAATCGTCAACATGTCAGATATATCGATTGAGTCGGTGCAAGTTTTCTTTAAAAAGTGATTAAAGGTGATGAGTACCATTTTAACCTAGTTAAAAGCCCCTACACAAAGCAACATACAAACAAGGTGTATCTCCAGGTTCTTGAGTATTATCAGGTAGAGGACATCATAGCCAACTGTCCTCAGTCAACCCATATTCTGTGTCATTTCAATATTTACAACTTTTCACTCGAATGATATGATATCATTACCTACGCAGGTGATGATCACAGCAGGTTCAAAGATACCTTATAGGGATATCATTGACTTAGACCCGGTTTGTGTCTCTATCGGGAAAGGCCAATAGCAGAAACATCAATAAAAAAAAGGATGGCCTGATAGAGACACAAACCGGGTCTATCATTTACTAGGCCCAATAAGTAAAGTTCAAATTCCTTATTGCTAAAGATTCTTACAGCTATATATAACATTGCAAATTTTAGTGAGAAATATTGACACCAAGTACATTAGGGTCGTACAGCTAGTAGCCGTTTCAACTATTTATATCATGCCGGACACCGGCTTTGTTTTGACTGAGACGCGTGATCATTGAGGTGTACGTGTCTTTGTTCTATGCCCCGAGGTGATCAGCGAGGGTATAGCTCACTGGGGTATAGCCTCCCCAAACAAGATATCTTACTAAATTGTTCAATGTTATGGCCTGTAAGAATCTTTAGCAGTGAGGGATCTGAAATTTATTTCTTATCGGGCCTAGTCAATGATATCCCTAAGGTATCCGTGCACCTGCAGTGACCATCACCTGCGTAAGTGATGAGATTATGTCATTTGAGTGAAAGGTTGTAAATATTGAAATAAAATAGAATATGGGTTGACTTAGGACGGTTGGCTATGATATTCCACGATATTCTCAACCTGATAACACTCAAGAACCTGGAGATACACCTTGTTATATGACTGTGCTGCTGTGAGGTATGTTTTGGGACAGGGCTTTTAACTGGGTGGCAATGGTGCTCATCACCTTAATTCTTTTTATGATGGTGCAGGTGTTATCGGCAGAAAGAAATTGATTCATTTTTTCCGCAGTTTTTCTGGAAGACGACAGAAAAAAATAGATAAAATTCTTTTCTTCAGTTTTTCCAAAAATAGCAGAACAACGAATCAATTTTTTTCTGCTAGAGCATTAAAGAAAAAAATATATTCAAATTCATTTTTTCTGCTGTTTTCCAAAAACAGTGGAAATGATAAATTTAAATTTATTTTCTCAACCGTTTTCGACTCGTTGTCAGCTTACTGGGGCCCGTTTTGGCGCGCCTGGCACGTGATCTGATTCTAACTAAAGTAAAAGTAGAAAAAAAGGCCATTTTTTGAATATTCATATTCAATTTTGAATATTCATTAATAATTTACGAATATTCATAACTCATTCATGAATATTCGTAATTCATTTTTGAATACTCGTATATGAATTATGAATATTCGTTATTCATTTTTAAGTAATAGTATTCAAAATGAATTATGGATATTCAAAAGTGTTTTTTTTTCACTTTTACTTGCCATACTGGAGAAAATTCTGCGGTAATTTTGCCCGCGTTCTGTCTTTATGAAGGTATTCCCCGACTAATTTATAGACGCCTCATGAACATTAATGTTACTATGCCGCATATGGTTCGAGTCAGATGCGCAGTGCATAAAGGGACCTTTAGCACCACTCAATTGATTCCCACGGAGAAGGGGACCGGGATGGGGCAGGGATAGTGTATCCCCACCCCTGGGGAACATTTTATGAACCATATTTTCTAGTCATGTGGACATTCAAATATGAAAACTGATTTTGAAAATAAACATTCATTGTGTTGAAAAAAGATAATTTCATACTAGCCATATTGGGTGTCGGTCGTACCACAATGACAAGATCTAATTTCATTTATTTGTCCTCTGTTTGACGGCCGATTGGGCTAAACAACGTGCCTGTGACGTTTCTGGTCGAACCCGGCTCGCCAAAACGAGCCCAAGATGGTTGGCAACGAGAGCCATCTGGCGGGGGAAGGGCGAACTAATTGAAAACTGAGGCGAAAATGAATTTAATTTTTTTTCTGCGGACTTTGGAAAAAGGGTTAAAAAAGATAGATTTATTTTGTCTGTCGTTTTCCAGAAAAAAACACGGATTTTTTTTAAAATTTTATTTTCTGCCGTTCACACCTGCACCATCGTAGTTTTGAATGCTGTGCTTATCCTTATTCCAAAAGGAATTGCGGAAGTTGATAAGAAATTTATCCCCAGTGATTGTGAAAATACGATGGAACCGATGTCTGCATTTAGCCAGCTGTATTGCACACTCACACACACACACACACACACACACACACACACACACACACCTTTAAATCTGATTTGTGAGATTGTTCCCAATATTTATTTGGGCGTGTTTTGAGCTGGCATTACCCTAACCTTACCCAAACCAGACTGAAAACAAGGAAGATATTTGTAAAATCATTGTGAAATAGATCACAGAGCGCACCCATGCTCCAATATCATTTTAGTTAGGTAATCTCACAACTCTGATGATTGTCTGTTGGCATGAAATCACTGCGGATAGTTTATGTTGCTCCATCCAGGCGTCGCCACCGTACGGCAAATTTTACATGTGTTTACCTTGGCAACCCACGCAGGACCATGGAGACACGTGGACTCAACACTGTTACCTCCAGGAATACCCATCAGTTGATGATACATCTTGTCATTAGCGGTAAGGATCTCGTTTACCACGCCAGAGAACATCCTTCGTCCTCTACCTTTCTCCAGTCTTACTACTACTACTACTACTACTACTACTACTAATATCAATAATAATAATAATAATAATAATAATAATTTACGCATATATGTGTGTGTCATTGACTCTATACTGCTCATTTCACTGGCGATAAGGGTGATGTTTTTTCTCGTGATGAACAAGACTTTAAGCGTGCAGAGCTGAACTTACGCTTGTTATTTGCAATGTTTTTATCTTGTTATCTTAGCAAAGTCTTTTACAAATTTTGAAAAGGGTTGTTCTCATTTGCTCCAGATGTGTGTGTGTGTGTGTGTGTGTGTGTGTGTGTGTGTGTATTTAACTTACAACAGTTATGTCTACGGTTCTGGGATTTTAAGTTAGTTGGTAGACTTTGATGTGATCAGAACATTTTCACAAACAATAAGGAATAACCATAAAGGTGCAACCATTAATACAGTGGCTGACTTCAAGTATGGTGTTAACACAGATGTTAACATCGGTGTTAGTGTTACCAGGGGTGGTAACACGCTATTTGAAGTGATGGGCATATGTTAGGTGGTAACACACATCTATCCCATAATATGTGTGTTAACACAAAATGTAACAGAAAATGTTAGTGTTGATCTGTGAAAGGTGTTGAAAAGAGCATGGTCCCCATATACTTTCTGAAGGCCTTAACAGTAACGGCTTAGGTGTTAACACCGTTTTGACTTCAAGTCCTAGGTTAGTGTTGGGTACCATCTTCAGCTACTGACGACCCATTGCACCTAGTTAAAAAGGTTGTCTGAGTATAATTAACTTCATTTCAACAATTCATTGATAATAATAATAATAATAATAGTAATAATAATAATAATGAGAATAATAATAATGAGAATACTAAAGATAATAATGAGAATAATTATAAGTTATAAATGATAATGATTTTAATAATAAAAATGAAATTAATGATAATTTTTATTTAAAGTTTGTATTATCCTAATAAAATATTTAACCCTTATCCTGCTGTGAAACCTATGAACACTGCTTTACACCACAACAATTGTTGTGGTTAGCAGGATAAGGGTTAATATGAATGATGTTGGGTACCATCTTCAGCTACTGACGACCCATTGCAGCTAGTTAAAGAGGTTGCCTGAGTATAATTCACTTCATTTCAACAGTTCATAGATAATAATAATAATAATAATAATAATAATAATAATAATGATAATATATTAAATAATAATCATAAGCTATAAATGATAATGATTCAAACTTAGATAAATAAAAACCAGACGCAGGTTTCTCTGTAATGTAAACGATACAAGAACCCTGAATGGTTGTTGTTCCTTCGTGACCCCACTCTGATGCCAGAACAGAGTCCCTTGAACTTGGCATGTCCAGCCTTTCAAGGATCTCATTTGGTCAAGCAGTAATAGATAAGTCCTTTGCTTATGCACAGTTTACATATAGTAATGGGTATCTTGTTACAAATCCATTCTTTTCTTCATCTAAGATTTAAATAATATGAATGAAACTAATGATAAATTTTATTTTATTTTTGTATTATCCTAATGAAATATTTGATATGAATGGTATGTGTCTATAAATTGAAAGAGATTATTAGTTAAGAATCACCTTCCCAGCATGTTGCTGTTCTTTACTATGACAAACATAATTTGATTGAGCAGGAGCTGCAGGACACACATCTTCAAAAAATGTAACACCATTGCTAACATCTGTGTTGGCCTAGATGTTAACATCTTGCTCTGTGTTGAGGGGCTGGGGTAAACAGATCCGTTAGTGTTACCATGTGTGTTAAATGTAACACCGCACTTGAAGTCAGCCAATGTGATAGTGCATAATGAGGCCCCCTCGCGTTTAACCCCTTCATTGCTGGTACTACTTTTGTCTTAGGCACACGAACTCCAAATATTTTGAAAATCATCTAAATCCTCTCATGTTGGTATTCATGGAAAGCACTCATTGAGTCCTATCATATGAGTACCTATTTGCCAGGGTTTCCATTTTTTTTTCAAATTATTTTGTATTGACCTAATTAACCACCAGCAGCTTATGGATAAACTATTGGTAGGATTCCTGATTAGGACACTGGTAGCTGGTGTTGAAGGTAAAGGTAAAGGTAATCGGTTTATAGTCTTGTATCCACCGAAGTGCTCAAACGACCTTCCTCCCCTAGCAGGCCTGTACACACGGAAACCATTTCAATCCCCCGAGGAATATTCCAGAGCAGTTGGCAGCATAAAGCGCACAAGCTCTAAGCACTGCCTTATTCATTCTAGGTACCCATTTTGCAGCTGGGTAGACTGAGGCAATATGGAGTAAACTGTCTTGCCCAAGGACAGACCAAAGTGCACTGGCCGGGAATTGAACCAGGGACACCTAACCAACTGAGCTACTTTGTCTTCAAAGGTGTTAGCATTCAAGCAGTTGATTAACCTCTCATAGGGTTGCCCCCTCCGGCAATTAATCAAATGGATAGAACAGAAAGTTATAACAAAGTCAGTAGATGTGGAGGTTCTCTATTATAATTAGTGCAGTTTTTATTTAAGGTACATACAGTGAAACCTCGAAAGAGTGAACACCTTGGGACCGGGTCAAAACGTTCACTATAGGGGGTGTTCACACTTTCGGGGGTTTGCAAGTTGGACCACTAGAGCGACATGACGTAAAGCATATATCCACCTTGTCATTCTACATTAGATACATAGGACCTGATTCTTAAAGAGAATCATAATTCATTAGCAGACATAGATAAACACTTTAAAACAAAGAAATGAACTCTGTAGCAACAAATGTCGATCACCTAAGCTGTAGTTAGTGATCTCTGGTTTTCCCCACTGCCATGGTGGCGGATCGGCTTCACCATTTCCTCTAAGGGGATGTCAACTCTTGGCATCTTAGTGCCTAGGAAAGTAATCACATCTGCCTCGAGCATTGTCACCTTTTACTGTGTAAAATATTGATTATTCACAATAATACTCTGGTGTGCTCTGTATCGAAGGAATGATAGCTGGGGTTAGGGTTAGGTTTCGATCACTAACTGATCCTAAGTTTCGTAATTCACTGAACAACAGTACTAACTCCTTTCCACACAATAGTGATAATCCTTTGTCTCAAGCAGCAATAACAAGCTGACACAAATGTAATTGCAATCACTGATGCCATACTTAACCTGGCTAGATCAATTAAAGTGGAAGTATCAAGTGTGTACAGTTAAAACTCACACAAAATGCAATTGACTATGGCCTACCTGACACTGGTGTTCACATATAGGAGGTTCTCAGGACCATTTTCTACCCGAAAAAGTGTTCACTGTTCGGATAAGGGGGTGTTCACTCTTCATAAAATTAAAATGTATTAGAAAAAAACTCGGACCGGGGAAAAGTGTTCACTATAGGGGGTGTTCACACTTTCGGGGTGTTCACATCCCGAGGTTTCACTGTAAATGGGTCAACATATCACGTTGGTTCTCATTTTCTTTTTACTGAAGACTATTTGATAGGATAACTACTTTGTAAGACCTCCATCCTTCATCCAAACCATACTGTGTTTCATTTGATATTCTGACACCCCAAGACACATATAGTCCTCTAAATGTATAACCCCAGTGTGCTTATGGTGGTGGGGATGGGTTTCACTTTGTAATATGTACACCAAAAACTATATACTTCATGGGATTCTTAAACAGGCATTGCACACGTTGGTCTGGAAAAGATATGCATGACCTATCTTTATGGCTCCTGTTTGATTTAGTCACCTAATTAATCTTAATCCATTGGAACCTGCTGTCAAAACCTGGGGGGAGGGGGGGACTTAGGTATTTAGGGGGGGTGCATTTGCTCGTTATCAAAATTTAAAAATACCCCTAAACCACTGACTTTTGGCCAAAAAAGCACCCTTATTATAAAAAAAACGCTGACTTTTCCCACTAAATAAACACCCCTTCTTTTATCAAAACACTGACATTGGATGAACGGGAACACGTATTTTAACTTTAGATTTTATAATCCTCTGCGTGTTTAGCGGCAGCAAATGGCGGCAGCAAACTCGGAATCCCAGTCACTTCGGGAGTCACTCGGCGTCAGAGCCGCGTATATTTCGTGGATTGTAAGGAGATTTTGACCCCCATACTTCGTACCTGGGTACAAAAAAGTACCCTTCTTTTACAAAATCGCGGACATGCGGAGGTCTTAAAAAAAGACCCCTTCTTCTGCGAAATATGTAACGCGGGTGCGGCCCCCCTCCCAGGAGAAAGCCGGAGCCGGCAAGAAATTCCCTTCTCTTCACGAATAGTTCCAAGGGATCTTTTAGTTGCAGAAGAACCATAGACAGCCTTCAACAACGCGGCATACTTATATATAGCGACCAGGCCAACCCGCTTGGGGATCCAGCAGAGATTCAAACCTGCAAACTCACGCTTGGGAGCCAGGCACACAGAGTGCTTTTACTACCAGAATTACTTTCATCTAGGTCGATGTCACAACATCATTATGGGGTGTCCACGTGCAGGTTTTCGTGTGAAGGATGGCTTATTTAGTTGGATTATCGCAGTAGCCATGTGTTTGTGTATGTTCATTGAAGGAGGGATATGTCAATCAGCTGGATTATTCTTTTTGGTGTTTCTCGAGGCTTTCAATGAGGATCGAGGATACACGGCTCTGATAACATCAATCAATTATGGTGTTCTCTGTATGATAGGTGAGTAAATCCATTTAAAGGGGACTTAAATGTACACATGCTGAACAAATATGCTGGGGCATGTGCCTGTACAGGTTATCATGTACGTACTATGACCAGGTAATCTGGGAAGTGCCCTGAACTGATAAAGGGGCAAGGGCCCTTTACAGATCATGTACATACTGTGAACAAGTAAACTTGGACGTGCCCTGAACAGATGAAAGGGCACGTGCCCTGTACAGGTCATCATCATGTACATACCATGAACAGGTAAGCTAGGACGTGCCCTGAACAGATACAGGGGCACGTGTCATATACAGGTCCATCTGTATGTACCATGAACATATAAACTAGGACGTGCCCTCGACAGATGAAGGGGCATCTGTCCTATTCAGGTCATCGTGTATGTACCATTAGCAGGTAAGATAGGATGTGCCCTATACAGGTCATCATGTACTACCACACTATTTAAAAGAAGTCTTTTTTGTATGTTTTCCTCTTCAGATATCTTTTTAAAGATTACTATTTAAAACATTAAGTTCAAAATGTTAAACCCTTTGATGGCCCATACGCAAAAAGGTTAAAAAATGTTAAAAATCTTCTCTTTTACATCAACCCTTTCAAAAAGTTCTAATGTCCCATTTTTTGTATATTTTTTATATCACAGCACCTGTTGGCAGCCTGGTTGTCAATAAATGGGGCAATAGGGCCACAGTCATAATGGGCGGTGGACTTACCTCCTGTGGCCTCTTTCTGAGTTTCTTCGCATCAGGGGTTCTGCATCTTATTATTACACATGGACTTATAACTGGTGAGTATGTACTGACGGATGGATGTCCTCATTCTGTGACAATGAAAAATGTATCAACAGTTTTTAAACGTATGCAAGTATGTATGTAGGAATATATGCATGTATATCTATAATTGATTAAACCTACTCTTGTTTGTTCATAAATGGGGCAATATGACCACAGTAATAATGGGTGGTGGACTTACCTCCTGTAGCCTCTTTCTGAGTTTCTTTGCATTAGGGATTCTGCATCTTATTATTACACATGGACTAATAACAGGTGAGTATGAACTGATGGATGCATGGATGTCCTCATTCTATGACAATGAAAAAAAATGTATCAACAGTTTTTAAGCCTATGCAAGTTTGTATGTAGGAATACATGCATGTATATCTATAATTGATTACACCTACTCCTGGTTGTCAATAAATGGGGCAATATGACCACAGTGATAATGGGTGAAGGACCTACCTCCTGTAGCCTCTCTCTGAGTTTCTACACATCCAGGGTTCTGCATCTTATTATTACACATGGACTTATAACTAGTGAGTATGTACTGATGGATGAATGTCCTCATTCTGTGACAGTAAGGAATGCATCAGCAATTTTTAAGCGTATGCAAGTATGTATGTATGTATGTATGTATGTATGTATGTATGTTAATTTATAAAAGTATTACACCTACTATAACAGAGGCGTGTTTATGCATACGTTTGACTGTCTGAATGTATGTTTAGGGATAATAACAATTTCATTAACCTTACAAACAATAAACATAATATCTATATTCAGCATTTTAAAGAGAATGTTTATGATCATCATTGACCTTTGTTTATATTTTGAGGTAGCCAGGCTCTACCAGTCTACAGTCATTCTGTTATGTAACCACTGCTGGCAGTTGAACACCCGCTTTTTTCTGCACTAGCAGCAAATGCATACATACATATATATGTTACAGTAAGACTGTCAATCCAGGGATTTGGAAAAATCCTGGAAACTTTCAGGGATTTTTTACCAAATCCCTATTTCACTCAAGGATTTGGCCAAATCCCTAGAATATCTAGGGATCTGGCGAGATTAGTGAAAATAGTAGGGTCATTTTTGACAACGTCACATTTCAGGGGGATTGTCAAATGACAATTACCTTCTTTTATATGATGAGTTGAGTGCTAGTTATGGATTCTGAGTATCAAAGTATTGAGAATTTAGCTCAATACCTGGTGTTGAGCTAAGTAATCCATGCTCCATATAATGTTCTTGCTTGATGATGGCGATAATCATTTTATTATTATAGGTAGTAGAAGTGGTGGTAGAAGTACAATACGTTGTAGTGGTGCGATTCACAGGGAGAGTGAAATTAGTAGTAGAGTCTGAGTAGTGGTATTTTGATTAAAAGTAGAAATAGTAGCAGTTGTAGTACAGAAGCAGTAGTGGCAGCAGCACAAGTAGTAGTAGTAGTATTTCTTGTAATATTATAGTAGTAGTAGTAGTAGTAGTAGTAGTAGTAGTAGTAGTAGTAACAGTAGTAATATAGACATTGTTATCATTCTTATTCTTATTCTTATTTTGATTATTTCTATTATTTTGATTATGATAAAACACAGTTGTAGTAGTAGTAGTAGTAGAAGTAGTAGTAGTAGTAGTAGTAGTAGTAGAAGTAGTAGTAGTAGTAGTAGTAGTAGTAGTAGTAGTAGTAGTAGTAGTAGTAGTAGTAGTAGTAGTAGCAGTAGTAGTAGTAGTAGTAGTAGTAGTAGAAGTAGTAGTAGTAGTAGTAGTAGTAGTAGTAGTAGTAGTAGTAGTAGTAGTAGTAGTAGTAGCAGTAGCAGTAGTAGTAGTAGAAGTAGTAGTAGTAGTAGGAGTAGAATATTGTTTTCATCAATTCTTTATGTGTGAATTTGTTCTGTGATGTCACATGATTGCATTCAGAAAACACTACAATCCTATTTCACTTAACCGGTTAAAATATATGATCAAAGGTTTGGATTTATCCTCTATTTTACATCCAGAATATTATTATTATTATTATTATTATTATTATTATTATTATTATTATTATTATTATTTTTATTATTGTTATTATTATTATATAATTATTATTATTATTATTTTTTATAATTATTGTTATTATTTTTATAATCATCATCATCATTATTATCATTAATCTTATTATTATAATTATGATGATGATTAAATAGTAGTAGCAGTTAAGTAACGTGAGAGGAACACTGCGACGGAGGGTTAGAATAGGGTTGGGCAATATGAGTAACACCAACAGATACTTTGGGCCATGTTACAGCAAGGGTTTAGAATTAATAACAGAGAGCCCAGTATACTCTTAAACTTCGTTTATTCTGCTCCAAATATTATAGATATAGGGAGGAAGACGAGTATAACATTGGGTTAAAGAGTAAAAAAAGGCGGAAAGACTCACTGCTATAAAGTAACACGTCCAATCGTGTTTCAACCTTGACTGACCCTATCCTACCTCAGGTTTTATTGCTTTCCCTTGAATTCCAAGGGCCTACTCAACCCTTTTCCGATTTGCGGGTTCTAGGTCAGTCAGTGCGTAGGCTGTATTATCGTCTACAGGCCACGGGAACAGATAAGTTAGCTTTGCAGGGGAATCATTGGGAGGGTTGATATGTTTATAATTGTTGTACTCGTTCTATGTCAACAGGCCCACGTAGCAGTAGTAGTAGTAGTAGTAGTAGTAGTAGTAGTAGAAGTAGTAGTAGTAGTAGTAGTAGTAGTAGTAGTAGTAGTAGTAGTAGTAGTAGTAGTAGTATATACATTTGTGGACTTTCTTAGAGAGTAGAAGGTGATAATTGATTTTAAAGACTAGAAATTTTATGAATTTTGGATTTATGTCTTTTTCCTGGGGACAACTGTTTAAAATAGTGTCTAGTTTGCTAAATAATCACCATTTCTAAAATCTTTATTCTACTTTGATGCATTAGAAAGATTGATGAAAATGATGATGAGCATGAAATTATTTTTAGATATAATCAAAATAATTATCCATTCATGAATATAAAGTTAAACAATATCAAAAGATTTGGCCAAACATGCTAAAAAGACATTGACAAAATATTACCGAAATTTATCAGATCATCGTATATTTCACACGGATATGTATGAGCCATTGAAAATATAATTTCCACAGTAAAATTTGATTAAAGCTAATGTTGAGAGTTACTACTTCTACTTACCAAATTTACTTAATTTCCAATTTTCAAATGCATTGTTGTTATAAAATGATGATCATATATGGTATATGTCATCTGCATGATGAATCATGAATAAAGTTCATTAAAAAGACATCCTTTCTTTGCATACTTATATATATATATATATATATATATATTATATATATATATATATATATATATATATATATATATATATATATATATATATATATACATATATACCTGTTTTCTCTTTAAATATCTACTACTTATCTAGGAGCTGGTCTGGGCTTGGTGTGTGTTGGAAGCATAACTGTGATACCCACGGTATTCAACCGCTGGCAAGGAGTGGCCTTTAGCCTTCTTACTTCAGGAGTTGGGTTAGGAAATCTAGCTTTTCCCTTTATTATCAAAAAGCTGGAAGAAACATATGGATGGCGTGGATCATTTCTGATGCTTAGCGGGATCGCCCTTCATATATGCTTCTGTGGGAGCCTTTTAGGTCAAGCATTTGTGACACCAGTACAAACTGACCTCAATGGTGGATCGCACCAAGGTTATGAATTGGAGTCGGAAGATCTAGATACCCAAAAAGACTCTACGTCAGATGGTAAAATTCTCCAAACGAACTGTAAGATGGAGAATTTTGAAATGGTCAAAACGTCAGATGCTAAGATATTTCAAACAAATAATATGTCAGGTACGAAGACTTTCCAAATGGACAGTACGTCAGATAAAAAGAGTTTCAAGAACAGATGTCAAGTTGAAGCTAAGAATTTACAAATGGACAAGACGTCAGGTGCTAAGGGTTTCCAAAACACCTGTAAAACAGATAGTGAGAGTTTACGATCAGACAGTGCTCCAGATGCTCAAGGCTTTGGAAGGGAGTGTACCTTAAATGCTAAAAGTAATCAAATAGACCATAAGTCAACTGCTACAAATCTCGAAATGGAGCGTGCTGGCAGCCTACTAATGAACTGGAAGACGAAACTCAAGAGCTTCTTTCATTTCTTGTCTCCCTCCATATTGATTCTGACATGCAGCAACTTTTTATATTTCGTGGGATATTCTGTTTTCACAAACCACATGCCAGCATTTACTCTAAAAGAACTGGATTTGGAGTTGTCAGAGAGATCTTCAATGGTGCCCTCTGTCGGGATATCCACTATACTAGCCAGTTGGATTCAAGGAGCATTACTAGATATACTATCCATAGATTGCCAGGTGCTCTACATGGTGTGCTATTTTGCAATGGGCATTGCTGTTGGATGTGTACCGTTTGTAACTTCCTATGCTGGGATGCTTGGTCTCTGTGTTCTCTTTGGATTTACGTATGCTGCAAATGGGGCAGCACTGGCAAAGATCACACTGTTGTACAGCGGGTCTGCTAACTTTGTTTCCAGCTATGGCTGTGTGAACCTTGGAGGTGGAGTTGGAATCGTACTGGGTGGACCTATGGCTGGTGAGTATCCTTTGGCCTGAAAAATATCTTTAAACTATGTTGCATATCAAAGTCAGTGATTTGAATAAACGTTATACAGGTTAATGAATGGCAATTTAGAAACTTGAGGGATATATTGATAATATATGGTCAGGAAATTGGAACACTGCTCCAGCTGATATGTAGAATACGGTCTTGTACAAGTGTGACAACAGAAGAAATATGAAGACAGGATTCTTATTGTTTATTGGCTGTCTTTTCACATGTGTGATAATCAACAATATAATTTAAGGATACAGTTATGCAACTCAACTTATGCATCCAATGGAAGTGAAGGACAAATTAAAGTGCACAACAACTAAGCAATTCATCAGGGATGATTTATGTATGATTTGTATCAAATGGTAAAAACCAAATTAAACTTACACTGAATCTAAAATCACTCCAGAATATTAGGTAATACTAGTAAAACATTAATGCGCATGGAAACTATTATATCTTATTTCTTGTGTTGTTTATTAAGTTGCATGACAATGGGATTACTTCTTGTGGAAGTCTGGGAATGAAGTGGTAGATGTTGCAATAATGGGAAAATGTTGTACAAGTTCAAGGAAACTTACTGTTACTTTCAATTTGTCAAAATTGTGATAGTTGTGGCGAAGAAAAAACAACGATCTATGAAGCAGAAATAAGATATAGTGGTGTAGTTTTATAGCATAACTACATTTAATACTGCTCTTAAACGAGGTTGGCCAAAACGATACCTAAACAGCTATGAATTGTGAACATCAATCCCAAAACATTTTGACTTTGATGGGGTATTTCTTTATATGAAAATGATCTATTAAGATCGTGTGAAAAAGTCACTGTGAATAAGACAAAGATGTTTTTATTGAAACACCGGTCTAGTAATTTCAATTAAGAAAAGATTAGGCTCATAAGGGTATGATGATAATATCAGGCAAATATGATATCTCAAAGCCTTGTTGATTTTAGAGACAACAGACATCCAATTTGGCATTAAAATGAACTTTCGGGAATATGGTAGTACGGCCAATACTATTAAGCAATTTTGGAGTGGAAGGACTCTCCCATAAAGACTACTACAAGATTTTCTGAAAACTCTCTTTTGGTTAATATGGCTGTACACAAAGGCAAGAAGGGAGTCTATTACCCCATTCAGGGAGAAACCCATATGAGAATATTTTATGGGAAATATATGATAAGTGGAACAAAACGTTTGAGTGTAATATGTGCACAAGAGAAGTGTCAAGAGCATTCACAGTCAGTAGATTCTCCCAGATATGTATCTTAAATATACACAGATTCATACTCCATACAGTAGATATTTTACTTATTCAATACTGAGCAAAATGGGTAAAAAAGATCAGAAGTCTCAACTAATATAGTAGTGGAATTGAGACTTGCAGTATTGAACAAGTGCCATTATGGTTCCCTGGGTCAGAAATAGAACTGTTAATAAAAAAGACTATTTTTGCATTATGACTTGTCAGAAAGTACCTATGAGGCGATATGGAAAATGGGCCGAAAATGGAACCTTTCCATCCATAATTCATATTGGTAATGAAATAAGAATTTCTATCATTTTGAAAAGTATCAACAATATATGAATGGAGGGCAGGAAAGAACAATTGGATAAAAGATGGGAATGAATTAAGAGCACACCGGGTCTGATTTGGCCTTAGGTAAATTTTAGTATATCTATTTGCTGTAAAAAGATTTACGAAAGTAAAACCTACTGATTTAGATACCTATATTAGTCAATTAGATATATTCTTGACCACATTTGAATAACAAAAAACAAGTATTTCTGTATATTTGTTTCCTGGCATATGTCTGTAACCCTTTTTAAATGATCCACTATATCTATTTTTCTGATGTTTTAGGTTGGATGTTTGATGCTTTCCAGGTTTACCCACCTTCCTTCTTTATAGGGGGCGCCAGCTGTCTTCTTAGTGGCGTCCTTATTCTTATACCCTTCATAATGGGTAAAAAGAGAAGAAAGGCAGAAAACGATGTTGAAAAAACAAGAAAAGACTAAGAGTAATAAAAGTTTTTTGTTTAATCATTGTCTAACAAAAAGTTGTTTCCACCCTGGCTGGTTAACGAATGAGTTCCATCTAAACATCTTAATATCAATGCTTACTTTTTACAGTATTGACTCTGTAACACACACTGACTACAATAATATTGACGTTAGTTTAACTTGTTGTTCACGATAGTATGATTATGCGTGTATAACCAAAATTACTTTCAATGATCCCATCAATTGATTGTACATATCAAATCACCTTGTGGTATTAATAATATAACATTTTGACAATAATTGTATTTGTTATATGATGTTGTAATTTAATTCAATAGTCTTTATTGCACCTGTTCTAGCTGCCATTTCTATCTTTGGTACTTGCACTACTGAACCATGCTTGGCATCACATATTCCTGACGCAGTGAAGACATGTAATTCCAATCATGATTTTCAAGGCAGAGAGTATATTACACATGACTGTATGCTCAAATGCTACCCCTGTGCCATAGATATGACAACTCGCTTTTGATGTCACAGATAGGCATGCCTGTCACTTACAAGCAACTAGTTTAGAGGTACAGGAGTTTTAACATCTTCATTGTACATGTGGCCAATATCAGACAACACCATGAATGTGTAACTAGAAAATGTCTATTTCGTTGTCAAATTCTTGACTGTCCCATCAAAAAGAAGGATATTTTTAATCTTTCTTGAGTTTGAACAGTGACTCTAGGGAACCCACGTCTTGTCAAGACCATGCATCTTTACCTGTGCAGTTGGGTGGGGGGAAGAGGTGGATTGATGCCAATTGAGCAAATTAAATATGTGCTCTGGACCAGCTGCGTTAATCGCAGGGGTGGCCAAATTTATGAATACTCGAGCACAAATGATCACACCGGGATTACAGCATTTTTAGGGCACTCAATGATCTACAGGTAACAGTGGTATGCAACCCTGTAATGGCCTTAATCAATGAGGAGGCAAGACAGCTCGGAGTGAAAGCTAGGTATAACTTTTATCTATCACGAGTTGTGTGTTGTGAGCTTTTGACTTTTGATTCAGGCTGCCTGACATCAGGAATATAATTTGGTACTTATGAGCACAATTGAGAGAAGAGATCCCCTTTTTTCCTGGTTTCTGAATATTATGATATGTTAATCAATGTGACGTATGACATTTTTGCACTTATATAGCGCCGCTGAGAATGGTGTTGTTTTTGTAAAGAATAAACTTCATTAGTACCGTAGTTTTGCGTGTATAAGACACATTTTCTTACATGAATTTCTCCACTCAAATTGGGGATGTGTCTTATACACAAAGCTAGAAATCTAGGGTCTTTTACATTGAGTCCCCAGGCCACACGGAGATCCGGTGGATTACCTGAATTCAACTCTACCTTGATTGTTGATTAATAGTTTACTGTCAAATCCAGATAATGACATTCATTAAATGCAATACACAAGTGTTAAAAATCCGGCCAGCCACGAAGGCTTATAACGGACCAAATACAATAATAGATAAATCTATGAATATTATCAAATAAACATTCATCATTGAACATTGTACGATATATTATCTAGTCAATCATAAAAACCTTATAGTGAGTTTTGCATATAAGGAGTCACCTCTTTTGTACACTTTTATCTAATATCAATCTAAATTTGATCAAGCCGAGTATATGTTGAATAGGTAAACCTGACAAGTACAATCAGTTACTAGTTAACATTTGTGACCTCCTGTTGTACATCAAATTGAGACAAAATGATGCAGTTTTTAACGAATCCTCTGATTGAAAGATAACCTTAAGTTGCTCCAAATCAGTGAGTTCTGTAAAATTAGGATATTGCAAATTGGCTAGTTCCAATATGGGATTTCTCAAATCGTCATAAAAAGGACATATTAGAAATAAATGCACCTCATCTTCCACCTCCATATATAAAAACATATATAATAAACATAAAGAGTACAAGAAACAAAATTACATGTTATATAGGTCTAAGAAGCTGGGTCCCACGACTAACTCTTTAACTCACCCTTTCATAAATTAAGGAAAACACACAGAACTAACTTCCAAAAACTCACATGCGAGGCAAGCTACCTCTGCCTACCAAAGCACTTAATTCTTATTTAATCTTAGCGCCTTTTCTGGAGACTTTTTTGACCCTACAGTACCACAGTCTAGTGGTGAATATTTCTAAATCCTAGCAAATCTATCTCGTCTAGTCTTCCCTGCATTTAATTCTTATTTAATCTAGGACCTTTTTTGGAGACACTTTTGAGCCTACAGTACAACAGTCTCTAAAATCTAATCTAGGGGTGAACATTTCTAAATCCTAGTAAATCTATCTCTCGTCTAGTCTTCCTTGCATCTAATTCTTATTTAATCTAGCGTCTTTTTTGGAGACTTTTCTGAGCCTACAGTACAACAGTCTCTAAAATCTAATCTAGTGGTGAACATTTCTACATCCCAGCGAATCTATCTCTCGTCTAGTCTTCTCTGCATTTAATTCTTATTTAATCTAGCGCCTTACCACAGTATCTAAAATCTAATCTAGTGGTGAACATTTCTAAATCCTAGTAAATCTATCTCTCGTCTAGTCTTCCCTGCATATAATTCTTATTCAATCTAGCACCTTTTTTGGAGACCTTTTTGAGCCTACAGTACAACAGTCTCTAAAATCTAATCTAGTGGTGAACATTTATAAATCCTAGCAAATCTATCTCTCGTCTAGTCTTCCCTGAATTTAATTCTTATTTAATCTAGCGCCTTTTTTTTTGATTTCTTTGAGCCTACAGTACCAAAGTCTCTAAAATCTAATCTAGTGGTGAACAATTCTAAATCCTCGCATATCTATCTCTCGTCTAGTCTTCCCTGAATTTTGTGTGGACTACATAAATGATTTCTTTTCCTTTTCATATAATTCTGTACGTATTCTTATAATGACTCCTATTTCGTTGTTCTAAAATCTCCTTTTTTCATATGTGCACCGTATTTTGTATTTACTTTCCTTCATATTGTGACTTGCTATTTTGTAAATGAACTTACAGCCACTAGGTCACAATGTAGAAACGAAACGCTATTAGTTTACGATGTGAAATCTGGTCGACCCTGTCTCTAGTCCCGTCTGGTACCACAGTCCCCCAACCCCCCCCCCCCCCCTAGTATAGAAATAAATTTCATTAATTATGAAATTATGAAATTATAGCCATATACTCTATTCATAATAATTACCTTACATATTAGTTAGCTCGAGGTTTAATAGAGGGCGCCTAGTATCGAAGACAGGTTGTTCATGTTTTTCCAGATTTACCGTTACTTATAATTTGTTCTTTCTTAGTGGTTAAAACTTCTTTTTTAATCATTCTTTCTAATGGGTCTGTGACCTTTTTGGAAATTAGATATTCTCCATTGAGGTATGAGAATTATATTTCGCCATGATAAAAATAATTTTGGTTTCCCGTTATGAGTTTTCTTATTAATTGGCATAGTTATATTGTCATTAGTTCCTGTGTTAGTCCCGCTGATGTCAAATATTATATTTAAGTGCATAATGATAATGTTTGTAAAATATCATTTTTCATATCAAAACAGTCAATAAAACTACTGCTACAATTAGCACTCTCCTTATTTGAGAAAGCATCTTCAACCTTTCTTGGTAGTCCGATCAAAGAGCTCAATATAAATGGACATACTATAGTTATTTCTTGATAATAAAGGTGCCACCATTCACACATTTTCTCTTTCTCCTTTGAGAAATGTCGATGTTTGTTGGCTAGAACCGTCGTAAGACCCTTAAAGGTTGTCCCCAGTATTGGGCATATTACCAACCTTGCAATAATTCAGACAACAAGACATTTTGTACCCTTTAAGAAATTAACAGTTATGAAAAGTTTGAAAACGTCCGAAATAATAATTTCCTTTTGTCTATCTCACAGAGGCTATTGACAAATTTACAAAAGAATGAACGTACTGTCTTCGTGATCAGAAACAATAAAACAGTTGTATTTATCAATATCCAGATTACCTGTTCAGCAGTTTAGGAAAGGAAAACACACAGGTTTCTGCAGGAGTCATATTCTTCAATAACTCTTCTCCATGAAAACTTTAAAAACAAACACAACGTCAACGTGAATAGATAGCACAAAGTACATGCATTTCCAGTTTTCATTTTCATAGTTTCGCGAGATGCAGCTTTCGCTTCTAACAATTCTTTTATGCAAAACTGTCTGCAAAAAACTGTCTTACACACATTGCTAATCTTACCTCTCTTCCTTTTGTATTTTTAAGTCGCGTGCTGCAGGTTTTTAGCCACACCTTTCTCTGTATTATCACACCCTGTTTAGTCAGTTGAGATGTGATAAGTTCAAGTGAAAATTAGTACATTTATTACAAGAACCCTTTCAGAATTCCACAGTATACGGTCAGCTGTTCATTACTTCATCACTAAGGAAATTAAGCAAAAAAACAGGAAGGATTTTTGGCCCTTTTTCTATGTCAATTTCCACCAAAACATGATCGTCTCGAATATGTATTCTATGTGTCAAATGTTAATAGATTTCCTAGAAACCCTGCATAGTTATAGCTAAGAGTATTTTGAAATAGGAGGTTTATGTTTTACCAATTTGACTTTCTTCAAAAGTTGTGGACCTGCAAGTTGGAAAATGCACATTTTTACTCATTTTCAACAGAAAATCATAGAGAAATGGTTATTAAATTTGGACGGATAAAAGATTAATAAAATGTGATAACTCTCCCTCTCTAACTTTGTGACATTTGGAGGTTCCCGTTCTATAGTTTTGGATAGAAGCTCTATTTAAACACTTTAAACCATTACATCAGGACATTTTTCGGACAGTATATAACTGTATTGGCTACATTTCCTAACAAAAGCATCGTAGAGGAAAAGAGAAACTGAGTTTAAAAAAATCAACCTTTATCCCTTCAGAAATAGTGGCACTGTCTGACATACTGTTCTGCCATGATGAAACCAGATTTTCATCTGCATGAACATGGAAACACAGTGGTTCGAATGGTTTCGTTATATTTTACCGGGTTGGTGTGGAAACAAAGAGAATGCATTTACCAGCAAAACTGATACACTTGGCATATTTCCTTATTCAGTAAGTGTTGGTTAGTTTTACAGAATCAACACCTATTCAATTTGACTTGACACAATCACTTCAATTGTAATCAACACAATTACTGGTGTATTTCCCTGACTAGATATCGATGTCACGGGTTGTTAAAATGCACTTTATTTTTACAAGTTTGCGATTCACAGATTAATCCATGTTAGTATCCAGAAGTAGCGATGTATTGGGATCTGTAGTATATTCCATAGTGTAATAATCCATGATTGTAGTAATTCCAAGCACCTCGAGTCTCCCTTTCTTATGTATATGTCGTGGTAGAAACTGCGATCCGGTAGGATCGCCGATCCTACCAGTAGAAACTGCGATCGCAGTTTCTACCAGTAGAAACTGCGATCGCAGTTCCTACCAGGATTAAGCTGGTAGGAACTGCGATCGCAGTTCCTACCGGTAGAAACTGCGATCCACTTTTTCACTATTCAAGGGTTTGAATGAGCAGCTCCATGGCAGAGGTCTTTTAATTTTTAACAAATCTCAGTTAAATTCAATATAGTTCGAAAAATATTTGAAGAGGGATTGTAAAACCAAACAGGATCACCAACTTTTAGTGAAATATTTCTCAAAATATTGCTTTGTTATCAAAATATCTACACATACAGGAATTGAGTACTTAATTGAGATAATCTATTGCTCTGTAATAGGACAGTTTCAGGTTAATTGGCTGACTGACAATCTCAATCAACATTTTGGGTGTGGTTTATTGCAATTAATTTGAAGCTGTCTTTAACAGGATCACCAACTTTTAGTGAAATATTTCTCAAAATATTGCTTTGTTATCAAAATATCTACACATACAGGAATTGAGTACTTAATTGAGATAATCTATTGCTCTGTAATAGGACAGTTTCAGGTTAATTGGCTGACTGACAATCTCAATCAACATTTTGGGTGTGGTTTATTGCAATTAATTTGAAGCTGTCTTTGTCAATTGTATCAGGTTGATTTGGAAACAGTTTAAAATCCTGGGAATCATCTCCCATGCATCAGTCTGGTATGACCAGTAGCTAGTGCATGATGGAACAAAGAGCAGAGTTTCAGCAGCTTCTTACAACCTACATTGATCAACTCCATGAGAGTAAGAAACCCAGCATTTCAGTAAATCAAGAAAAGTACAACAGAATACTCACTGCTCTACAACTTCCAAAGGGTGCCAAATGCAGCGAAGGGGCTCATTTCAAGTTTTGGTGCATGAAACATTTCAAATGTGTGAAAATCGGCCGGAATAATGTATTGTATTGCAAGAAAACATCCCATCCTATTGTCACAGAAGAAGAAATGTTTGAGACCATCAAACAGTGCCATGAACGTGTGGGACATGCTGGACGTTCAAAAACCTGGCATGAAATACAATCAAGTTATGCCTGGGTTCGACATGATGTTGTTCAGCTGTTTCTGAAAACCTGCAAAGCCTGCAATGTTCGTCCTACTATCAAGAACCCTCCAGCTGGACGTCCTATGATTTCTCTGTCATTTTTGATGAGACTTCAGATGGACTTGATTGACATGTCAAGCCGTCCGGATTATGACTTTAAATGGATACTGCATGTAAGAGATCACTTCAGCAAGTTCAGCTGGGCTTACCCACTGCCATCCAAACAAGCCAAGGGTGTCGCTGATCGAATCACAGAACTCTTCTGCCAGTTCGGCCCATCCAAAATCCTTCAATCGGACAATGGCAAAGAGTTTGTTGCAGCAGTCATCAACGATTTGCAGAAAAAATGGCCTGGACTTGTCATCATCCATGGCCGACCAAGACACCCACAGTCCCAGGGATGTGTGGAACGAGGAAATGGAGATCTTCAACAGAGATTAGGAAAATGGATGGAGGAAAATGGTGATTCATGGAGTGAAGGCCTAAAACATGTGATCTTCTCTATGAACACTTCAACATCAGCTACAACAACCAAAACACCCTATGAGGTAGTCTTTGGCCAACCACCTCGTTCCTATCAAGCTGAGATGGAGATCCTGGCCAATCAAGGCATCGTAACCGAGGAGGATGTACCAGAGGGTTTCTTTGCTGACGACATCCAAGCCGAACATCTTGCTTCTTCTAATGACAACAGCCCAGAAGACAACAACCCAGAGACGGATGAGAATGATACAGCTGCTGTCCAACAAGTGAAGCGGGGGCTGAATTTCAACCTTCTTTGTAACAATGGGATTGTAGCAACCGCAACTCAACTAACAGGTATGACACGCTTCGATGGAAACCCATTCAACACCACCACTCATGCTGTGATGTCCGTCAATGATATTATTGACCCAACCCATGTGCCAGTTGAAGGAAACCCTGAGAAGTTACCACTAGAAGTTGGGCAGTTTTTACTGTGGAAACTGGATGACCTGATCAGGGATGAAGAGGAAGATACTGCACACAGGGAGGTCAGGCTTTGCGCTCGTCAAGGTTTCCTAAAAGCAGCTAGACGTCAGCTGGGAAGATACGAGACCCTTTGTGGAGATCGAGAAAAGGATTATGCTGTTGACCAAACAGTTGGGATCAAGATACAGAAGGAGGACAGAACCAAAACAGGGGCCCGTTTGATCCCGTGCAAAGTATTCCAGGTAAGGACTGACACAAACATGAAAAAACAGTACAAACTATACAGTGCAACTGGTGTCATCAAGAACTGGTTTGGATCCATGGATTTAATGGATATAAACAATGCAAATTTCCCAGATCTCAATCAGGTGGACCCAAACATGCTACCCATAATCACTATAGTACAAGCTTCGAGAGGAGCATCTAATTGGCAGTCTGGACCACAGGCCGGTCCGAATATCTGCAACTGTAAGGGTTCATGTATAAACAACAGATGCTGCTGAAAGAAAGCTGGACTGAAATGCTCGTCAAAGTGCCATACATCACATGCCTGCCAGAATGTGATGTAATAATGGAAAAAAACAACTATGTAGGTGTGGCAACAAAGGTGTCAATGGTTTTCAATCTTGCACCATTAATATGCACAGCGGCCAAAAGCAGCCAAACAATTTTGTGGAAATCTTTCACCGAAAAGAATATTTTAAAAACAATTTGAAGTATAAATGTTCAGCAGATCATCAATGACAACTCTCCTTCAAATATTGTGTGAAATCAATTGTCAAAAGTATCAAAACTCCAGATGAAAATGAATAACAAGTGTAAAGTGTGACTCTCAAGGAATAATGATTTAATTTACTTATAAAATTACATAAAGCATGAAGTGAAATTTAAAAGATTTGCTACTGTAACAATTACTAACAAGCAGATAAATTAATACATATGTATTACTGAACTGGTGCTGGGTCTTCTTTATCCAAATAGTGAGAAAATGTGCAATTGAAGTGAATTACAATTATTGTTAATTTGCAAGGAAAGTGAAAAGCTGTTTGGCTTTGTATCAAATTGTAATCCTAGTAATCCATACTAGACAATTGTTATTATACATGTATAAACTATGGGCTTGGTTCAATTGCACTTAAAACTTTCCTATGTAATTATATTGAAATTAAGGTTACAATGTAGATGTCCAAGTATTAATTGTTGGGTATAGGTAATTGAGTGGTCAGTAAGATTTGCTATTTAGAAGCTGATAGTTAAGATGCTTTCAATTTGACTTTTCTAGAATTGAAGATGAATATTAAAGTCGATATCTTAACCCATTTACACTCAGAGCAGCCAAAACAGGCCTAACTAAATTGGGGCTATTTTACTTACAAACATTTTTCTGGAAAACATTTGATTGAGAAATGATGATCAGAACCAATATACCAACTCTCCTTGAAATATTTTGTGAACTTTCGCTTTATTGCTATATTATTTTCAAAAATATCAGAGTAGCAGACTTATACTTTCTAGAGGAATTCGGAGTGTCAATTGGTTAAAGACCAAATGAATGAAGAAATGAGTATTTGGAGAAATATTGTATATCTAAGTAAATACATATAGTATTCTCATAATACTGTATAAACTGGTTATACTATTGTTTGACTGTGTTAAAGATATTTGAAGCCTTTTCATGATGTCACATTGTACCAGTATCTGTTGGGAGTGAACTATTGTAAAAGTATCAGTTGGGAGTTGACTATGTATAAATAGTTAAATCTAACTGTTGAATGATAGGTGATTATGTTGAAAA
This sequence comes from Maea johnstoni, assembly GCA_963942565.1. Taxonomy (NCBI): domain Eukaryota; kingdom Metazoa; phylum Annelida; class Polychaeta; order Spionida; family Magelonidae; genus Maea; species Maea johnstoni. The sequence goes on from OZ012700.1 coordinate 31,591,021, forward strand.
ATTGCATAAAAGAGATTTGAAGACTTCATGAATATTGTGCCAGAATATGTTGCATGTTTATTGTATTTAAATGGTGCTATTAAAAGGTTGAATACTCATAAGCGATCTATTGTAAGTGTCTTAATGAAGAAATAAAGGTGATTTTTGCTTTGAAATTCTCACAAATAACTGTTTTTATCTTACTACTGCAACAATGGGTTACCATATATTGCTAAACATATCAGTACTATCACAGCCTTTACTGAATCGCAGTTTCTACCAAGGGATGGTAAGATTGTTCTGGTAGGATCGGCGATCCTACCGGTAAAAACTGCGATCGCAGTTCCTACCAGCTTAATCCTGGTAGGAACTGCGAGCGCAGTTTCTACCGGTAGAAACTGCGATCGCAGTTTCTACTGGTAGGATCGGCGATCCTACCGGATCGCAGTTTCTACCACGACATATACATAGGGCAAAGGTGAATTCGAAACGTGTACCCTTCCTTATGTGATTAGTAAGGATTATTTCACGTTTCACCTTTGAAAATAGAGTTTTTGGATTGGAAAAAGAGAAACCTTTGAATTAGTCAAGATGAAGAAAATATTGTAATGAGAGATATTTGGACATAATCTAACAGCTTTTGGTTGTTCTCTCGTCTAAGAACCTCAAACCATATATCATATTTTACAGGTGTTGGTAAATTGATAACCATACAAGTATGATTATGAAATAACTTTAATTTTATGTAGCAGATCACACTTGCAGCATGATGACAAATTCCCAGTTATGAGAAACACACAGAGATTGCTTTTGAACTGAATACATCATAATAGTCCATGACCCAGAGGTGGTCAGTATCATATTGGGGGAGGGGGGGGGGGGGGGGCAAATTCTGATTAATGTTTTTGAATTCCCCATATTCTCACCTTTATGGTATTTCAGTAACAAATATTTTCCAAATCAGACCTTTTTTCCCAGGTGAACATAGCTTTAAATATTTACACGATCACTAATTTGCTTTTCCTCACTACCCATATTCCTCATATTTCATTACTAATACATCTATATCCATTCCCCTTGAGACATGGATCCGTGCGCCGGCCTACATATTTTGGCGCACGGATCCATTCCTCTGCCATACCTCCCTAACCTTTGCGCTGTGTTGCGCCCAGCGCCACTAGCTTCATACTACTTTCCATTCCTTTCATTTCCCCTCCTATCACCTTGTATCGGACTTTCTCTGGATACCCTTTATAGGTGTAGCGAAGAGTATTTTGAAATAGATGTATTGCGTTTTACCAATTTGACTTTGTTCAAAAGTCATGGATCCGCAAGTTGGGAAGAATGCACATTTTTGCACATTTTCAACAAGAAATCAGAGAGAAATGGTTATTTTATTTGGACGGATGAAATGTGTTAACTCTCCCTCTCTACCTTAGTGACATTTGGAGGTTCCCGTTTTATAGTTGTGGATAGCGTTGTATAAACGCTGCAAACACTAAATCAGGACACTTTTCGGACAATGTATCATTGTATTCATACATTGTATTGCTACAAATAAATGCGGCGTTGAGAAAAAGAAAAGCTTAGTTAAAAGATCAACCCCATAAATTACCTTAATAACTTCAGAAACAGTGACACTGTCTGACACACAATTATGGGGCAACATTACATTTAATCAAAAACTGTCTTTATTACACAATGTTTTCATCAAGAAGGCATGAAAATGACATGTTAACAATTTACTTAAATTCCTATTTTTTCTAAATTTTAGTGCAGTCAATAATATATTGTGCCACTGCTTTTCATTTACATGAACATAGGGAGGTAGTGGTATAAATGGTTTTGTAATATTTTACCGTGTTGGTGTGGAGACAAAAGGAATGCACTAATAGCAGAAATGATACACTTGGCATATGTCCTTATTCAGTAAAGCTAGTATCACACAGACCGCGAAGTCAACACGTTTGTACGCGAAGTTCGAAAATTTCACTTCGTGTTCACTTCGCAGATAAAATTGAGTTTTTGAAGCCAATGAACCATACAACATGAAGCCAACATGTACACAACACAAAGCCAGCATGAATATATACGAGGCAAACAGGTAGATAACACGAGGTCTATGTGAAGTGTACATGGACTCTGATGAAGCTAACAAGAAGGCAACAAGACCAAACACGACTAAACAAGAAGACCACGTGATGTTAATGTGAAGTTAACGAGAAGTGAACACGAAGACAACATGAAATACAACATGAATATATGAATCCAACGTTTACTTACAAATCTTGCCATTTTTTTGCATACATGTGGACATTGATATTCGTACACAACTACGACTATATTAGCCTACTAACGACAATTTACCATTATCAACATTTCGTACCATGCGCAGTGCGCATGCTCAGATGACGTAGCAGACTCGGTAGCTGCCGTCCAATTTACTAAACTAAAATGGTAGTATAATTTTATTTGAAACATATTTCTGAGGATTCGGCGTATGAAAATAGACCGTTTCACCTTGATATTGTATCTTTGAATACTTATGGATGTTTTCAAATAAAAAAAGTTAAATAAAATATATATTCTTTGCATAAATTCAAATAAATATTGTATAGCACATTCACAATGTACCAAGATTACAAATAAAGAAACAAGAGAGACGATTGTTGTGCCATTGACATATTTGTTGTATTGTTCTCATGCGACCAGTCCCAGTTCCTATAGAACTACATTCTCACTTGAAGCATTGGACATTGACCGAATCTAGAGGATTAAAGATACACTGGACTTTAGGGCTCCCAAGAACAGTTTCTAAAGACAAATAGTTCATACGGATGCGCATAGCAGCTACATCTACGTAACGCACAAAGATACCAAGCTGCATATTAGTTGAATTATCTGTGGACTCATCAATCACGTATCCCCAAAATGGTGCATTTGAATGCCAGTGTATCTGTTCAGTTTTGAACTTGATTGTTGCATAGTATCAAGTTGATACAAACGCTATCCTGAATCGAATCGATATTAAAAGAACCCCTATGCAAAATATTGTGTGTGCTTCACTTCTAAAATATTGCTCAAGCTTGGGCCAATAAGAAGAAAAAAATGGATACGTTTAGCAACAGGGCTTTTGTTTCAATTTTGGCTTAGGTGAATGGGCCTTCAAAAGCTGATTATAGCAAAATCATGCGAATTCATGTGTGAATTTAAACTTAAACTTTGTCTGTACTAATAGATCTAGAAGTGGCGTTGTCTTTCACAAGATTCCATGCGATGAAAAGGACAGAAACTGTGGCTTATAGTACATACAAATACATACAAAGCATGTCCGTGTTTGCTGTGACCATTTACTGGAAGAGGATTACTATCTAAATTACAAAATGCAATCCGCATTGATTGGTAGCAGCGCGGAGAGGAGATACTTGAGCAAATGTGCTGTATCAAGTGTGTTTTCCTTAACTGAAAAAGATCGAGAGAAATAGGAGCTAGATCTTAGTCTCAGAAAGTGTCTCCATATTTCACTAGAAGTAAACTATATCATGTAAATCGCAGGACGCATATTAAGAAGAAATAAATCAATACTTAAAATAATGATAATATTATATAGTCCAAATAGGTTTCTCCATAGTTCTACCAATTATACCCGAGGATTTGATAAATAAACTCTCTCTCTCGTCTCAAAACCACAGCCATCAATGTTCATTGGCTTTTAACATCAGTTTTGGTGACAGAGCATTCTGTATCTATGCACCACGAGCTCCGTGACAACATCAAGGCTGCTGACAGTGTGCAAGACTTCAATTGATTATTATTATTATTGTTTACAGAACGCAAGCCCTCATCTCAATGGAATAGCATGTCCAAGTTGCATTTATCAGAAGAAAATTCCATCATAACCTCCGTTTTAGACAACTTCTTCTAGTTACTCCAAGCACATATGGGACAGCCTTAGCAAAAAACATTGAGATGAAATATTTCTTCGCCTCTTAAAATCAATTTGATTCGATGATTTTTTTCAAAAGCATGTGATGTACTGTCTTTTAAATTTGTAATTGATTTTAAGAATCATAATTGAAGATCTGATGGGTTTCGATGGAAATATAGGGACTAGGTTGCAGTAGACTATTTGCTGAGCTAGCTGCTCCAGCCTCATATTTATTTCTACCTATCTACTGTACCCGCATTGGTATGACTATTAAACCCTCTGTTATTTGATAGAAAATGTCATTTAATCCCCACTGAGACTATAGAAGAGGATATATAGGGTGCAAACGATGTGAAGCAGAATGGTTGAGAAAACATGACCTATACTCTAGCTGCACACATGCACAATGTAAGGAAGTTTATGGTCCAAGTAATATTGAGCTGTCAATATATGTACGAGTTCTAATCATTTCCAATGCATTAGCTTGTCAACCTTTCATTACTGTAACCAGAACCAACTGTCAACAGAATATACCATATCATTTGATTTTAGGCATGGTTACTCAGAACTAGAAGTACTTAGTGGCTTGTTGAGAATTACCTTGTGGGTAATATTTGATGTTTTCGAATGCATTAGCTTGTTAACCTATCATTAATGCAACCAGAACCAACTGTCAACATAATATACCATATCATTTGATTTTAGGCATGGTTACTCAAAACTAGAAGTACTTTAGTGGCTCGATGAGAATTACCTCGTGGGTAGTATGTATGTTGGCCTGTTGACGCTTTACACCATTCCAATTACACTATTCACTGCATAATCAAAAGTTCGAGAGACATACATTTTGAATAGTAAACAAAGTCTTAAATACATCTTTTCTAATGGGAGGTATTGCCAGATTTGTAGATGTGTTTGACCTGGTATGGTAATCAGGTTGTTTATTACAGCAAGAAAACACGCTTTTAATGTTTGTATGTGTACATCCATACATGGTTATATAGTATTTTACATTTTGAATTGTCTGAAGAGGTGTATTCTAGGATGAGAAATATCATGATGAAGTATATAAACTGATCGATCTAATAAAGAGATTGGTAGATGCTTTCTTTTAAAATGCTAGTTTTTGCTTTGTGGCTTTTAACATGACTTCAGTTGTTAAACGTAAATTTATGATAATTTTTTTTTTCTGACACCATATTGTGATGTCGTTGGATTTAATTGCAAGCTTGATTCAATTGAGTATATGTCACTTTCGATAGACTTGTGTATGAAATCATCAGCAAAAATGTCAGTTTTGTTATTTGCAACTTAGAAGAAATCATTAGTCAATGTAAGAAATAACATTGGACCTAGTAAGTGCTGTGGTACTCCTTTATGAACGTGCTGAGGAGATTAAGGTTTCAATTGATACCCTATGTTACGTTTATGGATGTTAGATGAAAGCCATTTGCTTGAGTTTTGGAAATTCATGATCTACAACGTCAAATGCTTTGCTGAAGTCTAGAAATAACGCCAACTAGTTTGTTTTTCATTCATGCCTGCAAGCCAAAGGTCAGTCATTCTAATTAATGAAATGAGACATGAGTGCCATGGTATATATCCTGATTCCATTTCATGAAATAATTTCCGATCAGTGAAGTACTGTTACAGGGAATCGTGGACACGTTTTTCTAGCATTTAAGAAAGAGGTGGTATCGTATCATCAGGCTCCCTCCTTTGTGTAGTGGAGTTACTGGGTCTATATATATATATATATATATATATATATATATATATATATATATATATATATATATATATATATATATATATATATATATATATATATATATATATATATATATATATATATATATATATATATATATATATATATATATATATATATATATATATATATATATATATATATATATATATATATATATATATATATTTATTTATATATATATATATATATATATACATATATATATATATATATATATATATATATACATATCTATATATATATATACATATCTATATATATATATATATATATATATATATGTATATATATATATATATATGTATATATATATATATATATATATATATATATATATATATATATATATATATATATATATATATATATATATATATAAAGATAGTGCTCTTAGCTGGGTCTGCACCCTGCTCGCTAAATAACGAAGGAGGACGTGTGTACCTGGATGTGTGGATGCCATGCATTTAAATGATCCCTGGGTCCTCTTTGAATCTGAAGGCTCTGCTCTCACTTTCTCTCCTGTTCGTCCTTCTCCCCACAGGGAGTTATGCTTTTTCATTGTTCTTTAATAAAGACAAAGGACCACTTTTGGTAAAATTGTATGGCACTAAATAGCCTGTCTGTGCCTATATCCGCTTAACCTGCCCCCCCCCCCCCCCTCCCCCATTCTTTCATGTGCAGCACCCATTAACCTAGCTATGTATCCATGCGACATGTATTGATGCCTTTGTCACTTAGAAACAGGCAATAAAGCACCCACCAGAGTTTTAGTTGACTTTCGTATGTTCAGGTAGGAGCATCTCATGCAGGTGACAATATAAGAGAATGGAAGTGCATCGAAATACAGTCGTAAGCATGATAGTGGTATGTACCCTTTACACTATAACTTTTGAGACAATGATATATAAGCTCTTGCACTCAAGGTCGAACTTAATTTTATATCTCTAATGTGAAAATATCTCTCGGTTTTAAAATGGGCGTAGAATTTTGATATTTTTCTTCGGTATCGTCATTTTGGGGATAAAATCATTATATTACTACATTTTTCTATCATATGGTAGGATTACAGGGGAATGGTTCCACATGATGCTGCGTGTGTTTAGTTACTAGCTTAGCACACCTTTTAAAAAGGTGCAAAGGGGGCCTGCCCTGATGGCTGTATGGTCTAAGGCGTTGCCACTGACTGCTAGCTGGCAGGGTTAGATCCCGGTCAGGGCAAGTGGGAAGGTTGCTGGTGACTTGGCCTGAGGTGGTGTTTTTTCTCCTCCACCAGTTACTTTTCTGCCATACTTAGGTCAAGTCTTCATTATATCAGATGTGTACATGCTGTGGCCTTCCACAAAATCATTTCCTCATATAAGTCCGAAAGGGTCATACCCAATTGGCTGGCACAATGGCTCGCACAAAAATCCCATATGGACCATTAGTATTTGTTTTCTGAATATTTCCACGATGCTCTTTTGTTAAGATATCATAGGCAGAAAGGGCGCAATATTAAGTATCACTTTTTTATCATTATTATTGATATTATTATTATTATCATTATTATTATTATTATTATTATTATTATTATTATTATTGTCATTATTCTACTTATTATTTTATTATTATTATTGTTATTGTTAGTATTGTTACAATTATTATTATTACTATTATTGTTATTATTGTTATTATTGTTATTATTTTTATTATTGTCATTATTATTGTTATTATTGTTATTGTTATTATTATTATTACTAGTAGTAGTAGTAGTAGTAGTAGTAGTAGTAGTAGTAGTAGTAGTAGTAGTAGTAGTAATACTATTACTATTATCATCATCATTAGTATTAGTATCACTATTATTATTATTATTATTATTATTATTATTATTTCAATTACTATTATTATTATTATTGTTATAATTACTATTATTATTATTATTATTGTTATTATTATTATTATTATTATTATTACTATTATTATTATTATTATTATTATTATTATTATTATTATTATTATTATTATTATTATTATTACTATTATTATTATTATTATCATCATTATTGTTATTATTATCATACCATGCTCGGTACTGCTCTCTAGACCTCGGCATGTAGTATAACAAACACAGAAAGGTCTGGTGTTAGCAGATCAGAAAGAGATATCGAGATATCGAGAGATCGATCGATCGATCGATCGATCGATCGATCGAGAGAGAGAGAGAGAGAGAGAGAGAGAGAGAGAGAGAGAGAGAGAGAGAGAGAGAGAGAATATACGCATGCTCCCTAATACATTATGATAAGGGGGGCTTTATTATCTTAAGTTTAGAGGGGAGTGTTCATTATGATATTGTAACAATCATCACCATCATTATTAGCATCATTATTAAATCTTGAGGGTACAGTATGTGTATGTTTGCCGGGCGTATACCGATTGAGCAAAGGTTACTCAGTCTAGCTCTATCAAATATTGCGCATGATACAGGAGAGATTATTTTCATAGTCTCATATGAACACACTTAGTAAATGTCAACTGCATTACTCGTTAAAAGCTTCAATGGATTACACTCACTGTGGAAGGTAAGTGGAAACCTAACAACATTACATTATAGTTTAACCCTTCTAATGCTGGGGCTACTTTCGTTCAAAGCACAAAGACGTAAAGATTTTTGGAACACAAGTGAACCATGTCATGTTGGTATTCATTTGATAGCTCTCGTTGGGCACTCTCAGATGAGTACCCATTTGCTAGGGTTTAGCTTGGCATCAGATATCTTCTAGGATTAGACTCCAATTCTGTTCAATGGCCAGTATACGATCACACCATCTACAGTACAGACATTTAATTCCTGCACAGGCGACCGTACGTCTGTCAGTGCCTGGTTGTACAAACACCTATGAATAACTTGTCAACATGATAAGCCAAGCACGTCAATGCTCCACGTAGCTTGCGAATTAAAGCTACGTTTAGTTGTGAGGCCATCCATGCACGCATGCTCAGGAAACTGGGAGGCGATCGGGCGTTCGGTCGTGTATTATGCCCAGGCTTCCCGCGCATTTAGTACAGGAATTAAATGTCGGCACTGTATCTACTTTTTATCACCTGCTGTGCTTTGTATCTCGATGCTGATGTTGTATTTGTTTTATATGTTTATTTTCTCTACCTTGTATGTAGAAAAGCACACGAAGTTTGAATACATTTTACATACATCAAAACATGAAAAGCATAGATATAAACATGTAATTAGCGTAAACAGGAACAGAAACAAAGTAACATTCTCTATAGGTCTAAGAAACAGGGCCCCACAAATAGTTCTTTCACTCACATTTTCATAAACTAAGGAAGACTCACAGAGCTAATTCGCAAAACTCATGCCAAAAGCTAGGCAAGCTATCGTAGCACACTAGTATACATCTTACCTATCTTATAACCAAAGAACTTCTTTTTAGCATATACTCAGTAGTTTGGAGCAGACTTGTGTCGCATAAACGTGGGCAAATAATCTCACACATTTTATTTTTCTTTTGGCATGATATTCAACATCACTTTCCATATAGTCTTTTTTTAACTTTAGAATAATACACGTATGTAAATCGATTTTTATTTCATTTTTCTCACGAAACAACATGTATGATATAGACGAGACATATACACAAAACATATGCAAACAATACATTTAACATCCTACTTATTTACAAAAATATGTTCGGTCAATTAAAAAAGTATTTGTATTTAGAATACCTTAGTGTTGTAGAAGATTTATGTTATTTCTTGTTGCGTAAAATGTCTACACATATTATCCATCTTTTATCAAAAGTATCCACCCTCTGGTTCATCTCACAATCATAATTATCTGCTTACATTTCCTTTTGGATTGATCTTAATACGTCAAATGTGTTAATTCCTCCAGAAATTGTCGTCTGGATCGACGATACTTTTGACAATAACTTTTGAATTAAGAATAATTTTACAGAATATTTGAAGAAGAGTTGTGGATAATATTCCGATGAACATTTCTTCCTTAAAAAATGTTGTCAATTCTGCTTTGGCCTGAAAGATTTCATCAAAATTGTCTGGCAGGTTTTGGCCGCTGTGAGCACTAATGGGTTAAGACACTACCATCTAAAGTTAATGGTACGGTTTCTCTATCACATAGAACAACAAGGTTCCATGTCTATGTCGCTTATAGTTTAGTATGATATAATTCATTGACTGCGTTTCGGGAAACAAGATATACAAGTACAAACAAAAACAGGAAGCAAATACGAAACAGAAAATATATACGAAGGGTGAGTGAGTACTCTCACGTGGTCGAGTTAGAATAATACACGGTTAAATAAGTGTGTTAATGTAAAAGAGAATGTACTGGGTTTGATCAACATTACATATATAGCTTAACCCATTCACACTTAGAGCTCCACCAGAACCTAACGTCTGCTACTTTCATACTTTTTAAAATAACTTGAGAACAAAGCGAAAGTTCACAAAATATTTGAAGGAGAGTTTTAGTTTGGCTTCTGATAAACATTTCTCTTTCATATGCTTTCAAGAAAATGCCTTTGTAAGTAATATATTTCCAAATTTGTCAGGCCTGTTTTGGCTGGTCTGAGTGTTAATGGGTTAAGGTGATAGTCTAGTACAGCAAGATCATCACCACTAGGTGGCGTCTTTGGCTGGCCCCTAAACATGGATATCAAAACAATAGATTGCACATGAGGAGTGGTCATCCCCCACGAATCTCGACCTAGCAACTTCCTATTGTTGTACGACTACGAGAACAAAGGGCGGCTCCCTTGGGGCCCTCCACATTAAATTGGTCCCAAACAACACGGGTGTCTGCTTCGACCATGCAGATTCCTTCGAGATAGACCATTTTGACCAATATTTTCATCTCGTTTTTTGGCTGAAAGTGAATAACGATACGGTATTCGAAGCCATTGTTTTAGAATATGACAGATATGAATCCCCTCTAGGTGCAAGGTCCTGTCATAAGTACCTCGTATTATGACAGGACCTGAAAATCAGCATTAGCTACGTAAACCACGTGCTGTTAGCAATCTTGAGTCATATGGGAACATTCAAAAATGTGTTTAACATACTCCTCGTGCAGATTTCCGGTTTAGGTAGGACCTTGCACCTTGCCAAAGACATGAATGATTAAATGGCAGAGTTTGGTTTTCAAGCAAAGGGTGAGTCTTGACATTTTGCCAAAAAACGAAACAGACAGATATGTGCGTAAAGGGTGCCATATCAACTCAAAATAGCAAATTATTGATAAGTTTATCATTATTCTGTAACTATAAGATATAAGTTATACAATAGCATAAGTGCCGTTGTCTACATTTAACTCAGTTTTCAGATGTTTAAGTTTAAAAAATGACCCGGGTATCGGGTAGGGTTCTACCTTAAGGCCGTTCCATTTAAAAGTGTGGTGGGGGGAACAGAAGATGATTAAAAATTCGACAACCCCCCCCCCCCCTTCCTGCCAGAAATTACATATAGGCAAATGGGATAGAATAATTCAGAATTCGGCCGCTCCCCCAACCCCCCCCCCCTCCCATCCCCCCTTCAAAAGAACTTCCATTCCTTCCCCCCCCCCTCTCTTGAATGGAACATCACTTAGCAATATGTATATCTAATCTGCAGCAGGTATCATATGCATTGCCTTCAATAATACACAGAAGAAACATCGCATGAAAAAAGAGCTATTTGCATTAGTCTGTACAACATATTGATTACTGAGCTTAAGTTATAAATAGCGTCACAACACTTGTCCTCATATTTCCATATTGTTTGCCTTAGAATAAGTATGCACATTTATTATCATATTCATACAAAATCTGCACAACCTACAACCCTCATTGTTCAGTACAGTGCAGACATTTAATTCCTGCACTAAGTGCATGGGTAGCCTAGACAGAATACACGACCGCACGTCTGACTGCCACCCAGTTTCATGGACATGGATGCTATGATTCGCAAGCTATGTGGGTCATTGGTGTGCTTAGCTTATTGTTGACATGTCATCCATGGGAGTTTGTACAGCCAGGCGCTGTCAAATTTCCGGGCGACTGGTACAGGAACTAAATGTATGTACTGTATGTGTCAGCCATATAGCCGTTCACGCAATGTGGGTTTAAAATCGAACCTCTGGAATCGATATCACCCCATAGCGCACCGCCATAATCAATATCACCTCTTAGCCAGTAATATGACGTATCTAATGTATACCTTATCATGGAAGGGCAAGCGATAAAATCGTCACATACTGGTAGAAAGTGTTGCTCGGCCTGCTATCAGTCTCGTGGGATACGGATGCCCTTAGGTGGATAGCAGACCGGAACACACTTATGTATAACTGGTTAATTTGGCGTGTACTTAATAATTTCCCTGTATTTATTTTGGCGTCTGCAACAGTCAGAACAACGCCATCTATATGTAGACATAGGAACCAATGACGGCCGCAATTTTGCTTTTGGGAGCGATCAATAGCTCCATAATTTGGCATTAGTTTCTCCAAAAGTGGACAGGTAAGTATGCGAATTATAATATGATACCTTGGTCACTTATTCATAAGTTACAAATGTATCATATTATAATGGTTTTGTGAAGTTATTGCATCGATTTTTCTATGTTTCAGCCGCGACCACCAAGGGGTGAAATTCACACTATGCTGCTCCCCCAGCGGCCCTAAAAGACACTAAGACTATATTTTTATGCGATCTTTAATTTGGCGTTGATGGGCATTCGCCAAAAAACGCCAAATTAAAGACCACGCCAAATTAACCAGTTATACAGTATCTAACAGGGTGTAACTAATAGTGACGGGCATATTCTCTAGGGATGACCCATTATTACGTAAGAGTTATACAATTTGTCTTCTGGTATTATGGTACTATTGAAAATAACTTTAGAATTAAGATGTTTTTATTAAATATTTGAAAGTGGGTAGTTGGGGTTTTATATATTCCCCAAAGTATACTTGCCTGCATTATTTTTTACAAAATAATTGGTTGTTTTAAACACAGATAGAACTAATGGCTTTAAAAAACCTATTCGTTTTCTTTGCACCATTTCTATGCTTTTCCACCCTGTTTCACTAGACTGCTTTTAGAAAATACTGAAGTTTGTAAGTCATAAAAACTGTTTTAGCGTGAAATATAATTGACCCTAAAATTTGGTAATGTCAGTAAATTTGCACAAGTTTATAGTTACAAAAAATAAAAGATGTGTAGTATTTTATAACTAGTTATCTGTTGTGAAATGTAAGTGAAAACTTCATAGCATTTACCACAAAGTGTGCATACACAACTAGAAATATATGCATTCTTTGTGCTATTGTCTACCCCTGGGTCATGTTAAGAGGTTTTACTTACTTACTTTACTTATTGTTCCTTAGCACGCGCTTTTTTCTCTATTGTTGCACCTGTATGGAAATTCCTTGTTGACGGAAGAAATTTTGTATGGTGATTAAGTCAGTACCACTCCTGTTGCTGTCAACAGATAAGCAAAAAATGTCTAACATCAACAATGTAGGAAAAATGGTTGAGGCTAGTCTCATAACTGATAAAGAGGCATTTTTTGACGATCTAAAAATATAATAGAGGCAGCGCTGCTTAATCCGGACTGATGTGCACCCTAGGTTTCCGTCCGGATTAGGCAAAATCCGGATTATGCCTATAAGAATTATATGTATAGGAAGGGACCGGGACCTCCCAATCTGTCAGGTTTAGACGAAAATCCGGATAACACATGTCCAGATTAAGCAGAGATGCCTGTACATGTAGAAAGTGCTGATCCATCATGAATAGGGTATATCTTATCAGGATTTGCTGGATGCGTCGATGGAAATAGAGAATTCTTTATATGATTTCAGGCTGCACGTTCGCTTTTTCGCCGCGCAGTTCACTAGCTCGCGGTACGAGCGTCATCGAAGGATCCTATGGTCTACAGGCATCTAAAGATCTATGTATGCGCTACACAAACTGCTACGGA